>LZPO01047450.1:1283151-1312877 GCA_001675575.1 Neotoma lepida
ACCTCCCTTACTTATTTCAAGACTGTATATATACATATATATATATATGCATACACATATGGTCTATGTATATACTTTCTCTTGAGGCCTCCTTTCTTTTTTTCTTCTGCTGTGCTCAAGACAAATTGTCAGGGAAGGATGTTGAAAGTGATGTTGATCTATTTTTCCTGGCCATAGTAACAGAGATGTGGGCCAGGAGAACAGAACCAATCTATTTCCTTCCTTTCTGTCATAAGCCCCAAAGCAAATTCCAAAGCTTTGTATGGTATCTTGAGCTTATCAGCTACTTAAATTTCAATGATTTGAAATTAATTTGGAGACAAATATGCTTCCTACTGAGAAGGGAACCTAGAGAAATACTTATTATTATTATTATTATTATTATTGTTATAATTATTATTATTATTATTATTGGTTTTTCGAGACAGGGTTTCTCTGTGCAGTCCTGGCTTCCTGGAACTCTCTTTGTAGACCAAGTTGGCCTCGAACTTCACAGAGATTCACCTGTCTCTGCCTCCCAAGTGCAGGGATTAAAGGCGTGAGCCACCACCGCCCAGCTTACTTTTATTTGTATCTTCCATATCAACTTATCTAGTTTCTACTCTCCCTTCCCTCCCACTTCTCAATTTTATCTTCTGAGAGCTTAAAACAAGTACTGTGATGGTCAAAGTGCCCTAATGATGCTGCTACTCAGGTTATCTGTATGTTAAGGTATTGGGCAGTTGTTGTTCAAATAATCATTTCTACTGTGTTCGTGCTTATCTACTGCATTTTAACAGTGTTCCATGAATCAAAATATCAATAACAAGCTAATAAAATAGTATTGAGCTGGGGTTGAATGAGAGGAATCAGCGAGCCACAGGATTTTCATGCTCTCCTTTGGCATATAGATTTAACATCACATGTGATTTAAATCCATACAGGAGCTAAGCTTACCATGCACTGTTCTCATTTTTGTAAGCCTCCTCAGACACATCTTGCCAGGTCTATCTCTTTTTCACTTTAATACCTTTTAAATGATTGACAATCAGATTTTCCTACTGACTGTGCCTTTTGTCCAGAATGATAAATGATGGTTTCTGCCTCCTCCCCTCTCTGTCTGCTTCTGAACGTAGTTCAAAATAAGCTGGCTCTTGGCGATGAGTTTTGCTGCTGTCAGGGGATTTATGTAGGATGTGAGCTGAGCTATGGCGACTGAAGTGATTGGATAATGGCTCCTACAGAGCTGCATGCATAGCACAAGCCACGATGGGGCTTTTTTTGGTTCTTCCCCAAATAGCTACAGTCCTTGTTTGGGGAATTTAAGATGTTCATGTGTTTTCAAGTAAGAGAAGGAATGGGCAAAAAAAAGTTGGCAATTTATGATTTGGCAAATGAACCTTATTTTGTCACATTGAATGTGTAATTTGGACAAATCATGTAACCTTTTAAAGCTTTAATTTATTTATCTATAAAATGAAGAGATTTATGCTGTATGAATTTTATGGTCCCTTCCATGTATGAAATTTTCATGTTCTATATTTGGAGTCTTATATTACTTGACTCAAATGATGTGTGTGTGTGTGTGTGTGTGTGTGTGTGTGTGTGTGTGTGTGTGTAGATGCACACGCATATGTGTGTATTCATGTGGAGGCTTGAGGCCAACCTGAGGTGGTGGTCTTCAGAAACCATCTACCATTTTTGTCTCTCACTGGGGCCAGAGCCTCACTAATTATGCTAGGCTGACTATCTAGCAAGCCCCAGAGATGATCTTGTCTCCATCTCACCAGTGCTGGCATTTACAAGCTTGTTTGCCACTATGTTTGGCTTTTTCCATCTGTTCTGAATATTGAACTCAGGTCCTCATGTTTGTATAGAAAGCACATTATAGACTAAGCTACCACCACAGTCCCTGTGCCAAATTTTATATTAAAAATTAATTACCACCATGGCGGTGTTGGGAGGTAAGGGTCTTTAAAAGATGATTAGGTGGTTAAGAAGGATTAATACAGTCAGCATGAGACAGTATTACTTATTAGATGAAAGAATAGGTTGTTACAAAGTAAGGTTGCCTGCCCTTTGTGTGTTTCTTCTGCAGTTGCCTGCCTTTCCTTCCATCTTTTTCTGGTGCAATGAAGTAGCATACATGAAGCAGAACAAGGCTCAGCACCATATTACAGTGGTCCTCAGTCTGTAGAACCATGCTCCAAAACCTTTTTCCTTTATTATCTGGTTTCACATAATCTACTACAGCAAGAGAAAACAGGCTAAGACCCCATGGTAACAACAGACTTACAGGCTTTTTTGTTTCTGTCTTAGAGCTCTGCTCACTTGGTTGGGTAGGAGGATGATTGGCCAGTGAAGAGTAGATGAATCACTTTGATGTGGTGTCATCTCCCACCTAACTTTATGACTCATCCACCATGCCCTGTACACAGGATCTATGCCCTTCAGCTATTAAGCACCATTTTTCTTACTTCCCACAAAGCTATAGTCCTGCTAGTTGGGTCTTTTCCACTGATGGTCCATTTTACTCTGGCCTTCTTCTACCTGATGATTGACCCCCTCTCTATTCCCTCTAAACATTACTGAACATGATCGACAGTATTTTCCAAAGATGGACATAGCATAGCTTTCATCTTCTAGGATCTTCTACAACAGCAGTGGTTCTCAACCCTCCTAATGCTACAACCCTTTAATAGAGTTCCTCATGTTGTGGTGACCCCCAACCATAAAATTATTTTGTTGCTACTTCAGAACTGTAACTTTGCTATTGTTATGAATGGTAGTGTAAATATCTGTGTTTTCTGATGGTCTTAGGTGACCTCTGTGAAAGGATCATTCAACATCCAAAGGGGTTCTGATGCACAGGTTGAGGTCTGCTGTACAAGAGGATCAGCCACTCCCTCATTAGGAAATGGAGTCTAACTCCCCTTTATTTGTGGGCTAACCTTAGTGGCTTAATAAATAACATTAAGATTATTTTTATTCCTGGGCCCTGTAGGAGAGGTGATTGTAGTGGAGTATCTTCTTGAGGAGATGCATGGGGCCATGATGTCAGTATCCACAGAGGTCTTAGACATCCTGTCCTGAGCTAGCTGACCATGCAGCTGCATCCTGTGGCCAACTTTCCTACCATGGGGTATTGAGAAGTAGGAGAAAAAGATGCTGATGTCTGCTGTGAAACAATTTGGGGGATGATCTTAATCACAAGAGTTGTGTTATCAAGGAAAAAACAGTGGCTCAAATCAAAATCACTGTGAAATGAAAAGTATGTGAAGAGTCTGACATCCTCCTTCCAGCTGAGTCACCCAAAAAAGGGTCTAAGAAGGTGGCATCGAGTGTCTCATCACTTCCTACAGCTGTCCCCAAGCCAGAAATGTCAATATCTCTGAGGCTGGGGACTCAAACCCGAATGAAACAGAAAGCAGACATGACACTAGGCACTCTGAATGAACTGAGTGGTAACAGTGACCTGGTGGATACTAGAGAGCTAGGAGAAACTCCTTTAGTTAAAAAACTTAACATTAACCAGACCTGGCCCCGAGTCTTGGCCTTCTGCATCCTCTGCTGATGCTTGGCTACTGTACACCTGAGCCTTTCCACTTTACTGGTGTAAGGCCACTTGAGGTGTTGGAACTTAGAATCTCATTTCTGCCACATCCTATTGGTCAAATGTATTTATTATATGTATTAAGGTTAGTGATTAGTGTAGGGGATGTGCTGCCATGGCTGAGTGCTTACCTAGCATGTTCAAGACTTTGGGTTTGATCCCCAGCACTGCCCAAATTAAAATAACAGGGGCAGTGGATTGGTTACTTTTTACATCACTGTGACAGAATATCTAACAGGAAGAATCTAAGGGAGGAGAGATTTATTTGGGCTGACATTTTCAGTCTGTTATAGTGTGGAAGGCATTGCAGAGGTCATGGTACTGGGAGTTTGGGACAGAGGGGTCTGACATCTTGGCAGATTAGGAAACAGAGAGTGGAACTGGAAATTGGGTAGGACTAACCTTCAAAGATTCACTCCAACTGACCCACTTGTGCTGGTACAGCTCTCCCTCCTGTCCCAGAGATTCCACAATTTCTCTAAATGGTGTCACCAGTTTGAAAGTGCTGGATGTAGCCTTTTTACATGCAATGCTTAACTTGTCAAATAAGACAAGGGTCTTGATAACCTGGTGTCTTAGTTGGCTTTCTGTGGCTGTGATAAAGTACTGACTAAAAGCTACTTAGGGCAGGGAAAGGTTCATTTGATTTACAGATTATAGTCCATCATCAAGGGAAGTCAAGATAGGAACTCAAGACGGGAAGCCGGAGGTAATGACAATGGCAGAGACCACAGAGGAACACTGCTTACTGGTTTGCTTAGCTATGTTGTTATACAACCCAGGCCCGCCTGCCCAGGTATGGCACTGCCCACAGTGGGATGGGCCCTCCTACATTAATTAATAATCAAGAAAATGCCCCACATACATGTTGTGCAGGCTAATCTTGTGGATACAATTCATCAGTTGTGGTTTCTTCTTCCCAGGTGTGTCAAGTTGACAACCAGGGTTAGTCCTCACACTTGGTTTTAACCAAACTCTGCAGACAACTTACATGTGTCTTTCTTACTGCTATCTCACACTCATGCTGCTAAATACTTCACTATTCCTTAAATATATGTTTTTATTTCACACACTGCAGTGTTATACTGTTTTCTCTGTGTGGTAGTTAATTTGGATCCCCAACTTGATTGATCAAAAAATGCCTTGGGGGGGGTATTGGTGGGATAAATTTCTCAGTGTTTCTGTGAGGGCATCTCCAGAACTGAATAGATCACTAGGGTTTTGACTTAATTACCTGTGGTGATATTTTATCTGTGTCCCCGAATAAAGTTTATCTGAGGATCAGAGGGAAAAAAGCCCGACACTACAGTAAACATAGAGGTCAGGCAATGGTAGCACACACCTTTAATCCTGTCACTCAGAAGGCAGAGATCCATCTGGATCTCTGTGAGCTCAAGGCCACACTGGGAACAGAGCCAGGCATGGTGGTACATACGTTTAATCCCAACACTAGTTAACCATAGAGGTCTGGAGGTCTGTACAGACAGACAGGAAGTGACAGAGCTGGGCAGGAAGAGGAAGTGATGTAGCTGGGTGGAGAGAGGAAATGAGATAGCAGAGCAGAAAGGCACATACGAGTGGGTATACAGGAAGTAGGTCTCTTTGGCTGAGGATCTCCAAGTGGTGAGAACGTGGCTGGCTTCTTTCTGCTTTTCTGATCTCTCGGTTTTAACCCCAATATCTGGCTCCAGGTTTTTATTAATAAGACTGTTTAGCAATTCATCTACAATTACCTCTAGATGGATTTATAATATGATGGCAGTATTGGGAGGTAGTAAAAAGAAAGAGGTGGGTCCCAGTTAGAAGAAGTAGGTTGCTGAGGATGTGCTCTTGATGGCTCTATCTTGTTCTGTCCTCTTCCTGTATCACCCTTTCCTCTGATTCCTAGATACTGTGATGTGAACTATTCTGGTCTGCCACACCCTCCTTATAGTTCTTCTATCATTTGTCTCTACATCTTTATAATATTATTCTTGCTGCATTGTAATTGTTTGCTTACATGCTTAATTATCCTAATAGATTGTTAGGTCCTGAAGTGGAAACATGATGTGTCTTGCTTTTGGTGCAACTTACTAAGCATATTTTAAAGGCTAGTAACAATTTTTTGTTTCTTTCCTATTTTTCCTGGAGTGGTAGCTGATTTGTCAGTGGAGAATGACTGCTTTTCTTTTTATGTAGAGAAAAAAGACTTTGAGGAGGCTTTTGTCTCTGTAAAGCCAGACTTCTCACACATTTTGTAGGGGAGTTAAGAGCAAAGCAAAAGTACAAACTTGAACATGCCTCTGTCTAACAATTTGTCTCCTAGTGCTCACCATCTTAGGTGAAGTCAAAACCCCCAAGTTAAGCCCAAAGGAAACACAGCACAGGTTTCTTTACAGAAGATGGTGGTTAAGGCACTTCTTGTTTGGATGTCATAATCAGGTTTCCTGGAGTGAAATGTTAACCAAATGACTTGACAACTGGACTCCAATAAGAACTGTTTCTTGCCTATCCTGGGAACCTATTGAAGGATATTTCTAACTGTTTCAAAGTTTCACAACCAGGCAAGTACTTGGAGTAGCTGAATGACTTTGTTTTACAGTTTGCATTTTAGTTTGACTTCTTTCTCTTTTCTATTGTGATGCTGATGCTAGGAATTGAACCCAGGACTTTGTACATGCTATGCAAAGACTGCCACTGAGCTACATCCCAAGACCTAGAATTTCATTTTGTACAATTTTTCCTGTTTATAAAAAATTCCATGACTCATGATGCCTGCATATATATGTATATATGTAATATACATATATTACATACATGTCTATATACACATGTACACACAAATTAAAACTTGGATCTAACAGTTTAAAGATTTATAGCTATTTCTCTTTTAGCAGAATTGGGGTTCTAATGAATAGAATCTTGATGTACATATCATAACATTTCTTTGAGGAAAATATTTTCAGTAATGTAGCATAATTTATTTAAACATTTTCCCACCATTTAGTGTTTTTGAGATACTGAAACGATGTTCTACAGTACTTTCATGTACATATACTTTTGTGTTTATTATCATTTCCTTGGGATATGTTTCTTAATGGGTAATTACTGGGTCAGGAGCATGATCACATACACAGGTCTTGTTCTGTATTACCACACTGCCCTTTAGAAAGGCTGTAAAATTGTAAATTCTTTCAAATGTGTAGAACAGTCAATCTCTATATACTTACTTCTCCAATATTGGTAATTTCATTAGAAATCACTTTGCCCAACTGATAGTGATAATGGCATGCTGTTGTGTTTAATTTGTTCTTTTTTATGTATTGATGTAGCTTCTTTTTCAATAAATTACTGCTTCATCTTTAAGAGTCTTACAATCAGAATGGCACAGCCTGTCTGTGTACTTGGATTCTGGGAGTTTATTTCCTATTTTCTGAGTTAGAATTTGATTTTTTTTTTATCTGAAGTAAAGGCCAGGTACCTGGTGTCTCTACAGCAACCTTTCTGAATTCAGCAAGGGAAATTTACTCACACAAAACAGTGTCCAATTCACTGAGCATTTGCTGAGGAGACAGAGATGCCACAATGGCCTGAAATCTTTGGATGTCTCCCTTACCACCAAGTCCCTTTTTGCTCTATGTGTCCCCCATAGTTCAGGTTTTCTTTCATTATATCTTACTGTGACAGCCTCATCAAATTCTCCCCAGTCCTTGAATGTCATTTTACTATTTGAGCCAACTAGTGACTTTAAAGGCTCCATGCTTTTAAGGATTTCTTCTCCACCTCTATATTTCACCTATCACTATATTGTACATTAGGGGAAAGTGACTAATACCATAGTTCTTAATGGAACAATATCCCCCCTAGGTTGTTTCTGTAGCATTATATACAATTATTGATAAACTTAAAATGACATATCTCTTAGAACAGGTTTCCATTGAGGGGAAGCCATCGGGGTTACTCCAGGATAAGAATTTGTAAAGGGATGAGGGAAGCAGAATTGGGCAGAGGAAGAACTTGTGATGTGATACACCAACAGCAGAGGCTTCAGCTGCCCCCTCTGGCCGCTTGCCATGATCATTCAGACTGACTCAAGACAAGGGAGTCAGACCTTTATGTCCCACACCCATGGGACATGGCCAGTCCTTGGATGTGACTACCCTGAAGGGATTGCATGTAACTTTGGAAAAGCTTGTCTACCAAGAGCCAAAGTGTGTGTATGGGCCGGGGCCTCAGTTCCCAATATTTAGCAATGGATGGTTTCAGCAGCTGAGGAATGAGAACCTTCTCTGAAGGGAGAATTGAATGCTTTTCTCCGTCATTTCCTCATTTCTGGCTTATTTACACTGTAAATCTCTTTGACACTAAGCCAGTGTAAGGTATGTTGAGCAATCATGTCTGGAAGTGTAAGAACAGAGTGAGGATTCTCAGTTGGATAGAAGTTGGCTTCGAATTCTCGTTTCTGCCCTTTTATCTCTATGGTCTTATGCAAGTCATTTGTACTCAGTGAGACTTTATCTATCCCTATATAAAATGGCATAATTAATACCTTACCTCTTAAAGGGCACAAAAGAGAAGTTAAAGATGACTAAAACTAGATACTGATCATTGTGCTTCCTGGCACTTTCAGACACTCAACTAGTGACTTTATGTTTTCTTAATTTCTTCATCTTTTATAGCATTTGTTTCAAGACATTTTCTTTCTCTTGACAATGTGGAGACTGTATTCATTTAATATTCTTGAATAACTCTTCAACAACTTAAAAGGCTGGGCCATAAAATTAGGATCTTAGATTGCAAGGCTTTTAAACAGTTTTACCATTTTAAAGTTCTAACACTTTGTGATTTGATGCATTGGAACATACAGGATAATTAATTCATATCTCATTAGTATTCTCACTATTATCACCTTGGTTTTAATGAGCTATATTGGCGATCCTGGCACGCTGTGTGTTAGATGTTCCTGATAATTAGAGGAAGTACATGAGGAGACTCTTTTGGGACATTTTCAGGACCAGTGGCACCAAATTGGTATTCCTTTGTTGCCAGTTTCTTTGGAAGGAAGCACTGATCCTCTGTCTGTACAAAATGAATTCCTGCTGCACAAGTATCACAAGTGAGAAGAACTATTGTTGGCAGGAATGGCTTCTCCTGTTTCTTATAGGGCTAAGCTCTTATTGATTGACTAGGCTTGAAATCCCTGTGACCAACCACTACTATTAGAAACACACACACACACACACACACACACACACACACACACACGCCACTGATCACTATAGCAGCTGAGTCAATTAGCTGCTATGTTTACTAATTGACCTTAAAGATGGTCTGGGAATCACTTTGTGTATTGTGGACTTCCTAACTATCTTATGTTAGTCATTTGGGCTATCAGTGAAAAAATAACACAGACCACATAGGCTAAACAGCAGAAATTTACTTTTTCGTGGTTGTAGAGCCATGTGAGGCCTTCCTTTCAGCTTTGTAGATGTGCATCTGACAGTGTTCTCACATGCCTTTGCCTCTGTGCAGCTAGATATGCTGCATAGGGGTGTAAGGAAAAAGTCAGGTATCTCATTTTCTGATAAGGGTATCAGTGTTATAGATTAGGGCTCAACCCTTATAACCTCATTTAACCTTGGTTACTTGCCTAAAGACCCTGTCTCCAAATACTTTCATTTTAAGGGCTAGGGACTCAATGAAGCACATAACAACCTCTAAATTTGGTTTTGGCTCCTGTGGAGTTATTGAGATACTAGGCAATCAGCCAGATGAGTCACTTTCAGTTGTAATTACTTAGTTACTTAAGAATTAACTAGGGTCTGGGAGATGGCTCAGTGGGTAAAGCTGCCTGCTACCAAGGCTGATGACCTGAGTTCAATCCCTGGGACCCACATGGTAGAAGGAAAGAACCAACTCCTTCATGTTATCCATTGACCTCCACATATGCTGCAGCATGCATGCAGGCATCACACCCACACACAAGCATGCACACACACACACACACACACATGCAGAAATAAACAAATAACAAATAAGCAAGCAATGTTAAAACATAAATAGCCTGGTGTGGTGGCATATGCCTTTAATCTCAGCATCCAATAACCTGAGGCAGGAAGATCAGGACTTTGAAGCTATATTGGGCTGAGCTTAGCTTGGGCTGTACATGAAGACCCTGTCTCACAAGAAATTAAATTACCTACAATTACATATATACAATGTAATGTGACTTGTTCTTAAATCATAGTAAGTGTACATAGCTGTCAAAGTCAAAAGGAAGAAGATATCTTCAGACCTTTTAGAAGATCTACATAATGAGGACTTGTTGAATTTGGCTATTCTCACTTGGAGATTTCTTTTTAGTGGCACTTGTGTGGTGTTTAAATCATCTTTTAGCTTCTCTTTTGTATTTAAGCTTCCATTGTCTTGCAACTTTTTTCCCAGCACTGATTTGCAGTGCTATGACTGGCTTTCAGAGGTGATGCTTTTCTGTTTCACTGAGGCTGAAAAGTTGCTGTTTGAAGCTGTTTTATGTGGATTTTGCTGCTTCATTCAGAGCAAATAAGTTCTGTCTATTTATTTTCAAGGGAACTGTTTCTCAGAGAAATGATTCCCTACAGGTTTGGGATGGTTTGAAGACATCTATAAACAAGGCCGTTTCCTCACAACTGCCATTGTTACTTAAGAGAATTCTTTTATTTGTCTTCATTCAAACCTATATTCAAAAATAATTGATTTTTCTTCTACCTATTCAAATCTTCCTTCAAGCTATGTTTATCCATTGCCAAGCCCTTTGGAAAATTTGACAGTAGGTATCCATAACTGTGTGAGACTGCCTGTTCTGAGCTTTAGTTGATGTTTTCCATTTATATCTGCATGGACCTGAGTAGCAGAGTACAGAAGAAAGGATGCTTGCATTTGAGCCCCAATTTTCCCTATTGTAAGACATTTTTCATATACATTGGCTTCGTTTCACTCTGAAAAAAATTCTTGATCAACTTTTCCTTATGGCAACTGAACTTATGCTTGGCGTGCCTTCAGCCTCTTTATGATCACCTGCTATCACAGTAGAATGGAATTTTCTAAACCAAAGCTGCGTTAAGTGAGGTCCATTCTAACTGGTTGGTGATGTGGACAGGTGAGTTAAGTTAAAAACTGAGGCTAAGTCAAAACTGACAGTGAGTCAGACGTGATGATATATGCCTGTGGTCTCAGCACTAGGGAGGTACAGGCAGGGAGATTAGAAGTTTGAGGCCAGTCAGGATTAGCAAATCCAAGGCCAGCCTGACCTACATAGATAAATTTTATCTTAAGCAAGCAAACAAACAAACAACAAGTAAAAATCAAGGCCTAGCAGGCCCAAGGCCTTAGATTCTATCCTTAGTGTTACAGAGACAATGAAAGAAAAGAACCAAACGAACAACCAAACAGCAGCAGCAACTACAAATACAAGAGCAACAACAATAACAACAACAACACACACATACACCTTCACAGCAGTTTAACACTGAAAAGATAGCCAAGTGCACTGAATTTATCTTGAACAAACTATTGTCCTGTAGTATAATGTAGCTAGTCTGCATTGAGGAATCTGCAAACATAAATAGCATGTTGGATTCCAGAGGCTTCATATAATAAAAGAGTGCAAAACATTTCTTCAGTAATATTTTAATCATCAATTTATTGGGGGTGGTCTTATCTGGGGTTGAGCCCAAGGCTTGACACATGCTATACTAGTCCCCAGTCCAGTAATTTTTTTATATGTTAGAAATGATAATATTTTTCATGTAGTTTTTTGAATAAAATATATGATTGAAATTCAAGTCACTTGTTTTCTTTTTAATTTTTTCCCCTTGAAATAGACTTCATTTTTTTGAGCAGTTTTGGGTTGACAGCAAAATTGAAGAGAAATTACAGATTTTCCACAGACCTACTTCTTCCCATCCCAGCCTCCCCACACCAACATTCCTGACCTAGTGGTACAATTGATGAAAATGACAGTTATCACCCAAAGTCCATAGCTGTAATAGATCACGCATTTGAGAGAGAGGGGGAGACATAGGAGGAATTGGAGACAGGAGGGAGGGGTGGGAGTGATGGAGATGCTGTGTTCATGTATTAAGTGGTCAAAAATAAATAAATAAAAAGTAAAGTTTACTCTTGGCATTAAATATGCTGTGGTTTTCTCAGTTATCTGCCATTACTATGTCATACAGATCATTTCATTGTCTTAAAGATTCTCTGTGTTCTGCCCAGTGTTTATTCACTCCCCCTTGACTTCTGGCAGCCACTGATCTTTTTATCTACTCTGTCTCCACAACTTTGTCTTTCGACAATGTCCTATAGTTGGAATCATACACTCTGTATGATTTTCATATTGTTTATTTTACATTTATTAATATGGATTTAAGCTTCTTCCTTCATATACTTTCATGAGTTAACAGTTCAATTATCTAATAAAAGGACTCTCTGTCTCTCTCTGTGTTTCTGTCTCTGTCTTATCTGTCTGTCTCTGTCTCTGTCTCTGTCTCTGTCTCTGTCTCTGTCTCTTTCTCTGTATGTGTGTGGTGCTGTGGCTAAAGTCCAGGTACTTGTGAATATTAGGCAAGCACTCTACCATTGCACTATATCCCCAGTCCATTACTACCATTTTAATTTACATTTTATAATTACATATAATGTTGAACATGTCTTCATATGCTTTTTGGTGAGGTTCTTGTTCATGTCTTTTGGGCATTTTCATATGAGGCTGTTTGTTTTCTTATGTTGAAGTGTAATAATTCTTCAGATATTTTTGATATGCCCTTTACAAATTTGTCTTTTGATGTAACTGGAGTGATGGCTCAATAGTTAACAGCACTGGAAGCTTTTGCAAAGGACCCGGGTTTTGTCCCCAACACCCACCACATTTTAGGGTGTCCAAGACTCTCTTATGACCTCCACAGGCACCAGACACACATATGGTACACAGACATACATGCAGACAAAACATCTGTACACATAAAATTAAATAAATAAAATTGAAAATAATACCTCTTTTGCAAATATTTTTTAGTAATCTGTGCTTTGCCCATTCATTCTTCTGGCAGTATCTTTTACAGGACAGAACTTTTTAATTACCATTTATTAATTGTACTTAGGAATGGGTCCCACTATGGCATTTTCACACATAAATAGCCTATTTCATTTTCACCATTAACCTTGTCTTATATAGTAAAGCAAGGACTTTTTAGGTAGATTTTCTTAGTTCTGATTAATTTTTGTAAATATTTTTGAGGGTCATTAGCACCTTCTCTGGATTTATCTTCAAGTCACAAGACACAGCAAAGTTCTAATGTGTCACAGGAGTCTGGGTTGCATAAATTGGAAGTGACTTTCAAGGATACTGTGTGCCCCTTGAAAGTCTCCATTTCTCTAGTTCACAGAGCCACTCGACTCTCCACCAGGACTGGTTGAGATTGTGGATACTCGTCCTCCATGGCTGCAGCTCTTTGGTTTGCTGGCTTTTTGAAATGAGAGTCTTACTGTGTTGCCCAGGCTGGACTTAAACTCTTTTTTTTGAACTGTCCTCCTGCCTTAGCCTTCTGCATAGCTGCACTCTGGGTGCTGTTCTCTGAGTTCTTCTCCTTTGATCAGTTCCTCAGCACCTCTGTGTTTCCCGCATTGAGGGGAAATCCACTCCTCCCTTTCAACTTGAGCTGCAGTGTTGCCTCATCTGTAAAACTTTCTCACCTGAGTTTGACCTTGTCTTATAGGACTTCCCATAGTCTTCTTTGTTGCAACTGAACCTTTACCCAACCACATTGTAAGTGTGGTTCAGGAGGCCTTCCTTTCTTGTCATTCTCTCATCTTAATAGGTTTGCTTTATTCATCTTCATAATGATAGTATCTAGACAAATGAATGCATACTGCAGTACTTTCCAAAACTCTTTAGAATAGAACTGCAATGTGTTTTATAAAGTAAGTACCATATTTTCAAAGCACAGTATTGCCCATTCACTCCAAAGATATTTTTGGTTAATTCTTTTGCAAAACGCTATTCTTATTACTGTTTTTGCTATCTAAAGATGCTTTATCAATTATTCTTTTCTGCCATTTAGTCTCTGAATCCCATTCAGTGGAGAAATTGCTACTTTGTGGTCTTGGTAGAAGGAGGCATTCATCTCCAACTAGGAACACATAAAATGTCTGATTCACATTTTTTATGTTCCTTTAATAGTGAGTACATTGACACATGACCAGGGTTTCATGGCTCAGACATACTTCTTTCATACTGGACCTGAGAGTACTGGCTCAAAGAAGCAGACACTGTGGGGACTCTTGGCTTCCCAGAGATATTCATCCCTGCTCCCGTGTGTGTNTCTGACTTAATTTCCTTTTTGACAATTGGCAAAGTTTCTTCAGTGTAAAAAATAGTACAAGTTAAGGCCTACTTTAAAGGTATCTTTCATCAGGCTGGAGAGATGGCTCAGCAGTTAAGAGTACTTGTTCTTGCAGAGAACCTGGGTTCAATTCCCAGTGCCCACATGATAGCTCACAACCATCTGTGACTCTGGTTCCAGGGGATCCAACACCTTCGTCTTATCTCAGTGGACACCAGGTATGTAGACATACATGCAAGCAAAACACCCATACATATAAAATAAAAAAATTTAAAAATATATTTTATCATCCATTCACATTCTTTAGTTTTGCATGCATATTTCAGATTCGAATTATACTTAGTTCTTACTTAGACAGTTTCCCATTTCAAATATTAAATGCAAGAATTAAATTGTGTGTGTGTGTGTGTATGTGTGTGTATGTGTGTGTGTGTGTGCGTGTGTATGTGTGTGTATGTGTGTGTATGTGTGTATGTGTGTGTACGTGTGTATGTGTGTGTATGTGTGCATGTGTGTGTGCTGTCAATGTTTGGCAGCAGAATCCTTTGTGGTCTGGGGAATGATTTGGGGCATTGTTTTGATCTAGGTTCTTAAGACCTGCTGGCATTTCTATAAGTCACCTAATATTCCTCTGATAAATTTCCTTTCAGTATAAATCAGTCAGTGTTGGTTTCTATTGCTGACAACTAAATATACTGACTGATGCAGGATAATAAGAAATAAATACACAAAAAGTGAAGTAACAATTCAACATCCCAGTATAGAAAGTGTCACAAAAGCAACAGATACACTGCAAAATGAACCATGTGAGGAATATGCTATTATTGAATAGGCAATGGTCTAGCTTGTTGCTGCAGTAACTTGAGGGGCTCTGTTAGGGGGGTGGCCTAGCCTCAGGCTTGGAGAGTGGACTGGATGTACACATGGACCCACTGCTGGGAGAAACATGAAGGAACTGAACTGGGGGTGTAGGATATACAAAGCCCTGTGCTTTCTTTCCAGCATCACAATAACCAAACAAAGAAAAGGAACTACAAGGTACGTATCTATTAAAAACCCAGAGAATCTACAGAAACTCTCAAAAATAGGAAACGTTAATATATCATTGAAAGGAGACTTACTAGATCCAGCAAATAAAAGTGAGGATGATCAATTAAAATTTGAATTTTGGGTAATGAATAATTGTTCAGCATATGTACCAAATACATATCTTGAGATGTCTGTAATGTTTTATATAACTTAGAAATTTACAATTTTCTAATTTTTTTTAGCACATGTGTATCCTTATTTTATGTCACAACTTCACCTGAAAGGAATTAGGGAACTTGAACAGAAGAGTCTGGAATTAGCATGCAAGTTTTTCCAGTAGTGAGCTTTGAACTTAGCTTTAAAGAAAGTCTGAGATATGGAGTAAAAGACGATGAAAGAAATAAAAGAGGAAAATAAGTAAATAAGCTTCTACCTATTTCTGGAGTCATAGTCTCTGTCTCTTTCTCTGTCTGTCTGTATAGCCCAGGCTGGCCTTCACTTTGCCTGAAGCCTTGTTTTTTTTTATATAAGGTTTACTATGTACTCCAGGCTAGCTAGAACTTGCTATATAGCTCAAGCTGGTCCAAAACTCCTGATCCTTGTCACAGCCTTCTGAGTGCTGGCATTACAGGTGTATGCCACCATGCCTGGCTCCACTAGGCACTTTAATTCATGCCACCTCATTCCAACCTCCAAGCAGTACTGTGATGCAGATATAGTTAGCCTCTTCTTTTTAAGAATATGGAACAAAAATGTAGATTCAGAAGTTGAATAACTTGTCTAAAGTCGCTCAACTAGTGAAAGTGGAAGCCAGAGTCATTCTAGGGGCCGTTCCTCAAAACCCACGATCACTAGAAGAGAATACACACATGAAGGCTGAAAACTGACCTTGCTGTGTACACTCAGAGCTAGTCTTAATGCTGGGTAGACAAAAAAAATAGCCCTAAAAAGCAAAATAATGTGTTTTGGTTTGATTTAGTTATAGGAAAGTTATTTGGCACATGAGATAGTATGGTATCAAACAGATAAGCAGTAAAGACATAAAGGTAAGAAAATGAATGAGAAATTTCTCCCAGGAATTTCCATTTGAGCTGATGTGGGCCTGATCTGGGATGGGAATTCAGAAGCTGTAGAAAAGAGCATAAAATGACAAGAAATCTCAATGTTGATAATGGACAGCCTGCAAAGAGAGATGCTAATGGTAAGAGCAATGACTTTACTTTTACATAATTTTTGTAGGTTTTTATGGGTCATATATTCTAATAAAATAACTGGTGATAGGAGCCCAGAGAAAGTCTGGGGTTTGTCTGTTATGGAATAGAGACTGGGTTTTGTGAGTGACCGTACCATGACAGAGAATGGGAAGAAAACAGAGAGGCAGGCTGACAGAGAAGAAAACAGTTGAAGGCTTAAACAGGCTGTTGAGGGACAGGAAAGTAGCCTGTGGTGCTGAGGAGAACAGGGAGGGCTAAGCTTTGTTTCCAGAGCAGGCATTTGATGTCCCAACACAAGTTCTTCTTGCTTCTTCTTTCTCAGCTCACAGTCACCCAGGCCCCTGAGAGGCTTCTATAAAAGGCTTTAGGGGAGTTCCAGATATGTCAGGGTGCTTAATTTAGATTAAGAAAGAACACTGGGACCCAAATGCTAGGTTCAGCATCTTTTGTTGGCTGTATCTGTTTGAATATGACAGCTATAGGAATATACAAAAGATGTGTATCATCAGTTGACTCATCATGGCTCACCAACTGCTAGGTCTCTAACTTACCTATGTTTCCTTTCCCAAACTTTACAGAGGGATGTCTCCATGCCACACTTAAGCCTACACTGCATGGATCCAATATCATCTGGGTCTCCTTCTTTTTGTGGTAGAAGCTTACATATCCTGAAGACTCTAATATTCCCCATGTCTTAGTTTATAGCAACAATGAATGGTTTATCTTTTCCAAATCCTAACCCCAGATTATAGTATTAGAAGATAAAACTGTTGGAAAGTGAATATATCCTGAAGATGGTGTCCACATTAGTGAGATTAGTGCCCTTATAAAAATAGTTGTGACACACAGGCCACTCCTGCTAAGGAAGCAGGTAGGCTAGCTGCAGATCTTCACTTCTCCCTCCATTCCTCCAAGCCCAAGCCCCTAGTCTCAGCCCCAGCTCTCTAGCAAACCTTCTGCTGTGCCTTCTCTCTGCCGCCATTCTCAGGGGACTAACTAAGCAGATCTGGTGGAACACTTAGCTTTTCTTCCTCTTGTGAAGCCCCACCACTGCCCCCCGCCCATCCCCATTCCTAAGTCTGAGGTCCCAGTACTCAGAAACACATTTTACCTGAAACATCCAGTGGCCACACCTATCAGGACTCCTGAAGATTTTCCTACAGGCAACACACAGCCACCATGCTCTCTTAAGAACCAGAGAGGAAACAGGAACCAAGGAACAAAATACCCACCCAATAAAGACAAGACCAGATATCAGCATCTACAATTACAATCTTCCCAAACCCAGATGCCTAGACATCAATAGACTAGATCATTATGGATGGATGGAGGGAGGCTGGAATGGGAGGATCAAGTGTGGAATGGAGAGAAGAGGGGGATGATAGAGGAACACAGGGGGAGACAGCTAAAATTAAGGGCCATTTGAGGGGTAACATTAAAACCTAATGCAGTACAAGCTTCACAAAATATATAAAAATATGCAGGTGATTGAAATCACTGAATAATGGGGGAGACAGAGTCCCAACTGGGCATCTTTTGTTACAAAATGAAGTAGCAGGTTTGGGTTATATCTAAATGAATTTGCCAAATGTGCACCATAGAAATTTCCAAACAACCCAGGCTGTTGCCAAGACTATAGGTTGCTCTCCACAGACTTAAGAATAGAGCCCCGAGCTGAAGACAACACCTACACAACTCATTGTAAATGGAGAAATTGAGCTGGTGCCTACATAGAACCTTCATTCCTATGTTCTACTATCTTTGATAGAGGAAGGAGGGACTTGGCATGACATCAAAAGAGAAACATAAACACCAAGCCAGCCACAAATCCTTTATCTACAATGGTGTCCTGCTTGCAAGATATGCTAGGGTAATGGTGGCATAAAACGTGGGGGAGTAACCAACCAATAATGGATCTGACTTAAGACCCACTCTATGAGATGGAACCCATAACCAATACTGCTTGGGTGACTAAGAACCTGAGACTAGATAGTCCAAGGACCTAGGGCAAAGCCAAATAATATTTATCTTAAAAAATAAAACAGAAAAAATTTGCCATCAGAGAGGCTTCACTTAGCAACAGGTGGAAACAGATGCAGAGACCTACAGTCAAACCTTAGGGGGACCTCAGGGAATCCTGTGGAAGAGGGGAAGAAAGGATTGTGGGAATCAGAGGGGCAAAGGACACCACAAGAAAACTCACAGAATCAACTAACAGAGACTGAACCACTAACCAGAGAGCTTGGATGGGACTGGCCTAGGCCCTCTGCACATATGTTATGTAACTTGGTCTTCTTGTGGGACTCCTAACAGAGGGATCAGGGGCTTTGTCCGACTCTGTTTTCAGGACCCTTTCTTCCTACTGGGTTGTCTCATCCAGCCTCAATAGGGGAGGATGTGCCTGCTCTTACTACAACTTGATATAGCATGGCTGGCTGTAGATGAAAGTTTGTCTGGTCCCACCGGGCTCCCGTGGCTGCTTAGACCCAAATAAACACACAGAGGCTTATATCATTTTTAAACGATGGCCATGGCAGGCTTCTCGCTAGCTAACTCTTACATCTTAAGTTAACCCATTTTATAAATCTATGTCGCCATGTGTTCCACGTGGCTTTACCTGTGTGCCATTACATGTTCTCTAGATGGCAGAATGGCATCTGCCCAGCTCTGCTTTTTTCCTCTCTCCCCCTAGTTCAAATGTCCCGCCTAACCTTATTCTGCCCTACCATTGGCCAAACAGCTTTATTTATCAACCAATCAGAGCAACACGTTTTCAGAAAGACATTCCCATCAGCTAGCTGATATTTATGGGAGGCCTGCCCTTTTCTGAAGAGAAAGGAAGAGGAGTGGATGGGGGGGAGGTGCAGTTGGGGGAAGGAGTGGGAGGAAAGGAGGGAGGGGAACTGTGACCAGGCTGAGAAAAATTAATTAATTAATAAAAATGGAAGCAATATAGTGATAAAGTGACTCCTAATGATATTCTGCTATACTCAACCAAGCACTACACAAAAAGGAGTGGACACACCTTTCTATTGTAAATAGTATTCCATATAGCATATCAAACAGATATCTGTTCTTGTCCATGTGTGTTGCAGACTAGATCTTTGATATATTGACTTCATATCCTTTGGGGAAATGGTGTGACATTGATGGATCATATAATGAATCAATTTTTTTGAGTGCTTTCTGTAGTATTTTCCTTAGTAACTATAGTAACTTATACCAATAGAGTAAGAATTCTCCTGTTTCCTGCATCTTCACTAGCAAATATTTCCTTTTTTTAAATTTATAGCTCTTCCAACATAGATGAGATGATCTCTACTGTGAATTTCAATATGCATCTCCTTGATGATTAGTGAACTGAGTATTTCTCATATATTTGTTCATCATTTGTATGTCTTCTTTCTGAGGAATGTGTATATTCAGATCATTTGCCCACTTTAAACCCTATTATTGTTATTATTATTATTATTTTGCTGTTGAGTTCTTGAGTTCCAATGTATTCTGGATATTAGCTCCTAGTTGAATGAATTGGTTTTCAAATGCTTTCCCCTATCCTGTGTGATCTTTAAGGAGTTGAGTAGAATGTAAAATAAAGTTTTGAGGGAACTGGGTTATGAGTACCTAGCCTAAGTGAAGATCAGGGACAGAGACTGGAAACAGGAACATAGCCTGCTTTTGTAGCTAGAGATTCTGTAAGCAGATTTTTGTAACAAATCGAGCCAAATATAATAAAAACTACTGGCAAAACATGCTAGTGATGATGTGGACAATTCAAATAGGACTAGAAAATGAAGCTGTTTGGAAGACAGTCCAGCAAGTTCTCAAAAGTTAAATATAGAATTACCATTGTAACCCACAAATCACAGCCCTGAGTATACAGGTGAATATATTTATGAATATATAGCAAAATTGCTCGTGATTAGTTCAAAGTGGAAGCAAGCTAAATATTCATTGGTAGATAAATAATAAATAAAAAGTTTAAAGAAATGAAAAGTGAAATTTCCATATGATGGACTATCAGAACAAGCTCAGTGTGGAGAATATAAAAATGTCTGTTAGGTGAAAGAAGCCATACCCAAAAGACCACAGATGTATGATTCCATTAGTATGAAATGATGGGGCTGTGCAACCCTCTAGAGAAAGAAAGATGGTTGGTGGCTACCTAGGTCTGAGAGTCAGGCAGGGATATGGAGTGAATACTATTGGTATAGGTAGAGAATTTTTTGTTTTTGCTTTTGATTTTTCAGAGGCAGATTATGATGAAAATGTTCAGTGTGATGGTTGTGCAACTCTGAAAGCCCTGATTTATACAGTTTAAAGACATGAAGCATATTTCATATGAACTGTCTTAATAAAACAGGAGATTTGTGAATTATAATATGATTTCTATTAAAATGTAAAAATACATTAAAAGGATAATTGTGGGACAGATGATTTTTTTCTTTGCCGTGAGAGGGTACGAGAACATTGCCTTCTGTAAAATAGGAAGAGAAGACTCACCAGACACTGAGTCTGCTGACAGTTTGATAGGAGACTTCTTATCCACCAGCACTACGAGGAACATGAATTGAATGTTTAAGTTCCCCGGTCTATGGTACTCTGTTACAGCACCATAAACTAACTAAGGCAGTTTAGGTTCACCTAGAATCTGATTTTCACATAGTTTTTCAAGGAAAACCATTAACTTAGGAAGTTATCCTAGGGAACAGCTTTAGGATAGCATAAAGAAGTGACACAGGAAGGGAAGGCAGCCAATTTGGGATGCAGAATGAAGCAAGTAACTACTGTGGGTTACTGGGGTCAATCTCATTGGGATCCCTGGGAGATGGACCATGTCTCAAAGTTACCCACAAACAAAGCTGAGGTGTTATTGTTATACCTTGCCCCTACCATCTGCTGAGGGCTAATCCCAGAGGAATGAGCACCTGGAACATTCTCTTCATTCAATTTCTAAGTACTAAGAAAGGGAGAGACCTGTTGGTTTAGAGAAAAAATGAAAGCACTGGCATATTTAGGAGAACCAGTGTCTTTCTTGATTCTTGACTGTTTCTATTTCATATGTCTTTGGGGGTAACAGGGGATGTGGCATTAAGTTCCAGTTTCTGAGTCCTCACTACCAGTAGAGCTAAGAACCCATTTTTTTCTGATCTGAGAACTATCCTTTTTGTCTCCCTAGGGATTACTCCAAAGTCACCCTGCTTCTCATTCCATCTTCTAGCCATCCTTAGAATTTCACTCTTTCCCATGGCCCATTGCCTTAATCTATCTTCTAAGATTCTTTCTTCTGATTTGATTTTAACCAACTTGCCAGGTATATCTCCTACCTACATCCCATGCTTCATCCAAATGAAGTTATGCTGGGTCAATTTTAGACTATCTTTCTTCCTTCCTTATTTTCTTGTTCTTTTTTGTTTTTTTGAGACAGAGATTCTTTGTGTAGCTTTGGCTATCCTGTAACTAGTTCTGTAGACCAGGCTGGCCTCAAACTCACAGAGATCTGCCTGCCTTTGCCTCTCAAGTGCTGGCATTAAAGGCGTGCACCACTACCACTCAGCTTGTAGACTTTCTTTATTCTGCATCCATACTTGTATTATTTCTTCTATCTAGAATACTCTCTATGAACTTATTCTTAGTTTATTGGAATACCATGAAATCTTTAAAGCCCCAACCAGTATTTTTTCTTCCATGAAGCATTTTTTGGGCTTTTTGACTCTGTGATACTTCTATTACTGTCTTCTATTATTGTTTCTTGCATGTATTTTTTTCTTTCCAATTAGATCTTACTGATCTCTGCAGCAGTCTATATTTATCCAGTTAGTTAAACAAAGATTCATGAAGTATCTGTGATTTCCCTCAGCATTGAGTTCCAAAGACGGATGAGACATGGTCCTCACTCTCAAAAGAGCTAAACAGGCAGGCATGGAAAGCCACTCTTGTAATCCTAACACTTCAATGTGGAAGAAGGAGGAAAGGAAGTTTGAGGCTAGCCTAGGCTATATGGTAGGATCCTGTATCGAACAAAATTACAAAACAAAAACAAAAACAAAACAAAACAAAAAAACAAACCCAGAAACAAAGAGCTGAACATGCTAGGTTTAGGGGAGTGAAGTGCAAGTAAGTGTGTGTTCATGTTGATGCCTCAAAACATTAAAGAGAGGTTAAAGATCATGAGTTCACAGAGTGAAAGAAGGTACCGGGAGATTTTATCTTCAGTATACTTCCTGTGGATGCTCAGAAATGAGCTTGGAAAGATAGTTTTAGGGAAAGAAAATGAGCATAATTGGATAATGGTAAGAAAAGTTCTATGGAGGAAAGGGCTCTAAGTTCGAATTCCAGCTGTGCTGATTTATAGTGATGCGACCCTGGATTAGCTATTTTCTTACTTTATATGTTAAATTGACAGTACCCAAACTAATAATAGGACTGTGAAATTAGTTGAGATAATACTTGCACCGTGCCTAGCACACGTTTAGAAATTATTAGAATCTTGGTAACTTATTATGTTTTTTCTTAATGCCTCTGCTCTTAGAAAAGAAAGATTTTCAATTTTCTCTGTGTATTAAAACAATCTGGACTGAGAGAGATTTGATGATCTGTATATGTTCCCTTAAACTGAAATAAAGCTTTTATGTTTATATTTATTTTTAAATTTATTTTTAGCATTTATTTTTTATTATTTAAAAATTTTCTTCACCCATGTCAGCTATATGTTTGGAATACTCTTGGACTCAGTGATTGGGGAGTGGTCTGAAGAGTTGGCTTTTTCTTGGCATATAAAGGAAGACCTTTAGACAGGGAAATGTTCTGAAAGTGGGGACTGCTTCTATAAATTAGATCTTCTTTCTACCACATTTATGAATCAATCGAATTTGAAGATTGCTTGTAAAAGTAATGTATGATCCCTCTACTTTTAGGTAATTTGCTTCTTTTTCTTTTTAGAAGATGATATGAAAAGATTCGGTCTGTACTGTCTTGACATAAATGTCTTTCTTCATTTCTCTTTCAAAAAGCAGTTAGTGGGTACTTACTGAATTCAAGGCACTAACCACTGATAAAGTAATGAACAAAAGAGACAGGGTCTTGCCCCATGGGCCTTACTCTGTGAGAGTGGGTATCGGCATTGATCAAGTAATTACATGCATACATGTAAAGTACCAAAGTATGCAAAGAATTGGAGAGCTAGAAAGAGAGCTCAGTCAATAAAGTGCTTGCTTTGTAAGCAAAAGGGCCTGAGTTCATCCCTCAGAACCCATATAAAACACCCATGGAAAAATGTCAGGATCAGTGATGTGTGCTTGTAATCCTAGTACCAGGGAGGAAGTGGCAGGTGGAGCCCTGGGGCTCACTGGTCAGCCAGTCTAGCTGAATTGGTAAGCCCCAGGCCAGTGAGAGGTCCTGTCCCAAAGGAGGAGGATGGCTTTCCAGAAGTTTTTCTGGATTTCACATGCTGTCGCAGAACCCCCCACCCACTTAACCACTTAAGCATGAATACACACACACACACACACACACACACACACACACACACACACCCCTAATAAAAAAGAAGTAGTAATGAAATTACAAAAAAAAGTCATGGTTTAGTCTGTCTGGTAGCACAGAAAATTTTCTAGCAGAGGGGACACTCGAGTTGATTTGAATTGGTGGGTGAATGTATCAGGGAAGTGAAGGGGATCAGAGAGAGCATAAGCATGCCGGGAGAATGGGATAGCATATGAGCCCACCTTGAGGCTGTCAGTCATAGTCCTGTACTGGAAGGAAACGGAGAGAAATGGTGCTAAACAGATTGGTAGGCTCCAGCTTTTGGAGGGCCTGATGTGCCATGGTAAGATTTTATTTTTATGGGAAAACTTTGAAAGATTAAGTAGGCTGATGGAAATAAATTTGCATTTTGAGGAAGTCATTTTTACTTGATGCAAGAATAACAGATGAGACAGTCTAAGAATGGAAGTTAGGAGAGGTGCATGCAAGCTTGGTTTGGGGACCTGGCTGTGACTAGAGATGAAGGGCTAGGGCTCAGAGAAGTTTAGAAGTAAACTTAGTTTATTAGTCACTTTGACACTGCTTTGACAAAGTGTCTGATGTAAACAAGGTAGGAGAGGAAAGCTTTTTTGGTTCATGGTTTCAGAGAGTTTGGGTCCATCAAAGCAGGGATGGCATGGCAGAATGGCTCCGTCCATCATGGCAGGAGCATGAGGTAGAGACTGTTCAAGATACAGAGGACCAGGAAGTAGAGAGAGACTTGAATGAGGGACCAGAATATAACTTTCAAAGACACACTCTTAGTGACCTACTCCTATGGACTCTGCAGTTTCCCCAAACAGCATCACCAACTGTAGAACAAGCATCCAAAAGGAGCCCGAGAGGGACATTTCAGACTCCAGCTACACAACTTAGTAGCAATAGTTGATGGACAGATCACAAGGGCTAGGGACTGGCTTGGGACCTTCTCTTTTTAACCAGTGAAAGTCCTGGGGGCTGTACACATGCTAATAACCATTCTAGACATTGCCTACAACTTTCAGAAGTATTCAAGGACAATTGAGGGGCCCAAGAGAACATTAGGCTGGGTGGAAGGAGAATACTTTTCCAGGTGACAGATCTGCAGTCTTCACAAGCCATTGAACTCTTCTAGACATGAATTTTTGTCATTTTCAAAATAAATGGTTTGTATTAGACAATCTCCACACATGGGCTGCACATAGCTCTCCTTTTATTCTTCAGAGAGAAATAAAATTTAGTTTTTTTTATATGACTACTTTATACTTGCAGGATATTTTTAACTCTATGTGTATATGTAGATGTGTTGTTTTACATTGATTATTACATAGCTATTCATAGAAACCTCATGAACTTTTTTCTCCACAGTCACCAGACAAAAGAGACTGAGAACCAGAGAGATTAGGTTTGTTTAAAGCTACTAATTGCCTGCATTAGAGGCCCTTAAGTCTCCTAATTCTGTCTGACCTCTTTCTCTTATGTGTTTCTATCTTCTGTTGCATACTTATGTGCCTTTGTATTCTTCTCAGCCCCCTGCCATTCCATTGTTTTTAAGTATTCCATCCAGGGAGGCAGAGTGAGGCAGTGTAATTCAATTCAGGCACTTCGGATATTTGGTTTAAAACTATATGTTTATTTGAAGCTTGAGACCTCTTTGTGATTATTCTTGCCACTCCTGACCCAATTACCAAGAATAATTAATAACTTGGGCAAATTCCGAGTGTTTATAAATGGGAGCAGATATAGAGGACCTGAAAGACTGGCCTGATTAGGAAGAAGATGATTATGGTGTTTTTCAGCGTTTGCTTCCAAAAAATAGGTAGCCACTATTTTATAAATGGGTTTGTTTCTAAATCAAATGGTATTGGGTATTGGGGCTGCTTGCTTCTTAACCCTATTAAACTCATTTTCCATCTCAAAGGACATTCAGCTCAAGGGGAAATCCAACAGCTGTGATTTGAGGGGCAGTCTTTTCTTCCTATGTAAGTGGGCTGGACAGTTACAGAAGGTCATTTGGTCTCCATTCACAAAACAAATACCAGTCAGTTGTACTATGTTTCTACTATCTAATTATCTTCTCTGGAATCATAGAGCTTTCTAAATGGAGGGTTACTTCAGCAGTCCATACTCAAGAAACAGAAAGAAGGCCCGAAGGGGCTCAGAAATCCCAAACTTCTCATGGACTTAATACCTTAAAAAGTCCATAAGCCCAAAGTCTCTTTGGCCAGTGTTTACTATGTATTGGTACATAACAAATAATTCTAGAACACAGTACTCTATATTAACAAATGTATTGTATCTTGTGATCTTGTGGGTCATAAATTTGGTGCAGGCTTATCCTAACTGGTTCCTCTGTTCTATGCAGTAGCAACTGAGGTCAATTGGTGGTATTTAATAAATGGAGCATTTTGTCTAGAACAGTGAAGAAGCTCTCAATCACATGTATTGTACTCTGATGGAAGCTCATTCATATAGTTTCAACCCCTCAGTCTTTCAGCAGTGTAGTCGAATTTTTTACATGGTAGTTCAGGGTTCCAACAGACCAGATTAGAAGCAGCTGATTTTCTTGAAACCTGAGCCTAGAGCTAGCTCATGATGATTTCATCCATCTTCTGTTAATCAGAAGAGTCACAGAATAAGCCATGTTTAAGAACTGGATAAACAGCTGGCTGTGTTGGTGCATGCTTGTAATGTCTGCACTTGGGAGGTAGACACAGGAGGATCAGGAGTTCAAGGTCATTCACAGTTACATAACAAGTTTGAGACTACCCTGAACTACAAGACACCCTGTCTCAGAAACAAAACAAAACAGAACAACTGAAAAGAAAACAAACAAGCAAACTAAACAAGAAAAGACCCTGTCACTCAATGGGGTAGTGATAATGAATATATAGCTACCTTTAATGAATCTCACTTTTAGATTTATAATTCTTTCATTGTTCCAGCCCCAGTACCATTTCAGTATACCATTCACCCCAGAAGCTAGCATTGCTCCAGTGCTCTTTAATGTCCCTGGACTTACTGGGTTACAGTTTGGACCCACTAATGAAGAATGCTTTCCTTTACATCCAGTCATCAGGACCCACCTGCTCAGGGCTGATACCTATCTAATTTGGATGTTTTTGATGCTTTCTTGAAGTATCGTGTCCTTAAGAAGTTTCCGAGCTGCTGAAAGAGTATGGCACATTTTGCTTTTAATTACTTTATTTTATGTGTGGGGGTGTTTTGCCTGCATGCATGTCTGTGTACCACACATTCCTAGTGCCTGCATAAGTCAGAAGAGGGCACCAGAGCCCCTGAGACTGGAGTCACAGACAGTTGTGAGCTACCATGTGGGTGCTGGGAATTGAAACTGGGTCTTCTGGAAGAGTAATCAGTACTCTTAACTGCCGAGCTATCTCTTCAGCCCTAAGTGTGGTACATTTTAAGAGAAGTAATCCTAATGAATCTTTTACATGTATATTAATAAAGTTCTTTTTGGTTGATTCTTTGTGTATGTGGAAAAAACAATACACAAAATGAATCAAGGAAGAATATTGGGAGAATCTATTTGGGTGCAAAATTCCTCCTACACAGCTGTGGTAGTTTGAATGAAAATTGGCCTCATAGACTCACAGGGAGCTGCACTATTAGGAGGTGTGGCCTTGCTGGAGGAAGTGGGTTACTGGGGGCAGGCTTTGAGATACTCAAGCCAAATCTAGTGTAACAATCTCTTCCTGCTGCCTGTGGATCATGATATAGCACCATGTCTTCCTGCACACCAGCATGCTTCCCACCATGACAATAATGGACTAATCCTCTGAACTGTAAGCCAGCCCCAGTAAAATATTTTCCTTTATAAGAGTTGCTATGGTCATGGTGTCTCTTCACAGCAATAAAACCTTGACTAAAACTAAGTCCTTCTTTAGTTCTTCAAACATAGCAGGTTCTTTTCTAATATAAGAACTTTGTGCATACCTTTCTCCCTGCCTAACGTACCCTATCTTCCTTCCACTTCACTAACAGCCACTGTTAGGACATCAAATGTGATGGTCCTCCAAAAATCTCATGTGTTGATAGATTGGCTCTCAGTACTGCACTAATATTCAGAGATGGGACTAAATTGTTGCCTTTGAGAAGCTCACATTTTTAAATAGTGTTAGGATTTTGAACTAGGCAGGGACATTTTGGAATAATGAATGCAATTTTAGCTTCTCTTGTAGCTAGGTTTAGCCATGTGCCTCTTATTCTGCCTAGGAAGATGTAAGCAAAAGTATATGTACTTCTTTTACTAACTATCTTTTTGCCTGTACTATTCTCTAACATCCAGATACTGCTGGGTTAGCCCATGAAGACAATGGATAGATTTTCAGGATGGAGGAGCAGTGAGCATGAAGATATCTGGGGTGTTGATCAGGGACTTTGTGAATAAAGTTTTCATTTTAGCTTTGTCTGGTAAGTCTTCACACTAGGAAAGTAAAATAAAATTCTACCTTCTAACAGAGAAGCTGGGTATATTGACATAAGCCTGCAATTCTAGCACTAAGAAGGTGGAGGCCTTGAGGATCAAGAGTTTGATGGCAGCCTGACCTGTATAGTGAGTTCTAGGCCAGCCCAAGAGACTTAGAGAGACTATGTTTCCAAAAAGTGAAGTGTTCTTTTTTCATAGATATTCTTCTAATTCTAGGAAAACTAATGTTAATGAGAACAAAACTGAATCTGGCATTAGATTATATACTATTGGTTTCCAGCAGTGTGAAAAGATAACACTGTTGGTAGGCTAGAGAGGGGTGTCGCTGACAATGGGATCCATAACATTTCTTACAGTATTTCCAAGGCTGGATTTTCACAGGGGAAAACAACTCCTCACTTCAGGCTTTCCTTTCTCAACTAACACAAAGGCTTGAGGAAATTATTCCACTCCTAGAGGGCTTTCTGATTTCACCAGCAACTTTTGCAATATCTTAGAGCATAAATTGATTCCTTTATTACTGTTAGAAAGTTCACCTGCCAGATTATACTGATTTCCTGAAGTCATTTTGGACAAAGGAAAGGTCACATTGTTTTTCCACTAAAGATGTGTTTTTTTCCTCTTTATAACTTGCCTGGTTTTCTCCTTTCAGCCTTTCTTTTGTGTTAAATGTCTTAAATAAGACATTTTCCCAGGTTATTTAAAGCAATACTACTTAACCTTTGTATAACCTTTCATCTCCTGAGTCTTTACAATGGGTACTGAAATCAGAAAACTCCCTGTAAAGGCCACTGCTGCTATAAACTAGTATGGAAAGAGTTTGAGTACATCTGATATCAGATAGAATTTTTACAGTAACAAAGAAAGCATTATCAAGAACCAGGTTGTTCAGAATGCTGTGTTCGGTGTCCATGCAAAGGACACTGTTTGGTGTCCATGCAAAGAACAGTGGGCACTGAAAACTCTCATCAAGCAGAATGTCACACATGGATGAAGCTGTGAGCACTGGATGTGCATGGTAGACTCTATCATAACTGCATTTTAAAAAGTTTGTTTTTGACTTTGTAGTGCTAGGGATGGAACTCAGGCTTTGGATCTGCCAGGCAAGCCCTCTAGCACTGAGCTGCTATCTTAGTTATGGTTTCTATTGGTGTGATAAAACATCATACCAATCAGTCTCCGGGTGAGGGCTCTGTGTTGACAGATAGTGTATTCATCTTGTGATACTCACTGAAGTATGCCAGTTCAGGCTCCCTCTCAATTACTTCCCGTAGTCTAAGGTGGGGTCATCCTTGCGGATTCCTGGGAACCTCCCTAGCATTGTGTTTCTCCCTACTCCCATGATGTCTTCATTTATCATGGTATCTCTTTCCTTGCTCTCTTACTGTGTCCCTGTTCCAACTCGAACCTCCCGTTCCCCTGTGCTCACATCCTCCATCTTGTTGCTCTCTATTCCTCCCCCTCACCCCTAGTCTGCCCATGTGGATTTCATCCAGTTCTCCCTCACTAGTCGATCTATGCGTCCTTCCTAGGGTCCTCCATGGAGCTGTGGGTTGTAGTCTGGTTATCCTTTGCTT
>LZPO01047450.1:1324432-1344743 GCA_001675575.1 Neotoma lepida
CTCGTTAAGCACACTACCAATTTAGGTGCACCCCCAGCTCTGTTTTGGATCTTTTAGAATGAAAGCAAAGACTTGGTAGAGGTTTGGTTTGAATGTGGAATATCTATCCCCCACAGGCCCATGTATTGAACACTTAGGACCAAGCTGGTGATGCTATTCTGGGAAGTCGTGGAAACTTTAAATGGTGGGCCTAGATGGAAGAAATAGGTCACTGCTTAGCATATCTTTGGTGGCATATCTTGCTATGAGTCTCACTGCTTTTCAGATGCCATGGAGTGAAACTCCACTGTCATTTACTCCCATGGCCATTGATGTATTTGAATGGATGAGTCAAAATGAAATTTTTGTTCCTCTAAGTTGTTTTTATCATGTATTTCCTTGCAACACTGAAAATTCTAAGATTCAGGGGAATCAGGAAAGGGCACATATCCTTCTCGGGAAGGCTTTAGAGAAACAAAATCTGGAGAGAAAGTGAGCAAACAGTATAGAATAAAGACAAACAAGCAAACAAAACCACTGCACATGAAGAAAAATTGTAGGAAACAACAGAGGTTATGTGGTGAAAGCATTTGGTGTATTCCCTCAAGTTTTCTATGATGTTGTTATAACATTTTCTATTTAGGGGAAGTAACTCTTGCAGTTTAGGGTGTGTGTACACTGGGGTCAGGGAAGCCTCATCAAGTCCTGAAGCTGCAGTCAGGGGCTCTGGGATAAAACTCAACTGTTTATCTGTTACCAGCTGCTCACGTATTGGGAGCTAGTAATTTAGTCATCCCCTTTCTTAGTTTTCTCATGTTGAGAACCAAAACCACTACCAATTTCTGTTCCTGTGTTTTACAATATTACGACCAGGCTTAGTTTCTCTATGTTTCAGAATATTGAAACAAGTGAAAATAAGGTATGTTGACTGAGAATAAAAATCAACCTAGTTAAGAATGAAGAAATTATATTTATTTGGAGCTAATTAGAATTGTAATGTGGGGAAACACAAATTCAAACAGCCTTGAAAATGTGCCCAGAAAATGGCATCTGTATTTATAGATTTAAGACACAAAGGAGTGTGGGAATTACATCACTTTTTAGTAAAACATTATGATTGGTGATGGAAAAGTTAAACTGTTTTGTAAAAAATGGGTTGGATACAGCCTTAGTCTCTGGTGGGTCAGGGGAAGGGACCTATTGAACCGAAGGTCACCAGAAATCAACTGTGTTTCTGGAATATGATGTGGTCTGGTCCAAAGGTCAGCTTACATTGGTGGTTAGGTGTTGCTTGTCATGTCTGCAGCCCAGCTCAAAGGTTCAGCTGCAGACATGTCTGAGGCCTGATTTAACAATGCCTCTCAACTCCATAGTAAGGACTCTGAACCACTGCTACTCTATTTTGATTCTTTTTCTTGGCAGCTACTTGCTCCAGGAAATGACAGTTCCTAGAAAGGAAGACAATTAACTTACTACAATAATTTCTTTGGGAGAATAGAAGATTACTCATAAAGTCTCATTCAAGACTCTCTTTTCACTGTGCCCCATTAATCCGGAGTTATTATGTCATAAACTCAACCCAATTCCACTTTCCCTCTGCAAAGTTCACTTGGCCATCTAGTTGAGGCTCTGAAACTGTCTAAAGATTCTCTTCAACTTGCCTTTGCTGAGATATTATTAATATTGTCATATGTCAATAATCATTCTCTTTCTGACTGCAGTGAATCTGATAAACTGCTTTGCTTGCTAACAAGGTTTTCCAAGAGGGTTGTTTCGTTTTATGAGATTTGATGATGTGTAAAAGAGTGTAGTTGGACTCTGTACTGGTTTTCTCTTTCACTTTCTTAGATTCATGAAGGTGACATTTCCTTCCTTCTGACTCTATCAGCCACAGAGGAAGTTTCTTTTATACTCGTTTCCCCACATGCTTTAGGTTTGTTTTCTTTTATCCTCTTTGAATTAAAAGTGCAATATAATCTGCCATTTTGATGCAACAGCCATGGGCAACTTCTAGTTGCAATTAAGAAGTGAGTAGGCCAGAACATGATGACACAAACTCGTCATCTCAGAATTCAGGAGGCAGAAGAATGGTGAGTTTGAGGCCAGTCTGGGCTACAAAAACAGAGAATCAGTCTCAAAAACAAATAATCATCATCATAAGTAATCACATAGCACTCATAAGCTACAACCAAGCAACCACTATCAATAACAGCTCCAACAACTACTATCTAATGATCCAACAGAAGCTAAAAGATAGATGGTGGTGGTTGTGTAGCATCTAATTTTATAGAAATATACACTTAAATAAGGGGAGGATAGCAAATTTTGCATTATACATATTTTACCACAGCATATAAAAAAACCTGAAGATAATTCTCTCCTCATAGTCTTTGTGTAGGTACTATAGTAGTCTAAGAAAGGGCTGTTGGAATCCTCCTTAAAAGACATACATAAAACATGCCAGGTCTACTGCTTCTTTAAGGAAGTGATCAGGATAGCTAATATTCTTTTCCTTCTTAGTCTCCATTTTCTTCTCTTGTCAAGCAAAGACTATGAGAGGCAACCCTTTCCTTTTATTTAAAGAAGATAAATTTCAAACTGATAACTAACATATGAACACAGCAGGTAAATACTAAGAGCTTGGTTTAAGAAAGTGTTGGTTTAGTATTCCTCTCTGTTCTGATCCAATTTTTGCCCTGGTGGGTTCACAGTGTGATAATAGGCAGGGAAATGTATGGTTACACCTATATTAACTTTAGAGAGACTGTGGATAGAGTTCAAAGAAAAGTAAATGAGGCCAGAAATGGAAGTACTAATCAGAATATTTGAATATCCATTTTTGTTTGGCACTAGATGCATGATGAATATACAGCTTTTTTTGTTCTAAGATTCATCAGTGTTTGCTATTTATTTGTGAGGCCCAGTGAAAATGAAAAGACAGAAATCCCTTGTTCAAAAAGGGAGAGAGGATTACCATTAAAGACATAAACATACAAAGACTTTCCCCTTCTTTCATGATCTCTCTCTTAACTTTCATTTTTAAGTCTGCTATTATAGGTGGCTCTAAGTAAAGAAAAATTAAAAATTGATGAATAGCAAAAAAAACTTTCCATCCTTTGATGGTTCGCTAATTTGAGTCTGGGAAGAACTGTGATACTTAATCTTAATTGTTAACTTGATTCAGTTGAGAGACAGCCAGGAGATTGGGAAGCACACATCTGGGGAGTGTCTGTAAAGGAATTTCTAGAGAAGATTGATGCATGGATCAACAACTCTCTGAATGTGAATGGCATCATCCAACAGGCTGGGAGACCTGATGGAAGAAAAGTGGGGAAATGCCACCAGCCAGTGTGTGCAAGTTCCACTTTTCTGGAGCAAGGATGTCTGTTGCTGCTGCCATTGCCTGTGGATATCAGACTCTATCTTTTTTCAGCCTTTCCATGTGGACTTAAAGCACAGAGCTTAATGTCTTCAGCCTCAGACTAGGGCTGCGTCTTTGATCCCTTTTGTTACGAAGCCTCCAGCTCCTTAGACTGAGCAGTTGCCAGGTTGTTTGCCTCTTCAATTTGCCATGAACTACTCAGCCTCCAGCTATTCAAATGAATCCAAGAAATCTTTCTATCTATCTATCTATCTATCTATCTATCTATCTATCTATCTATCTATCTATCTATCATCTATCTATCTATCTATCATCTGTCTATCTATCTATGTATAATCTATCTAATATCTATTATCTATCTTCATTTGGAGATATCTTCATATCTATGTTCATTTGGAGAAATTCTCTGAATTTCCCATATCTAACTTAGAGAAGGCTCTCTAGGAGGAATTGGATAACTGAACACCTCTTCACACAATGTCATTAAATTTAAGTAAGACTAACTCACAGGAAAAGAAAGTGGTAACCTGCATAACAAGGTAGTCTTTGTTTGCCATGTATTAACCTTCCCCCATCTTAATTTATTTACCTCAAAATCCCAATACTCTTATTGCTTTCCATAGTTTAGGATAATATAGAATAGTTTATAACTACGTAAACTTGAACCACCAGGTGACCTTTCTTGGATTATTAGATGTGTGCATGCACAAAGAACACATTTCTATATCTTTTCTCATGTTAACCTCTCTACTTTCATTCTTCCCAAACTTTCAGAGGGTGAAAGGAGATTTCTCTTTGTCCCTATGTTGCTATGTAAATGTATTCTGGACCATAGAGCTCCATTCACTGGGACAAGCTGGAGAAAAGATGATAACTTGTTTTGGTTGATAGCTCCATCCCATTTGGCCACATGCACCTTCTTTTCCCACGAAGCCAGCTATCCAGGGAGAACAAGGAGGGATGGATTAAAGGGTGTAGTTCTCCTTACTTTAAAGGAATAATTGATCTACTTGCTCTCTTAGTGAACATGTAAGGCAACTGTATTTATTTCTTGTAAGTTTGGAAATATGAAAATGAGGCTAAGATCATAAATTAACAACTCCTCTTGTTTGTTTGTGTTTTGTTTTCAAGACAGGGTTTCTCTGTGTAGTCTTGGCTGTTGTAAAACTCACGCTGTAGACCAGGCTGGCCTCAAACTCACAGAGATCTGCTTGCCTCTGCCTCCTGAGTGCTGGGATTAAAGATGTGTGCCACCGGCCTAAGTTAACAGCTCTTTCAGGTGTGCTGCACCGGGAAGCTTACATTAGCATTAGTAGCTCCACAGAGTGTGGTGCCGTCAAGATTAGAACCTAGCTCTCTCTGCCTTTGAGCTATTTCTATTTGGTAATGCCAGTCCTTGTAAAAGATAAAGCAACTCTTGAGCACTAGCTATATGTAAGGCACTTCATGTAACAACTGTGTGAGGGGAATATTATTGATACAAGTTATTGATTTCTGATGAGTAGGCTGAGGCTTTGTTAAGGCTAACCTAGCACCTTGCTTGAAGTCACAGATCAAGTAATGACAAAAAAAGCACCCAGGTCATTTCTGAACCAAAATTAATCATATCTTCTTCCAAGGTTTCCAGAAGATCGGGGAAAATGCAATACCAGGCTGCTCTCATCATTAATCTTGGTTGGTTCTCTTGAATATGTACCCAAAGGAATCAGATTCAGTATACAATAGTGATACCTATGTACCTATGTTCATTGCAGTACTAGTCACAATAGTGAAGTCATGGAATCAGGCTAGGTGCCAGTCAATAGGTGAATGGATAAAGAAAATCTGGCTTACATATGCAATAGAATATTATCCATACAGAAGAACTGTGCTGGGGAGGTAGCTCAGTCAGTAAAGTGCTTGCCTTGCAAGCATGAGGACCTGAGTTCAACACCCAAGACTCTTGTAAAAAAGCTGAGTAGTATATACTTGTAAACCCAGCTCTGAGAAGGCAGAAAACAGTGGATCCCTGGTCCTTGGTAGTCAGCCATTCTAGCCTAATCAGAGAGCTTTAGGCCTAGGAGATATCCTATCTCAAAAATAGAGTTGGATGGCTCCTGAGGAGCACCACTTGGGGTTGGCCTTTGGCCTTCCCACACATGGGCACACATGCACATGCACACCCTTACCTGTATATATATATATACTCCCACATAGACACACATTTTAAAATAAAAAAGAACACAATTGGGTAGTCTGTAAGGGAATGGATGGACCATCATGTTAAGATATAACATGAATTGCTAAATGGTCTTATTAATAAAAGACCAGGAGCCAGATATTGGGGTGAAAGCTGAAAGATCAGAGTTATAGAACAAGCCAGCCACCAGTTCTTACTGCTAGGAAATCCTCAGCCGAAGAGAGAGCTACTTCCTGTATACTCACACCTATATACCTTTCTGTGCCCTACCATCTTATTTCCTCTCTCTGTCCAGCTATATTACTTCCTGTCTCTGCCCAGCTCTGTCACTTCCTGTCTGTCTGTACAGACCTCCAGACCTCTATGGTTAGTGCTGGGATTAAAGATGTGTGCCACCATGCCTGGCTCTGTTTCCAGTGTGTCCTTGAACTCACAGAGGTCCAGATGAATCTCTGCCTCCTGAATGCTAGGATTAAAAGGTATGTGCCAACCACTGCCTGACTTCTATGTTTAATATAGTGCTGGCTTTGTCCTCAGATCCCCAGGCAAGCTTTATTTGTTAGAGCACAAATAAAATATCACCACATTTCTCCCTTTTTTGTCTAAAATAAAAAAAGTTATAACTAATATAAGAAAAACTATATACAATAAGTACAATGACTATATACAATATATACAAGCAATTAATACATCAACAATGTCTAGTCCATTTGCATTTGACAAATTCAGCAAAAATATTCCATTATCTATCCTATTTTGGTGAGTCCAAAATGTACCTAATTCACTTTCTATCCTAACTTGTATTACCAACAGAAAACTATCTTTTGATGTCTTTCAAACTTATCCACTTCACACCTCTTCAGTGTATTTCTTTTCTGAATGTGTTAACAAGGAAAACTATAACCATACTCAGAAAGACAACCATCATGCTTTCTGTTATATGTGGAACCTACATTTACATACTTAGCCACAAATATGTGTGTATGTGACATGAAAGTAGAAGGGAGACTATTCAGGCTGAGGGTGAGAGAACAGGACAGAATAATGGATGCGGAATCTGAGTATAATGATTTATATGCATGAAAATGTCATGTAAAACCCATTGCAATGTAAAACAATATACAGAAATAATTTTTAAAAACACGTTTTTGATAAAAAAAAAATCTTATTGGTTAATGACCAATAGAGTCTTAAGGACTGTTTTCTGCCTGTTTGAGAATAAGGGCTTGATGTGGAGGAGAGAATAAGGGCTTGATGTGGAGGAGAGAATAGTGATTTTTCCAATTGCTTCTGTGATTGTTTTTTTTTAACCTCAAACCCCTTCTCTTGGTCCTTTTCACTTTTACTTGCTTTGGTCTTACCCACTTTGGATGCTAAGACTGGTGGTCCATGAGGGATTGAGATGGTCAACAATGAAGAAAATAAAGGGCAACACCTTTATTTTTGTTCTCTAGTCAAATATGTTCAGTGACCCATCACCACAAGACTTTGCTGAGTTAATTCCCTGAAAATAGTTTGAACTTACATGGGATTTTAGTTTCAGCTGCTGCCATTTAACCCAGATCTGTTAGAACTTTGGTACATAAAGCCTAAGGCTGTAAGAAAACAAAAACCAGTTAAAATACTTACTTTGGAACAAATTGTAAAACGAAAAAAACACAGCTGTCAACTTCTGGTTTTCAAGTATAATAATTCCCATTGAATGTACAAAAGTCTATAAACTTCGGTGGAAGGTCTACTTTTATTTGTTCATGCCTGGAGGGATGAATGGGGTGAGGATGAAGAAAGGAAAGACAAGGTAATTGTACCGGAAGTGCCCATGAGATCGGGGAGGAGATAGTACCATTGGGTCCCAGACATAAAGATTTGTTAGGGCAATTTGAGTTCATTGATAGGTGGCTCTCAACTGACTAGACTAGAAAATGTGTCCTGAATATCATCCACACCTCACCCCAAAAGCAGAGGGGAAGGGAGTCTAACTGGAAAACCAATGAAAAAGGAAAATCCACAAGAAGGTGCTGCTCAGCCTTTGAGCAAGGAGGGTAAGTGGAGATCCTGTGCAAGCAAGCCCTGAGGGGTTAGTTATGGGTTCTTTGTCTTTATGCCTCTCTGGGTGGCCATACTAGTTGTCTGAATTTCTGGGCACAGCAGTGGCTTGTAGGCATTCAACTGTGAGCACCTATGAGATTGTTTGCAGGCACCTTTCACTACTGCTGTCTTCTAGCCTGTACCAGTAGCATCCTAGCAATCTGTGACTTGAATCTCTCATGCTTTTTCACTTCCTGGTATCTCTGTACAATGACTGAGCTGAGATGACTCTAGTTTACTAGCCTCTTGGCAAGGAAAGTTTCAAGGCATTTTGCCATGTCTTTGCATGGTTCCAGGGACAGACCTGACTGGAGGTAACCACAGGTAAACACACAGAAACATCTGGGGTTGAGTGGACTGGGTTCTCTGATGGAGAAGCTGCAATCCCCAGAAACTCAATGTGTTTGTTATATACAGTTGAACAGAGAGGCAGGGTTATTGCATATAGCTGAACAAGGATGAGGGGTCATTACATTTGTATAAACAAGGAGGTAGAGGTTATGGTATACCGCTGGATCTAGGAGGCTGCTTTAGCTAACCTCAGTAGGTGCTGCCTTTATACGGTAACAGTCTTCAGGCTGTAAATGTCTCAAGGAGAGAAAGCTATAGTGTACATTCGCACTATCAACACCCCCACAGACTGGAAACCAAGGCTTTTCCATTTCCTCTGTTTTTCACCTGGGGGTGAAGGGAAGGCTTTTGTCATTTACCACATCCATTCCTCTGTGGTTTGAGGTCCTGGAATTCTGGTTAGGGGCAGTGAGGGAATGAAGAAATGACAGAAAGTGAAGCTGGGATCAGATGGGGTTCTCTATCTAACTACTACCATTACCACCAGCACAGCACTTGGAACCTCAGTATGTTTATTAGGTACAGCACAGGGATGGGGTGTGGGGGTGAGTTAGCTAGTTTGGGTAGGAGATATCTGTAGGCAAGCTGTTTCAAGCTGTAAACATCCAGGAGGAGGAAGCCACCTTGATAGTCTGCACACATTGGTCAATCATCCATAAACATTCATACCTGGACTCCCAAGAAAATTTTTACTATTTTCTTGAACCTGACCCATATGGGTAATGGCGATGCTAATTTCCCATGGGCCAATTGGTCTTTGAGATCTCAAAAGGCTATGCCCATGTCAAAATACACATTCATCCAGGACTTCACTTGCTTAGGGCTTCCTCTGCTCCCTGCAGTGTGTGCCATAGTGCCTCACAGAGTCCCCTAGCAAGACTGAGCTCCATTTATTGCCTGCCTTTTCTTCTCCATCTTGCTTCTCTCTTCTCAGCATTGATGCTCCTTGGGGGTCACTTCTAAAGTAAACCACTAAAATTTGAAACCTTAGCCTCAGAGCTAAGGGGACCCTAGCCAGAGACAGATCCACTGTAGCCAAAGCAGCTTTCCACTCAAGTGACAAAGTCATGTACCCTACTCAATCTACTGGAGCCGGTAAAGGCATGCATTTTTATCTTTGAGTAGTTCAGAGAAAGCCAACTGAATGCATGACAGAGCCAGTGGCTTTCTTGATGTGTCAAGTGCGACTGAGTCCCAGCTTAGCCTTTTGTAAATCACCTAGTTGCACTAGGCCAACTGAAGAGAACTGTCTGGAGCTTAAAGGGAGCTCATGGGGCCACTGCACTTCTGTGAGTTCTCCAATCTGCTTTCCAATTCAAGAGATGTGGTGAGAGAGGTGAAGATGACCTATCTCAGCCTCTCCTAGAACAACTTTACATTCCCAGGGAAGAAGGAGCCAGGCCTTTAAATGCTTCCCACCCATGGCGGAAGGGAAGAGGAGCAACAGGACTTCCCTAATTGAAGTGTTGGCCACCAAGGATTTTGATGAGCAGCTGAGCTGCTTACTCGAGGCAATAGAGAATGAATAACATCAGGAACAAAAATTGCTTTCACCAAATGGTGTTTTGATGGGAAAAGCAACTTATCAATCATAGAAAATAATGAAGCCACTAAGGTTTATATTCAGAAAACCAACATAAAATTGTTGGCAATGATCCAGTGGGTAGAATGTTAGACTCAAAATGAGCTACTTTATTTTAGGTGAGTAGATCAAAAAAAGCTGCATTATTTTTAATTATTGTGATTATTCATAACAATACTGCAAATGTGTATAGTACCTTCTTTCTGAGGAGCTTGAGGCATTTCATATATATTATCTCATTTCTCTTTTATAACATCCCGGGGGGATATGTATTATTAACTTCCTATTGCCATGGGACTGCATTTTTGCAAGTTCATTTTGCTGGGACTGAACCAAGCTGCATTATTACAGTAGCAGATGCAGCTTGCGAGTCACCTACAACTTGCCCCCAAATGTGAGTTAATTACAATAGCCCTGTCATCTGACTTTCCTTTGGGAAACCATTTTTGCCTCTTTCTGCCTTCGTTTATAGGATAATGAGTTGAGGGAGCCTAGTTAATCAATTTAGCCGATATGAAATCAACCCATAACTGTAAAAAGAAAAAAATGTAGGAAAATCTCATGTATGATTAATTCCTACATATGGAGTTTACTAGATACAGCCAATTATTGATATAGTATTTTCAGTTAAAAAAAAGTTTTCGTGGTGAACTTTCTTTGCTATTCACTTTTAAACGGGGAAATCTCCACTAACATGAACTGTCTGGTTTTGGTAGGAGCTTAAAGGTAAATCTTTGTCTAGATAGGAAACACTCTGCTCAATCATTAATTAATATGGTATAAATCCAATTTCTGCTGCATCTACGAGGAAACTTTAGATGTGGATTTTTTCATTAACTAGAAACACCACAAAATTAACTTATGACTTCTTCTCTATAAAATACTCTTTAGTAAGGTTTCCTGGGAATATTTTTTAAAAATTTCTTTTTCCAAGTCTTCTCTGAGGACCAGAAGCACTCTGGCGGCCACTGTCATCTCTGTATCTGAGGATATGGGTGCCCCGAGTGGGGTTGCCTGAAGAGGGGAAGCTCACCTGACTTTCCCATTAGTCTATGGCCTTTTAAGTGTCAATTTATATTGAGGCCTTCAAGGTTTTAGTAAACAAACGGGCCATGAAGCATACAAAAAGAGCCTTCCACTCAAACACTCCACAAAATCTGGGTCAAGGGAAGGCCTTTAACCCTTAAATGTTGCCAACCTGTACAGCAGAATTCAGGGCCACGATTTCAAGAGTTTAGTTGTATTTCCACTCTGCAGAAAGTTCTATGGGGTTTATAGGTCTCCTTTGTACTGGAAAGGCACACCAAGACAGTGGGAATGATCACCCTGGGAAATACAGCAGTGGAAGCTCTGCTCTCCTGAAGTAGGAAAGCTCACAATTGCTGCCTGTTTGAACTGGGTTTGGTACTTTGGCTGATGCCAGCTCAACCAATTTCTCTCTTGTCTGGTTAATAAATGTGTCCTTCGTCCAGTCTCATTCCAGGGCTCATCCTGTACTTGAACAGCCAGCCAGTCCTCCAATGCTCATCCTGAACCTCTTGCTAAGCTTTAAAGAGATAACTTTATAAGCCTTTCTTTTCTTTTTAGCTGCCTTACAGCCTTCTATAACGATGATTAAGTGAATCTGGCTTGTTTTAGTTCTTTTGATTCAACAGAGCTGTCTCCTGTTTATAAATCCATTTCTGTAATCGAATCCATCTGGCCATTCCTTGTAGCCTCTGAACTTCTAACAGCTACTAAAACTGTAAATAAAGGGCCCCTGGATACTCCAACAACCCTCCTCTGCTGTCAGGAAACATGTGCTTTATACAAACTATGAAAATTGAGCATAAGGAAAAATTGGTGAGAAGAAAAATAAGGATAGATAGATCAATGTTAGCAACACAGTAGACATACTTTGAGTGACTGGATCAAAAATTAAAAATAGTCTGCCACATGGGTTAGACTGTTCTTTAAACACCTGGAGCTAGGATTAAGGGTTGTGATAGGTTGAGAATGGTGACAAATGGGTCAGAAAGGATAGTGACAATTTTTAAGCTGATATGTTTTGGCAATTAGCTTTCAGATGCAGTAACATGCTTTACTATGTTATTTATTTAATTTCCACTGTATCCCTGACAATCTTAAGAGCTTCCTGGTGCACATTATGCGCAGATTGTGTACCCACATCAATGAAATCATAGGTAAGATACAGACAAAGGTACTGTATACCTGAAAGAGACACGATACCATTTAATGGAATGACCAATAAACAAGGGCAACTACATTTATGCAATTTTATTGGTTATAAATAATCTTTTTCTTTATTCTTCTCTCCTACAATACATCCTGACTGCAGCCTTCCCTTCCTCCTCTCCTCCAAGCTCCCTCCATCTCCCCCCTCCCCAAGATCCACTGCTCTCCCATTTCCCTTCAGAAAAGAGCAGGCCTCCCAGGGATATCAACCAAACATGGCATAACAAGATGGAGCAAGCCTAGGCACTAGTCCTCATATCAGGACTGGAGGAGGCAACCCAGTAGGAGGAAAAGGATCCCAAGAGCAGGCAAAAGAGTTAGAGCTACCCACTCTCCCACTGTGAGGAATCCCACAAAAACCCCAAACTAAACAACTACAACATGTATGCAGAAGTCCTAGGACAGACCCATGCAGGCTCTGTGGTTGCCATTTCAGTCTCTGTGAGCCTCTATGAGCCATGCTAAGTTGATTCTGTGGGCCGTGTTCTCCTGGTATCCTAGATGTCTCTGGCTCCTACAATCTTTCTTCCCCTTCTTCTTCAGGGTTCCCAGAGCCCTGCATAGTGTTTGGCTGTGGATCTCCACATCTGCTCCCACCAGTTGCTGGAGGAAGCCTCTCTGATGACAACTGGGCTAGGCACCAATCTATGAGTATAGCATAAAATCATTAGGAATCATATTTCATTTTTTTGAGGGAGTCAGTCATGTTTGGTTCTACCCTAGGTCTCTGAGCTATCCAGCTTCCCATTCTTGGCCATCCAGGCAGTATCAGGCATGGGGTCCCTCTTGTGGTATTGGCATCAAGTTAGACCAGTCATTGGCTGGCCACTCCCACAAGCTCTGAGCCATCATTGCCCAAGCACATCTTGCAGGCAGGGCAGGTTGTGTGTCATAGGTTTTGTGGATGAATTGGTGTCCCTGTCCCACTACTGGGAGCTTAGCCTGGTTATAGAAGATGGCTTGTTCAGGCTCCATATCCTCCATTACTAGGAGCCCTAGCTAGTCATAAGTTCCAGGAAGTTCCCACTGCACTAGGTTTCTATATGCCCACCTACTCCAATTGTCTCTGCCCATACTCTTTCCCACCTCCCCCACCTGATCCCTCCTGTTCCCATCCCCACCCACCCCCAGTCTACCAACAAAATCTATTTCCCCTTCTCAGTCTCCCTCTGCTGCCTGCATATCAAGATGTAGAACTCTCAGCTCCTTCTCCAGCATCATGTCTGCCTGCATGCTGTCATGTCTCACAATGACAATAATGAACTAAACCTCTAAAACTGTAAGCCACCCCAATTAAATGTTTTCCTTTATAAGAGTTGCTGTGAAGCTAGGTGGTAGTGACACATGCCTTTAATCCCAGCACTCAGGAGGCAGAGGCAGGTGGATCTCTCTGAGTTTGAGGCCAGCCTGGTCTACAATGTGAGTTCCAGGACAGCCAGGGCTGTTACACAGAGAAACCTTGTCTCAAAAAAACCAAGAATGAAAAAGAGTTGCTGTGGTCACGGTGTCTCTTCACAGCAACAGAAACCCTAAGTCTATTTTCTATTTCCCATACTTAATACCACAGACTAAGTAGGTAGGTAGGTTATCAAGAAAGGAGATTCATTTGGATTCATTATTCTGGAGGTCCAAAGTCAAGGGCTCACATCTTGTGATGAGCTATTTTCTGGCAGAGAACCTCATACGGCAAAAGACACCCTGATCTCTTATTACAAACTCACCAGTATTCGATCATGGGCTACATTATCCAACCCTAACAAATCACCTTGCAGGAAAGGCAGAGCTGAATAGTTGGGAACAATCATGTCCCCAATCCACCAGTTTAAAACATGATACTTCAACTTTCTACCTTCTGAATACTTCACAATAGGGAATTAAACTCTGTGAGATCCAGAGGGGACAAGTCATATTCCAATTACACACAGCAGAGGTGAGGTGGGGGCCTTCTTATAGAGGGCCTTTATTCATTCATTCATTCATTTTTCATTGACTCATTTATTCAGCAGATACTTACTGAGCTTCTGCAAATGTGGCAGATAGTGTATTAGAGATTGTGGTTGTGGCAGTGAGCAAGATCAACTGGTCTGGTTCTCAATGAACTTACATTATTCTGGGGAAGGACAAAAAAATTTTATTCAATAGAATAGGCACAGAGAGCTGCAGAAGCATTTCAAGCAATGAAGTGACATGACCATATTTATATTTTTAAGTCATCTAGTAACTTTAGGTAGATAGAAATGTTACTCTAACTTTCTGACAATTCTGAGGTAATTATAGATGATTGGCTAATATGAAAACAAGACAATGTAAGAAAGAAATTACTAATCTTAAAACATTGAAATATGAAAGGGTTTGTTGTTTGACCTCAAGAATTACTCAGGAAGAGAATGCTTTTTCTTTTTCAATTAAAAAAATGATCAAAATGTCTTGAATGTTCCAATTATTTTCTTATCCAAAGCAAAGTAGGTTTAAAAGTTTAACAGGTGACCTTTTAAAGTTTCTTATGAATTTATTGTGTAAGATTTATTAAGTGAAAATAACTCCAAATAAACTTTGTACTGAAGACTGGAGTAAGGATGTGACCAAAGTTCTTCAAGCTCTGTCACGGCTTCTTCTTTCTATTTTATAGGGAAACTACAGAATGCTTAGCATAGAATAGCTGGCACTGGAAAGTTCTTTTCATCTCTTCCCTCTGCCTCCTCCTCTCCCCTCCTCTTCCTTTTGTTTGTCCTAGGGATTAGATTCCTTTTCTTACTGTGAGTGTTTTTGTTGCATGTGGATATAAGGGACTCCTGATAAAGAACTTCATTTTTACTCAGTATGGTTACCTGTGTCACTGTTCTCAATTACTTAATCTTGCCTTCCCTATAGGAGAGTTATATATCCTCACATATTGCCAGGTAAACTTGCCATAGCTCCCTGAGAAGAACTACATTTTTCCATTCCATTGTTGTTGTTGACTTTATGGTTTGCTCTGGTGTGCTGTCTAGTTCTGTGTCTACTTGATACAAGCTAGAGTCCTTTTAGAAGATGAAACCTCAATTGAGAAAATGCCCAGACCAGATTGGCCTGTGGGAAAGTCTGTGATGAATTTTCTTGATTGATGATTGATGTAGGAGGGTCCAGCTCACTGTGGATGGTCCTGGGTGTAAGATGAGCAAGCCATGAGGAGCAAGCCAGGACACAGCACTCCTCCATGGTCTCCTCATCATTTCCTTTATCCAGGTTCCTGCCTTGCTTGAGTTAATGCCCTAACTTTCCTGGATGGTGTACTATAAGCTGTAATATGGAATAAACCCTTTCCTCCCCATGTTTCTTATGGTAATGATGTTTCCTCACAGCAGTAGAAACCCTGACTAAGGGCATCTGGACAATAAAGTATGAGCAGAAACTTTCAGTGCATTTACCTGTTTCTTATATTTTGGTACTCTGCCCTAGAGAGGGGCTGTTCTTCATTTTGTTTGGCCTTTGGCATGAAAATAGACAGGTGGAGCCAACCCATGACAGACAAAGTTCTGAGTGAAAAATACCCCTTGTCATTATAAACTATTGAGATTTTGAGGTTGTTATTGCAATGTAGTGTAACAAAGGCTGCCTGATATGCATAATAAGTAGATGTTAAATTCAATTACAATGAAAGATAGTGACAAGAAAGAATATTTTTGTAGTTTTCTGAGGCTTCCACTAAACAGTGTTTATTACAATGAAAATCCAGTTTCTTATGGTATTCATTTGTTGAATCCTAAGATATGGTCATTATTGGCATTAAAAAAGCCTATCCTGAAAGGCTTGACCATGGTAAGTAGCACCATGCTTTAACATATATTTAAATGCTAAATGCTGTTGGAATACGAGCCACTGGTTCACAACACAAATCTGAGTTTCCGGCATGTTTAGGAGTGAAAGCAAATTGCAGAATAGGTTCCCCAAACAGTCCAAGACTTCGGCATTTACTTGATTTAATTACTTGAACATGGAATGTTCCCCACAGACTTATGTACTGAATGCTTGGTCCCCAGCTAGTGGTGCTACTTTTGGAAAGTTCTGGAAACTTTGGGAGATGGGAACTATTTGTAAGAAGTAGGTCACTGGTGATTGTATTAGTTCACTTTCTGTGGCTATAATAAAACATTATCCAATGGTCTCTGTCTGCTGTAAAGAGAAATTTCTTTGATGAAATTTGAGAACTATACTTATGTATGTGTATAAGGATAAGGATTTAGAATGTAGTTAGGGATTATGCTGGTTTAGTAAAGTGGGAGTTATAGGTCCTACGAGATGAATGACTTCCCTAGTCCTGGGTAGTTGGCCAAGTTTCCAGTACCAGGCATGATTTTCCTGTTGTTGAGCAGGATTTAAGTCCAATTAGAAGGCTGTTAACTCAATTGATATATCTATAATACAATTACTGCTCCTAAGGCTCAAGAATCATTGTGGAAGAGCAGGTGGAAAGATTGTAAGAGACAGAGGAAAAGGAAGATTGCTGTAAGATCATGTCTCCTAGAAATGTCAGAGAAGCTATGCCCATGATGTCTCATCAACATGGCTGTCTAAACAAAACCCGAACAAGTATAACACAAATAAACAAGCTAATGTGGAGGGGGAAAGCCCACAAGGCTTCAACCATACACAAAGAACTACAGGCAAAGACAGAATGCCAGAGAAATAGTCTTTCCTCAGGGAGGAACATACCAAATAGCCAGTCCTGAAAACATTTCCATTCACGTGACATTACGTGGACTGAAGAGGTTGTATTTATATATTTAGGAATACACAGACACACACACACACACAAAGAAATAAAGGCCATGAATTTGAGAGAGAGAGAGAGAGAGAGAGAGAGAGAGAGAGAAGAAAGCACAAAGGGAATGCATGGGAGGGGTTGGAGGGAGGCAAAGAGAGAGAGAGAGAGAGAAGAAAGCACAAAGGGAATGCATGGGAGGGGTTGGAGGGAGGCAAAGAAGGGAGGAAATGATGTAATTATATTATAATTTCAAAAAATAAAAAATGATATAAAAACACTGACTAAAATCAGCTTGTGAAGAGGATTTATTACATCTTACAGCTTACAGTCCATCATGAAAGGAATTTGGGGCAGGAACTCAAGGCAAGAAGTGAATGAAACAGAGGCCATAAAGGAACACTGCTTATTTGCTTGCTTTCCATGCCTTTCTTATACAATCCTGAAGCACCTGCCTAAATGTGGTGCCACCCAGAGTGAGCTGGGCCCTCTCACTCCAGCCATTAATCAAGGAAAATGCCCCACAGATTTCTCTCCAGTGCAATCTGATAGAGACATTTTCTCAATTGAGGTTCCCTCTTCTCAGTTGACTCTAGCTTGTGTCAAGCTGACAAAAACAACTAGCCAGGAGAGGGAACCTTCTGTCTACTTCCTATCATTAGATGAATAGCCTTCTCTTCTACATGCTCTCCCCACCGTGATGCTCTGCTTAAGTGATTGGGACTAAGAAAACATGAATCCTCTGAAATCTTGACTGCAAAAAATTCTTCCTCTTTTAAAGTTGTCTGTGCCAGGTATTTTGTCCCAGCAAAGCAAAAGCAATGAAAATAATGATCTTCTGGCTTCAAAATTCATTCACTTGTGACTACGTCTAGTCTTGAGAAGCTGATGATGTTTGAATAATGTTCCTACATCCAATCAGGAGGAGGAATCAGAGATTGCAGTTAGCTTCTTCACATGCTTGGTTTCTGAAAGAGCTGCTATCTCAGTCTGGTCAGCTTCTGCTTTCTTTTCTCCCCTGCTCTACTTGGGATTGTTTTGCTTTGGAATAATCCTCTTGTACACTGTAAAGATTTGTCACTCCAATTGGCTTAGTAAAACGCTGATTGGCCAGTAGCCAGGCAGGAAGTACAGACGGAGTGACCAAATTAAGGATGATGGGAAGAGGAAGGACAGAGTCAGGAGTCACCAGCCAGACACAGAGGGAGCAGGAGATGAACGTGTCATGCATAATGGCAAAGCATAAATAAGGAACATGTGTTAACTTAAAATGTAAGAGTTAGCTAGTAACAAGCCTGAGCTATTGGCTGAGCATTTATAATTTATATTCAGCCTCTGACTTGGTTATTTGGGACTGGACAGTCTGGATGGGAAACATCCGTTTAGATTTTTTTTTTTTACTACCTAATGTGTTAATTATGTTGAACAGGCATTAGGGATACTTTGTGAGGCAAATGCACATAAAAGTAAAAACCTTTATATTTTTCTTTGAATACATTGTGAATGGATACTAAACCATCTCAGTGAATGATATGATTACCCCCAGGGATTTTGTGTGTGTGTGTGTGTGTGTGTGTGTGTGTGTGTGTGTGTGAACATCTTAGTATTTGTCATTTGTATTTAATGCTATCAAATGTGTCAATATGAAGATGAAGGAATTGTATTAGAGAAGTGGTTATCAACCTGTGGGTTACGAGCCCCACAGGGGCATAAAATAAATAAATTAATTTTTTGTATGCTTCATTTTTTATTTTTTAAATTAATTTATTTATTTTACATATCAGTTGCAGTTTTCTCTCCCTCCTCTTCTCCCAGTCCCTCCCTCACATCCCCAACTGTTCCCACCCCAGAACCCACTCCTCCTCTGTTTCTGTTTAGGAAAGGACAGGCCTCCCATGAGTATCAACAAAACATGGCATATCAAGTTGCAGTAAGACTAAGCACCTCTCCATGTGTTAAGGCTGGGCAAGGTGACCCAGTATGAGGAGTAGGGTCCCATAGCCAGTAAAAGAGTTGGAGACAGCCCCTGCTCCCACTGTTAGGAGTCCTGCAAGAGCACCAAGCTACGCAACTGTAATATATATGGAAATAGAAGAGATTTCATGAGTGGACTGAGGTTGGGTGGGGATGAGAATATGAGAGATCAGGTTGTGGTAGGGACATAGCAGGAGAGTAGTAAAAGAGGCTACTGGAAAGGGGGGCATTCAGGGGTCAGGCAAAATCTGGCACAAGAGAATCTCCCAGGAATCTACAAAGATGACCCCAGCTAAGACTCCTAGCAATAGTGGATAATGAACTGGCCATCTCCTGTGACCAACCTAGTTACATAATCTTTGCCCCTAGGGATTTTAATAGTGTGACAGAATTAGTTGTTAGAGGGAAACAGCAAATTGTGAAGCAAGAGAATCATCTGTAACCTTCAACCTAATCTAATATTTAAAGGACCCATGATGAGCAGACAACTAAACAGACTATTTACTATCATAAGTTACAAGAGATAGAAGTTGAATTCAAATGAGCATTTCATCTATTTATCTTGCATGTATTTCACATACACCAATGATACACAATTATGTGATCCATAGTAGGGTTTTGAACAATAATGGACTGCACATATCATGGTACTCCAGTAAGATTACATCATCTAGGGATGTTGTAGTCATCTCACCTGGTGTAAGCATTCTCTACAATGTTTCAATAATGAGGAAATTGTCTCATGATGCATTTCTCGAAACATTTTATTGCTGTTGAAAGATGCCAGCCACTGCCCAAGGAGCAACAACATGTTGGCAGACCAGTAACGCCACGGCCATGTGGCACATATAGATTAGTAGGAATGGGTTAATTTAAGATGAAAGAGCTAGCTAGCAAGAAACTGAAGCCATAGGCCATACAGTTTGTAATTAATATAAGCCTCTCAGTGATTATTTTATAAGTGGCTGCAAGACCGTGGGCTGGACCGAGAAACTTCCGGCTACAAGTAGGGAAAATTTTTTTCTCTGTCAGTATAAGTTCAAGTGGCGAGAACCTCCAAATTAACTGATAACAAATATATTAACAGAAAAGCTTATTTCCCATTCATATGGGAACAGTCAATGGGAGTTGGTTTGCTGAGCAGCCGAAGCTATGAGTTTATATACTAGCTTAATAAAAGGTGGGGCTTAGTGGTTCAATGCAATAGTATGGCAGGCTCTATTGGGCTTTTTCATTCTTTCTGTTAAGGGATAGTCTCCTTCCAGCTGAACAGCTGAATTCACACCTCCTGGTGCTAAGGGTCAGTAATCTCCCAAACAGGAAACTCCCTTCCCCAAAGGGGTTAATGACAGCTGCATTTTCAGGAGGCTCTGCCTGAGTTTGGATAAGGTTTCTTTCTGCAGCTGCTGCTTGTTCAGATGTTTTCAGTTGAAAATAATCTTCATGCCAGTGCTGGGTCATTGGTTATAATCTCTCTGGCACCGATTTACAAATCACTAATGAGTTTAGAGGTAGAATAGCCTGAAGGAACAGGGACAGAAACGACACTATCTTGGTGTAACCTGTTGTCCTTTTTCCGCACTTATCACAGACTCCCTCCATGTGAGAAGTTGAATGGCTGACTGCTCCCAGCCCAAACTGGTATCCTACCAGCTGCAGCAGAGAGGACAGTCCCCTTATCGCTGTAAAGTACCAGAGAGGATGCAAATCTACCCAGTTGGCATGTGCCTGTCCTGGATTCAATTGTGGCCAAGTGGAAAGGGTGCTGTGATCCAGTCTTAGGCACAGGCCCTTCTGAGG
>LZPO01047450.1:1351741-1374584 GCA_001675575.1 Neotoma lepida
TTTTGGTTTTTCGAGACAGGGTTTCTCTGTGTAGCTTTGCACCTTTCCTGGAACTCACTTGGTAGCCCGGGCTGGCCTCGAACTCACAGAGATCCACCTGGTTCTGCCCTCCGAGTGCTGGGATTAAAGGCGTGTGCTACCACCACCTGGCCCATTTTACTATGTTGATCCTACCAATCCGTGAGCATGGGAGATCTTCCCATCTTCTGATATCTTCAATTTCTTTCTTCAAAGACTGGAAGGTTTTATCACACAAGTCTTTCACTTGCTTGGTTAGAGTTAAAGCAAGTTATTATTTGAAGCTATTGTGAAGTGTTGTTTCCTTGATTTCTTTCTTAGTCCATTTGTCATTTGTATATAGAAGGGCTACTTTTTTTTGAGTTAATCTTGTATCCAACCACTTTGCTGAAGGTTTCTATCAGTTGTAGGTGTTCTCTGCTAGAATTTTTGGGGTTGCTTATGTATATTATTATATCATCTGTAAATAGTGATACTTTGGCTTCTTCCTTTCCAATTTATATCTCCTTGATCTCCTTTTGTTGTCTTATTGCTCTAGCTAGAACTTCAAGTACTATATTGAATAGATATGAGGAGAGTGGACAGCCTTGTCTTGTCCCTGATTTTAATGGAATTACATTGAGTTTCTCTCCATTTAATTTGATGTTGGCTATAGGTTTGCTGTAATTTCCCTTTATTATATTAAGGTATGTCCCTTTTATCTCCAATCTCTCCAAGACTTTTATCATGAAGGTGTCCTGGAGGTTGTCAAAGGCTCTTTCAGCATCTAATGAGATGATAATGTGGTTTTTTTCTTTCAGTTTGTTTATATGGTGGATTACATTGACAGATTTTTGTGTGTTGAACCATCCCTGCATCTCTGGGATGAAGCCTACTTGAACATGGTGGGTGATTTTTTGATGTGTTCCTGGATTCATTTTGCCAGTATTTTATTTTATTGAATATTTTTGCATCAATGTTCATGAGGGACATTGGTCCTTAATTCTCTTTCTTTGTTGTATCTTTGTGTGGTTTGGGTATCTGGGTAACTGTAGTCTCATAAAAAGAATTTGGCAATGTTCCTTCTGTTTTTATTGTGTGGAACAATTTGGGGAGTATTGGTGTTAGCTCTTCTGTGAAATTCTGGTAAAATTCTGCACTAAAACCACCTGACCCTCAGATTTTTGTTTGGTTTTGGTTTTGGTTGGGAGATTTTAATGACTGCTTCTATTTCCTTAGGTCTATTTAAATTGTTTATCTGATCTTGATTTAACTTGGTAAGTGGTATCTATCAAGAAAATTATCCATTTTTTTAGATTTTCCAATTTTGTGGAGTACAGATTTTTAAAGTATGACCTAATAATTCTTTGAATTTCCTCCATGTCTGTTGTTTATATCCCCATTTTCATTTCTGATTTTAATTTGGATATTCTCCCTCTATGTTTTAGCTAGTTTGGATAAGGGTTTGTCTATCTTGTTGATTTTCTCAAAGAACCAACTCTTCATTTCATTCACTCTGATTGTTCTCTTTGTTTCTATTTTATTGATTTCAGCCCTGAGATTGATCATCATTTCCTGCCATCTACTCCTCTTAGATGAGCTTGCTTCTTTTGTTCTAGAGCTTTTAAGTGTGCTGTTAAGTTGGTTGTGTGAGATCTCTCCAACTTATTTTATGTGGACACTTAGTGCTATGAACTTTCCTATTAACACTGCTTTCATTGTATTCCATAAGTTTGAGTATGTTTTGCATTCATTTTCATTGAATTCTAGGAAGTTTTTAATTTCCTTCTTTATTTCCACCTTGACCCAGTAGTCATTCAGTAGAGAGTTGTTCAGTTTCCATGAGTTTGCAGGCTTTCAGTTGTTTCTCTTGTTGTTGAAATCTAGCTTTAATCCGTGGTGGTTTGATAGGATGCGGGGGGTTATTTCAATTTTCTTGTATCTGTTGAGACTTGCTTTGTGATTGAGTATATGATCAATTTTGGAGCATGTTCCCCTAGGTGCTGGGAAGAAGGTATATTCTTTTGTGTTTATGTGAAGTGTTCTGTAGATGTTCTGTCTGTTAGGTCCATTTGATTCAAAGCATCTCTTAGCTACAGTATTTCCCTGTTTAGTTTCTTTCTGGATGACCTGCCCATTGGTGGGGTCAGGTACTGAAGTCTCCCACTATTAATGTGTGAGGGCTGATGTGTGATTTAAGCTTTAGTAGTGTTTCTTTACAAGCATGGGTGCCCTTGCATTTGGGGCATAGATGTTAAGAATTGAAAGTCATCTTGTTGGATTTTTCCTTTGATGAGTATGAAGTGTCCTCCCCTGCCTCTTTTTTTATTAATTTTGGTTTGAAGTCTATTTTGTTAGATATTAGAATGGCTACACCAGCTTGTTTCTTAAGTTCCTTTGCTTGGAAAATCTTTTTCCATCCCTTTACAAAGATAATGTCTATCTTTGATGTTGAGGTGTGTTTCTTGTATGCCGCAGAAGGATGGATCCTCTTTTTGCATCCATTCTGTTACTCTCTGTCTTTCTATTGGGGAAGTGAGTACACTGATATTGAGAGTTATCAATGACCAATGATTGTTAATTCCTGTTATTTTGTTGTTGTGGTGGTTTTGGTAGTGTGTTTGTGTGTGTGCTTCCCTTATTTTGGTTTTGTTGGTGTGAGATTATTTATTTCCTATGTTTTCACAGGTGTAGTTAACCTCCTTGGGTTGGAGTTTTCTTTCTAGTGTCTTCTATAGGACTAGATTCATTGATAGATACTGTTAAAATTTGACACTATCATGGAATATCTTATTTTCTCCATCAATGGTAGTTAAAAGTTTTGCTGGGTATAGTAGTCTGACTGGTGTCTGTGGTCTCTTAAAGTCTGCAGGACATGTGTCCAAGCCCTTCTGGTTTTTAGCATCTCCATTTAGAGGTTGGATGTAATTCTAATAGGTCTACCTTTAGATGTTCCTTGGCCTTTTCTCCTTGTAGCTTTTGATATTCTTCATTTGTTCTTTATGTTTAGTGTTTTGATTATTATGTTTTGAGGGGATTTTCTTTTTCAATCCAATCTATTTGGTGTTCTATAATATTCTTGTACATTATAAGCATGTCCTTCTTTAGGTTAGAAAAATTCTACCTCCAACCCTATGATTTTGTTGAAAATTCCGTTCTTTTAAATAGATTTCATAGCAGTTGTACATTCACAGCAAAAATGAGCATAGTGGAGAATTCTCATATATTCACTGCTTCCTCACATGCACAGCCATCCCTATTATCATCATCCCACATGAGAGTGGCAAATTTGTTATAGCTGATGAATCTACATGGACACATCACATCATTATCACCAAAGAGTCTGCAGTCTGCATTAAGGTTCACTTTATGTTCTATGGGCTCAGACACATATAATATCACACACATACACACTCACATCATCATATTATATATATATATATATATATATATATATATAAAATTAAAGTATCACTCAGAGTAGCGTCACTGATACAAAATTCCTCTGTTGTCTATTCTTCTCTCCTTTGCTTCTCAATTCCTGGAAACCACTGATTTTTTAAAATACTGCCTCCATAGTTTTGCAATTCCCCAGGGACATGTTATATTAGATGTTTTTTTTTCATGTGCTCATTTCATCTGTGTGTATTCTGTGGTGAGGTATTGACATTTTAATATTTCATTTTCAGGTGGGTATTTTTTTACCCTTTGCCTATTTTCTCTTGTTGGGTTGTTTGTCTTCCCCTGATTAATTTGAAAGAGTTCTTTATACTGAATATTAATATTTGACAGTATATTTATTACAAATGCTTTCTTCTAGTCTCTCTGTTGTCTTTTAAAATTGTTTGTGGTATTTTTTTTTCTATATGGAAGTTTCTAATGGTGCTGTAGTCACATACAATTTCTCTAGAGTTGTGTTCTGAGTTTTGGTTAACCCCTGATTTTTGTATCATTGCAAGCTACCCAAGGTCACATGGACTTTCCTGGTTCTAGACCGGAGAAAATATTGTTCAGCATCCCTTAAGAAAGGTAGAGCATCATCTTTCAATCAGGCAGGATGATCTTTGATTTCTCTGGCTGGGTAGCTCAGCTATTTTCATCTGTGTGACCCTGGCTAAGTCTGTTAATCTTTGCAGACTCAATTTCCCTATCTGTAATAAAGCATAGTGCTTGTTTTGTGAGCTAGTTCTGAAGAGCTGAGACAATACTTATAAAATACTTGTTATATATTTGGTGCCCACTCATGCTAATCATTATTATTTCTGGCTATGATAATGGCTTTTTTCTCAGAGATGTAATGTTTGGGAATGGGTGGAAGAAGCTGAGGAGATTGAAGAATTGAGAAATTGCAGTCATTCTTGAATAACCAAGGTGGGAGGGAGATGAGATTTTTGGCACCCCCAGAGGCAACCAGGAGAGGTGTTGGAGCTGACAAGGAAATTATTAAAGCACCTGTGCTAGACCAACATAAAAGCATCTGGGGCTCTAGACTGTTGCTTTGTTAAAGAAAACCATGAGCAATGGCCTTGGCAAAGAGTGTGGGAACACAGAGAAGGAATTCATGCACAAAAGATCCATTGTCTGAAAGCAAATAAAATGAGAATATCTTCAGGTACAGATAGAACAGGTTATCACATGGGAGTGACTTAATGCAGACTAATAGAAAGCTGTCTAGAACCAAAGCTTGAAGCTGAAAAAAAAAGAAAGAAAGAAAAGTGCCCAAAGGGATGGAAGCCACGGCACACCTGGGAATTAATATGTGCAGCTTAAGCCTTGTTGGCTGGAACTAAAGAAGCCTTGCATTATTTTCCAGTTTGAAACACAGTGGCACTCACTTTGTTTGTTCAGGATGAAGTTTGTCTATTCAGATGTAGTACATGAAAGCAAAGAGAATGTAATAGGCTCTGGAGAACGTGGCCATAAGGCAAGTCTTGGTCATCTGTGATATCAGAATTGTGTAGACCCATTGTACTGGAAGGAGAGTTCATGGGCCGGCAACTTAGGTCTCACCTGGGAATTTACAGACACTTGGGTTCCACCCTACATTCACTGGATCAGAATGTGCATTTTATGATCCCCCAGGTGATTTGAATATCTTCTAAAATTTGGTAATTGTTTATCTAGTCCCAAAATAACAAAATAAGATTCAGTGAAAAGAGAAATTTATTAGAAGATTTATATATTGTAATTCTCAAAAGCAAATACATATAATTGTGCTCTCTAAAATATTTTTTACTCTTAGACTTCAAATAATTATATCCAGATCTGTTCTACCTACAGCTTGGTGAAGTCATAACCTTACAGTTTGAGATTACTATGCTGTTTTGTTTATATGAATCAAGGTTTCACTCCATAACCAAGAACAGTATGGAACTCACCCTGTGCCTTAGGCTGCCCTCAGCATCACAACAATCCTCCTGTTAGCCTCCCAAGTGCTGGGATTATAGTCATAAGCCATTGTGCCTGTCTGGTTTAGGATTATTTTTAATACTCAAATAACCAAGCTATTTTCTTACTTTAGATAACCAGAAATCCTACTTCAATTTTTCCATAGGGCAAAAGGCTTATCAATATTAACAAGCACTATCTTTAATTCTTTTGTTTGTCTCCAATGAGACTCATGCTTAATTATCAAGCTTCTGAGTAAGAAAAAAAGAATTTTTTATTAGATATTAACTGAGATAATTAAATCTACTCATTTGAAGCATTTTGCTCAGTTGGGATCACCTCAAATGTGATGTCTTAACATTAAAGAGCCTTTTAGAGTTTTCTTTTCATCTTCATAATCCCAGGGGAAAGTGCCTGGCTGAAAATTCATTTTATTCCAGTTGCCATACTTTTGGACAAAACTAAAACTTTGCTTGGCTCATTATCAGCTCAGAGAGCATTCTTGAAGTGAGGTCCCTGGCCCAGTAGCACAGTCATCTACAATGCAAATGCCTTAGCTAAGACCAGTGGAATTAAAACCTCAAGATTGAGACCAGCAATCTGTATGACAGGTCTTCCAGATAATTCTCATTCATTATAAAGTTTGAAATTTTTCTAGAACAGGGTCTTTATCCCAGGCTGATCTAGAATTTCCCATGTAGCAGAGGATGACCTTGATTTATTTACTTCTATTTCTCCAATGTTGAGATTATAGGATTGTGCTACCATTCCCTACTTTCTGTGGTGTTGGGGATTGAACACAGGACCTCCTCTGTGCTAGGCTGGCACTGTATAACTGAGCTATATCCCAATTAAGTTTGAGAACCATTGTTCATTATGTAGTCTAGGAGATGGAATGTAAATTTCATAAGCAATGGAAAGAATGTAGAAGTTGACCCCAAGTCTTTGGATTTCAGCCCTATCTGTAACACAATTCTTTGACCCTGCCCAAAGCATTTTAATTGCTTAGGGTTTCAAATTCCCAGTTTTCAAAGTTAAAGAGTTGAAGTAGACAATGTTTAGGAGTTCCTTATGTATCTAAAAGCAAATGTGGAAATTTACTCAGGAATTTATTGCTTGAATGACCAAGGCAAAAGGAAAAATCTGGAAATACCTTTAGTATTAAGGTATAAATTTTAAGATGATTTCAATTAAGCAAGGATTATTTTAGTAGCTTAAGTGATCTTATATTGATATATCAGATGTATGTCCATGAAAGATGTCCATGCTAATTATCAGATAATCATCTATGGATGTATTTTTCTATAAGTTAAACACAATATTTGACTCAATGTGTAGTAAACGTGATAAAGTATAATATAGGAGAAATTCCTTTCTTTTTAATAATATTTGATTGACATATAGTCATTGTTGATGGTGCTAGGCTTCATGAGGACATTTTCATTCAAGTATATCAGATATTTAAAGCATATTCCCCTCTACCCCTCTACCTTCTTCTTTCTCATCCTGTTTCCTATTAGTACTCTTTGTTAACCTAGAATGGTTTTGCATTCATGTCATAATATGTATATGTATAATTTTATGTAACTGTATAAAATATAGGATTCATATATGAGAGAATGCACATATGAATTTTCTTAAACACTTCAGCTTTCCTGCTGGTATTGTATTAAATATGGTTCTACATTGTTAAAATAGTTTTTCCAAAGTCAACATGGTCAAGTTCATTTTATTTTTAGCATACCTGGTTGTGTGGTTTTCTTACACACAGATGATTTAGAAGTGGGGCTGGTGAGATGGCTCAGCAGGTAAAGGTACCTGCTGCTAAGCCTGATGACCTGAGTTGAATCCTTGGGACGCACATGGTGCAACGAGAGAAGTGACTCTCACAAGTTTTCCTCTGGTCTTTGTATAGGTATACACATATAGTCATGTGCCCAGATGCATGTGCACACATATATACAGACTAAATAAATCAAAAAATTTAAAAAGTTGAAAAAAGAATTAACTAAAAATAAGGTGATAGTAGCCATGAGTAAAAAGGAGCTGTATCTTGGTACTGGGATGAAACATTTCTGACTTCAGGAGTATGGGTAGAACTGTAAAAGTGCCAATAGGACTGGGCCATTACTGTAGTTTGCATCTTGAAAATCCCCTAAGAGACCCTGTGTTCAAGGCTTGGTTGCCAGATTGTGGTACTATTTGGAGGTGGTGAAGCCTTTAAAATATGAAGCCTAGTGGAAATAAGTTAGGTAACTGGGGACATGACCTTTTAGTATCCCATCCCCTTCCTCAACCTTTTACTTTTTTCTGACAACTATGAAGGGACCAACATTGTTCCACAGCATGCTCTCCCTGGTGATATTCTGCCTTGACATAGGTCCAAAACAAATGGGCTGAGTCATCTTAGCATGAAACCTCTGAAATCATGAGGCAAACTAGCTAAGGCATTTAAGTTGATTACCTTAGGTGTATTGTCACAGTAATGGAAAACAAACAAAATGTTAGAAAAGAGTTTGTTTGATTCTGTTGTTTTTGTGTAATCGGTGTTGTTTTGAGTTAGGTTTAAATCATGTTAAATTCAAACAGGCTGAATTCTGTTCAGTTTCCCTTTTAGAAGATAAAGACAAGTATTGCATGTTTAAAAACATTCTAAATAAAAACAATGACATCATGAAATTTGCTGGCAAATGAATGGAACTAGAAAAGATCATACTGAGTGAGGTAACCCAGACATAGAAAGACAAACACGATTTGTACTCACTTATAAGTGGATATTAGCTATAAAGTAAACAATAATCATGCTACAATCAACAGACCCAGAGAAGCTAAGTAACAAGGAGGGCTTGAGGGGGATATGCATGAATTTCACTGTGAAGGGGAAACAAAATAGACATCACCTGTGGATGGAGAGAGGGCCCTGGATGGGGGGTGGGGATGGGAACAGGAGGGATCAGGTGGGAGATGGAGGGAGGGAGCACTGGGAGAGACAACTGGTATCTGGGGGCATCTCGGGGACCAGCTAGAAACCTAGACAATGGAAACTCCCAGGAATCTATGAGGGTGACTCTAGCTAAGACGCTTAGCAATGGTGGATACAGAGCCTGATCTGGCCATCTCCTGTAACCAGACAAGACTTCCAGTGGAGGGATTGGGACACCAACCCAGCTATAAAACCTGTGACCTACAATTTGTCCTCCCTAGAAGATGTGCTGGGGTAAAGGTGGCATAGAACTTGTGGAAGTGGCCAACTAATGACTAGTCCAGCTTGAGACTTATGCCATGAGAAGGAGCTCATTCCTGACACTGCCTGGAGGCCATGACCCAGAGGCAGGGTATCACAGCAACCTAGGGTAGAACCAAACATGACTGGCAAAAAAAAAAAATCAATGAAATGATTCCTAATGATATCCTGCTATACTCATAGATTGGTGCCTAGCCCAAATGGTCATCAGAGAGGCTTCACCTAGCAACTGATGGAAACAAATGCAGAGACCCACAGGCAAACATTAGGTGGAGCTTGGGGAATCCTGTGGAAGAGGTGTGGGAGACCAGCTGGGAGAATGGCTCCCACATTTTACCCCATGGTACTCTTGAGGAGAGAGGGATAAGAGATTTAGATAGAAGGGTAGAGGGGAGAAAAACAGAAATAAAGGATAGCCTCGGAAAGGCCTGGATCCTTATCCACCAGCCCCTCATGTCTCTTCTAAAGGGCTATTTATAGTAATGTCAAGGGGTGGAGCAAACTACTTTCCCCTAGCTCAGCCAAGTGTAGACCCTTCCAATTACCTATAAACCATGCATATGGTCAAGCCATCCTCTAATGCAGTAAAGCAAGCTCAGATCTCACTAGGAAACCTTTGTGGGCCTCAACAAAGAGGGGGAGAAAGAAGTGTAAGAGCCAGAGTGGTCAGGGACACCATGAGAGCACGGCCCACAGAATCAACTAACCTGGGCTCATAGGGGCTCACAGAGACTGAACTGCAACCAGGGAGCCTGCATGGGACTGACCTAGGTCCTCTGCACATATGTGACAGTTATGTGGCTTGGTCTTCCTGTGGAACTCCTAACAGTGGGAACAGGGGGTGGCTGACTCTATTGCCTGCTTTTGGGACCCTTTCCTCCTCCTGGGTTGCCTCATTCAGCCTTAATAGGAGAGGAGGTGCCTAGTCTCACTGCAGCTTGATATACCATGGCTGGCTGATATCCATGGGAGCCTGCCCTTTTCTGAAGAGACATGGAGGAGGAGAAGTGGATGGAGGTAGGGGTGGGGGACTAGGAGAAGAGGAGGGAGGGGAAACTGTGGTAGGGATATAAAAAGAAAAATATCTTAATAAATAAAAAACATTCTAAATAAAGCCTTATTTCTCAAAGAATTTTTATGCTTTAGTTATCTGGCAGATGAACTCATGTAGCACTGTATTTTTCATAACAATGATGGGTTAATGAATGAGTCCTGTACATAGAGGTAAAAAGCAAATGTGTATAGGCAGCACATGGAGACAGTTACCAACTAATTATATAAAGTGTTTAATTTATTACTTAAAATTAGTATTTACTGAAATACTTAAAATACAGTTGTAGGTATGGCTCCTGGTATATTCAAGGCCTTGTGGGGTGTTATGTTTTAGTTTCTTAGGCAGAGACATGAAAAGATGATCCTTTTACTGTCATACTTTACCTCAGATTTTTCTGACAGATGAGGATCAGGAATAAAAATTTAAAAACTATAAGAGAACATTATCACCTGGGTTTCGGGGGATGGAGTACAGCCATTGTTATCCCTTTCCAAGTTTAGCATGAAAACTTGACCCCGTGTTACTAAAAGTCAGGGGATGTGGGCTTTTACTGGACACTAATTGTATGACCTTAAGAAATCTCTTAAATGTGGTCAGTCCAAATTGAGATGTGCCATTTAAAATGTACATCAACTGAAGACTAAATAATTAAAAGCAAAAATAAAAAAAGAGAGCAAAATACATCTCCCCCAATTTTTTTTGCACTGATTTCACACTGAAACAACGCATTAGATATACTGGTTAAAAAAGAAAACAAAAACAAAAACCCCACATGTACTAAAATGATTTTCCTCTATTTCCTGTTAGTTTTTAATATGTTTACTAGAAATTATAAAATTATACATGGTTTATATTTTGTTTCTATTAAGTGGCACTATTTAAGAACAGACCAAAAAACAAAAAACAAAACAAAACAAAAAAACAGAACTTAGCCGGGCTGTGGTGACACACAAATCCCAGTACTCGGGAGGCAGAGGCAGGCAGCGGATCTGAGTTTAAGACCAGCCTGGTTTATATAGTAAGTTCCAGGACAGCCAGGACTGTTACACAGAGAACCCTGTCTTGAAAAACCAAGAAAACAAAAACAAAAACAAAAGAAAAACAAACAAAAAAACCCCAACCAAACAACAACAAAAAACTCAACAAACAAACAAAACCCCCAATACCAAAACACAGACCTTCAATTCGGTTGATTGATATTAGAATCAAACCTTTTTATGATAGCATGCTTACAGGGAATTTCTCAAGAGCAATGTAAAGCAGATTAGAATCTTGGCAGCCTTTATCAATCATGATTCTGTGTTCTTATTAATTCATAATTACAGATTACACTTGGAAAAGGTAAATGGATGAGCTAGTTGCTTCATGTTACATGGATCTTAGTAGGTAATTTCAGTTCCAAATGACAAAATGTTAGTTCCACATTAACCAAAGCAGAGTGATCAAGTGAGTATGAACACTATTCAATCTTTTAAGGACAGCTCTAAACCTATAGTTGCTGATGTATAGAATTTCCACAGGTAGAAAATCTGCAGTTTCTATCATTTAAGATTTCATAGCCACATATATAACTAGTGCCCACTGTGTTAGTGTTTTTCTAGAACTACTTCTGTTTTTGTTTTTGAGACAGAGTCTCAACTATGTAGCCCTGGCTGGCCTGGAACTGGCTATGTAGACCAGGTAAACCTTGAACTCAAAGAAGTCCNCCTGCCTCTGTCTCCTGCATACTGAGACTAAAGGTGTGCTAGAATTACTTAAAGAGAGAACGNTATTGTGTGTCCATGAAAACTTTATGAATATGAGCTTTTAAAAGAATGAAATGGGGGTGGGAACTTTTTAAAATATAAATAAGATCATTTATTTGGGCCAGTTTATTTTACACAGAGAAGCTCTTACTGACTATTCCAAAAATAGTGTATGTTGGCATCATGCCATCTCTTGTAGTGTATGGGATTTTTCTAATATCTGATACTGATCAAACTGCCTGTGATAATCCTGTAGTTAGCAATCTCCAAACTAATAGATTTCCTTCATGGAAGCAAAATTAATTNCAGGGACTTCGTTTCTAAAGTTTCTGAGTTTTGTGCAGTCAATTTTGAAGGATTACCAAGAAACACNTTTTAACTCAGTGTTGTCTTTTATATATACAGAGAATCTTTATAAAAATTCTGATAACTTCAAATGCTAAGAGCATTGTCAGCCATGGTTTTGGTGGTAAAACGCACACACAGAGATCTAAAGCACCCCCCCCACACACACACACCAAATGTTGCCTTCTAACTAGCCGACTCCAGGCTTCTGGTACACAGTCACATAGGCTAGCATGGCATTTCCTTTCTTAGCTACTCTAAGTAGGTGGGGAACTAGTGGATCCCTCCTTTAGATAAAGTCATTGCCAAGGCCAGTAATGTGCACGATAATTGAAAGCCAGCCTCTCAAGAGGTTCTCATTATTTGCAAAACCTGGGCTCTAAAAACTCTGAATTGCTGTTGGCCCCGAGAATGCACGTGATGGCTGTGTTTGAGAAACCCATTTCTAAAAGATGATGCTGTTTGGGGTTACATTCTTGGCTGGAAAGCTTGGCCTGGCTATAGTTTCTGAATGTTCCTTGTAAAACCACTTTGTTAGAAACAAAGTGCTTTCATATTGAGTTTATTTGTATTTTTTTCTTTTGTTGAGCACTTTATCTTTGTTAGTGTATTGCATTTGCAAATATAATTCAGGAATTCTAAATTATGTAAAAAAATTGATAAAGCATAATGAAAATGAATGTCCATTACTTTGCATTCAACTTGTTTTGTGCTATATGTAAACAATAATCAAAATACATTCTTTTTTAAAATACTCTGATTTTTAAGGTGATTGCTTTGTAATGTCAATGTTGTCTTTTCCCAGCCAAACTCTTGTTTACAGAATGTGTTTTATTCTGACAGTGATGCAGACAGGCTAGCTTCATTTGTGTCAGCAGATAATCTTTGGTTTGGTGTGGCTTTTGCTTATTTTTTATGTAGTCCTGTCTGTCCTGGAAGTTGCTATGTAGACCAGGCTGGTGTAAAACTCACAAGAAATCCTGTCTCTGCCTCCCAAGTGCTGGTAATAAAGGCATATGTCTCCACAGGAAAAAAAAAAAAGAAATCTCTTTCCCTATTGATAGAAGGATGAGGACTAGGTGCAGTGTAAGATTAGACTCGATTTCACAAAATAAGCCTAGATCTATGTAATATATAAGACTATAACCTATATCTGGGTCAGACTAGGGAAAATATAAGTAGGCTCTCTTCAGGGATGGAATCTGTACATGATGCCTGTGATCTCATCTCAGCCACCATTTGCCATTATCATATTTAATGGCTTTTTCTTTTATAACTCTTAGTCTTAAGCATCTCCATTCTTTTTAGAAATAAGGTCTCATTCAATAACCCAGGCTAGCCTGGAACTTAAGAATCTTCCGCCTTAGCCTCTCAAGTGTTAGATTTGAGAAATGTAGCATCATATCTGTCTATACAGCTTCCTGACCAATACCCTTTGTATTTTCAGCTTACTTCCTCAAATATTCCCATTCCAACAACTTTGTAACTGCATTAGAACCACATTTACCACATTCCATTACCACCTCCTACTAAAACTTGGTTAGCATCCATGGTGTACTATTACAGTTTTCCTATTGCTTAGAACTTCAGTTCTCTCACTTCCTCTTGCTCCACCACAGTGACTTAGTTAAACTTAAAAGCATACTCCCCTGGGGCTGGAGAGATGGCTTAGCAGGTAAGAGCTCTTGATGCCTCTCTAGAGGGTCTGAGTTCAGTTCTCAACACCTGTATCTGGTGATTCTCAACTGCCTGTAACTCTAGTTCCATGGGAACTGACACCCTCTTCTGGATTCTTCAAGCACCCAAACTCACATATGCACACTACCTCCCAGTATGTACATATAATAGTAAAATAAAAAGAGAAATCATTAATAGAAAACAGTATTCCCCACTAACCTAATTTGCTCTCATGTGGCTACTTGCTTTCTGCTTCACTTTGAGAAAAATTCACTGACCAAGTTCCCTGTACTTCCTAACTTCCTTTTTCTGCATGTCTCATATTCTTTCTTACACTGTCTCCTATAACTCCTACTGCTTCACAGATACTGTACTTGTCAAGGTCTTTAATGACTCCATGTGATCTTACCTTCTTATGTCTGCACCCTGGCTATAAATAACCATTTACTACTTAATAGATTTCTCTCACTTGATTGTGAGGTTACCATCATTTCTGCTTTCCTTCTCATTTTGTTGACGGATCCTTCTAATCATTAGTTTGGGATATTCTTATTCTTTCCAAACTCAAATTTTTAGAGAAATTTAGGGCTGATTCCTGGAATTTATTTCCATGAATTTCTATACATCATCTCTAAATAATCTCATTTGGTAGTGGCTTTTATTAGTAGACTGTAGTTGGTTGCTTTTGCTCTTTTTAAGGGCCCACCACCCAGCTCCCAAATAAATCACACAGGGGGCGTTATTCTTAATTATAAATACCCAGCCTTAGCTTGGCTTGTTTTTGGTCAGCTTTTCTTAACTTTGAATTATTCTATCTACCTTTTTCCTCTGTGCTTTTACCTTTCTCTTACTTCTGTAAATCTTACTCTTACTCCATGGCTGTCTGTGTGGCTGGGTGGCTGGACCCTGGCATCCTCCTCTTCTTGTTCTCTTGCTCTTCCTTCCTTTTCTCCAAGATTTCTTCTTCTATTTATTCTCTCTCCCTGCCGGCCCCTCCTATCCTTTCTCCTGCCTTGCTATTGGCTGTTCAGTTCTTTATTAGACTATCAGGTGTTTTGGACAGGCACAGTAACACAGCTTCACAGAGTTAAACAAATGCATTAAACAAATGTTTAAAAATTAAACAAATATTCCACAGCATAAACCAATGTAACACATCGTAAAATAATATTCTACAGCACTAGACATTTTTCACAAATTACACACTCGTGGATGTGTGCACACATACAAACACACACACACCCCTCTCTGTATTTTTATCTCCACTTGGACTAATACTATCTAAAGCAACCCGAGTGCTTTCTACATGCCAGCTCTTTTCAATCTTCATCTGTGTATTTGTTTAGATATTGCATGCCCTACAAGTACCTAAAATTTAGCATGTCTAAAAAGGAATCTGTTATTTAATTCCACCCAAGGTAATCTGTCCCTCATTTCCTACCTGAGTGAATGGCAGCACCTTCCTCTCAGTTGTCCATGTCTCAAACTTCAGAGGAATCCTAACTCTACTTTCTTTAATATCAGCAGCAAATCATGCTATCTTTAGTTTCAGAACACATTCCACATCCTAACCACTTCCCTTCTTTCACTGTTGCCTCTTCACTAAAACCTGGTTACAGCTAGTCATTAAAAATCATGCCACATATGTCCTTCTTTTGCTCAGAATCTTCTAATAACTTCTCATCTTACTCAGTTTTTACTGTGACCTACAAGACACTAAATGGCAGACTCCTAGTTGACTGTCTCTCTTGTCTCCTCCTCCTCACCTTGTTATTGTGTTCCACTGCACCAGTGTCCTGATATCTTTTAAGCTCCCTCCCTAGTTAGGATTTAATTTCAGACTTCTATCCTTTCTTATCTGGGAATCAAGTGGCCATATGTGTCATGTGTCATTGTGTTTAATTAAAATCAGCATTTGACAGTTAACTCACTGGAAGACTCTTATAATTATTTTGAACTAGCAAGCAAAGTCATATCTTTTTAATTATTTTTATACCACCTTCTGTGTAAACACTCATTGCATAAAAGTCAAAATATAGAAACAGATTAAATATAGAATCAGAACAAAGGCTTTATCATTTTACTATTAAACTCAACAATGATTTAGAATTTAGCTAATTATACAATCTACCATATTAAATTAATGCCAATCATTTTAATATTTTATTGGATCTGTAGTTTTGTTTTCATTTAATTTATAGATTAGTTTTAGTTAAACAGTTGCAAAAAATTGGTAAGCATAAGGAGTTTATTTTTAGTTTAATATTTGTGACTAATATTATATTACAATAGAAACAATAATACAACACTAGAATTTGCAAGAAATGGAAGAATACATTTTGTATGGTCATATGATAGTTTTCACAATAAGCTTCTTATGAGATAGAAAATAGAGGGAAAATGTGTTGTAACAAGTCTTTGTCTGCCAGCCAGCTCCCAAATAACGACATGAAGACATATTAATTATGAAAGCTCAGCTTAGACTTGTCTCAACTAGCTCTTATAACCCCAATTAACTCATTTATATTAATCTACATTCTGCTATGTGGCGTTACTTCTCTTCCATCTTGCACCTCCTGTTTCCTCCGAATCTGGCTTCTCTTCCACACCTAGATTCCTTCTTCCTCTTCTTTCTCTGCCTGGAAGTCCTGCCTATACCTCCTGCCTAGCTATTGGCTGTTCCCCTTTTTATTATACCAATCACAGGAAGCAATACACCTTCACACAGTGTACAAATATCCCACAACATTTCCCCCCTTTTGTCTAAATAAAAGGAAAGTTTTTAAGTCTAACATAGTAAAACTATATACAATAAGAACAATTATCAGGTAAGAATTACATTTACAATAACCAGTCCATTTGTATTTGGCAAATTTGGAGAAAGTACTGTATTATCTATCTTATCTTGATGAATCCAAAGTTTTATACTTAAATCACTCTTTATCACAACTTGTATTATCATCTTAAAAAATATCTTTTTAGACCTTAAAACATCTTCTTAGATAAACAACTTAAGCTTTTATGTTTCTTATCCTTATAAACTTTACATCTCTTATGTAAGTCTCTTTTCTGAATTTGGTAACAAGGAAAACTGTAAAACTATAACTATCTTGTCTTCAACCCAATTACAGACCTGAGAAGGATATGGTATTACCTGAGTAACAAGAAGTGCAGAACAAGCAACTTCCAAATCTAAGAAATGACAGAAATAGCTGGCTGCCTGGACAGTCACCCAAGTTTCCTCTGTAACACTGGGGCATCCATCTTCAGCCTACAGGCCTAGAATATCTGACAGGCTTTTCTGTGAAGCAGGAATTTTGTCTTGAAAAGGTTTGGCAGTTGCTTTCCTTTGTGTCCTCCTTTTCCAGTTTGGACAGCATTCTGTCAGCAGTGGAGGCAAAGGCAGTTTCTTTGCCCTGTGGCTAACTTTGCCACAAAGAAAATAAACTCCATGTGGAGGTTTTTTGATGCCCATCATCCTTTTTTTGAAGTAAATTGGTGCTGCCAGGAGCAGACATGTCTCATTGTCATGAAAAGCCTTATGTTATTAAAACATATTAAATGTCATATTCTGTAGGTCTATGAAGTGTTTGAATACTACCTATCTATTTGAAATATATCTGTTTGACTTTGAAAACATATCTAACATGACTATAAGTTTGATTGATAACTACTAACCTGTCCTTTTTTATTATCCTAAATAGCTTTCAAGGACTAAAACTTTACATTTTTTAAGTGAGCTGTATAGGCACAATACCTTAAGCAAGAGTAGAAACTTATATACAGTTTAACAAAAATAACCTTAAATTTGTATCAATATACAAAAATATCTTAAACAAGAGTAGAAACATATATAGAGTATGTTCTAATAAAAATAACCTTAAATTTGTATTAATATACACAAATCCATACCAAATGTAAAATATTTGAGATTACTAGTTGATTTTTAGTTAAAAGTAGATTCATTAATCTACCCTTTTATCTTATCATTCCTATAGCCACCATTTTTCCCTTCACAAAGAGATCCCTGAATCTAATCTCTGTTGTTCAGCTTTTTTTCCTGACCATGACCAACAACAACTCATAAACAACCCCCCTAAATGATGATAAACATCCATAATCCATTGAATGACCAAAACTCAACCACCTCACCTCTTGGGAATGTTGATGTCCTGTTTTTTAGACTGCTTCCTGTTGTCTGGGGGTTTCTATAGGGGACTCTACAGCATCTGTAGGGGACCCTGAGAAAATTGAGATAATGATCAAGTATTGGGAGAGCTAACTCTATTATTTATTGTCCAGTCTCTGTATAATGGGAAACTGTAGAGCTTATCTAAAGTCCTGGTTGCAGTAATGTGTGAAGCTAGACCCTCTCAGCTAGCAGCTTTGAAGTTGTTCTGGATGCAGGTTTTGAGGAAACTACAACAGAGGCATTTTGAGGCTGGATCACCTGGGCTACTTATTTTCATTGGTGTCTGGTCCTTCTTTTCTGAAAACACACAGAGTTTTAAAGGTAACATATATATCTGCATTAACACAAGTATGGAATGTGTAGCATGCACAAGTCAGCTAAAGATGATTTTTTTGTTTTATGTTTGAGCAGGTAAAATGCATCTTTCAGCTTTGTAATTTGGATTGCATAACCAAACTTTAATATAAATCTCTATCCATCCATATGAAAGGATGGCATGTAATAATAAGTCATTAGGACTCTGTAGCCAATAAGATTTTTCATGTCTCAACCAGTCTCATAGCTGTTCCCATGTCAAGGGATCAGCATATACATCACCTGTCCTGTAGTCTTTCCTAGCGTTTTCCCTCTTGTGTGCAGCCAAGATCCTCAGGAGATCTCCCCTGATCAAATATGATCTTTATTAATTTTGAAGAGAACCATAACTTTTTGTTTCCTGTGGAAACAAAGGCATAACCTCTCCCCCAACACAACATATTTTCTGACTTCCATTTTGAAGTTAAGACATTCTTAAAATATGTAGATTGGTTTAATTTAGCTGAAGGAAGAATTCCCACAAGCTACAGCCCTTTTGACACTGGAGTGTTAAACCTGGTCTTGACTGCCTTTGTGATTGTTACCCCTGTCTCCATACCTTCTGTTTAAAGTCTTATCTGAAAGTTTTCCTAGGGGATCAAAGCCTATGCAAATAGTTTAATACTGTGGTATTTGTACTGAGAATTTGCATTTGGCATTATCCCTCTAGGGGGCTTAGATCAAAGACTTTGTTATAGAGAATTGACTTGCTAAAGGTGTGATTTGTAAAACAGTAAGAGGGTTCTTTGCTCAGTGATGGCGGGTCAGTCTGTAGAGGCAAACTCACCCTGCAGCTGAAAAAGCTAAAAGTTCATCCTTGAGGTGCCTCTGTAATTCCTTCCACGATCCCCATAAACCTATTCCCATATGTCTGGACCTGGCTTTACTAAGTGCCTGCAGTATTCTCTGACCAAGTGAGACAAATCTTAAACTGCCATGTTAGCCTCCACATGGCTCAGCATGGCACCGGCTCCAGCCTGCAAGCAGCAGCCTGGAGCCACGCTTCTGTATGCGTGGCTCCAGGCTGCTGCTGAGCACAGGCCTGCCTGAGAGACTACAGGACTAGAAATCCATATCTGACTCCTTGTCCAGAAGTTTTTTCACCTTTCTCAGGCCCTATGTTTGGATATTTGAGCCTCCATATTGGATGCTATATGTAAGGAGTCTTTCTCTGTCCCGTCAGCCAGCTCCCAAATAATGACACAGAAACTTATGTTAACTATGAAAGCTCGGCCTTTAGCTTAAGCTTGTCTCAACTAGCTCTTATAACTTAAATTAACCCACTTATATTAATCTACATTCTGCCACATGGCATTACCTCTGTTCCATCTTGGACCTCCTGTTTCCTTGGAGTCTGACTTCTCCTTCCCACCTAGATTCCTCCTCCCCCTTCTCTCTCTGCTCAGAAGTCCCACTTATACCTCCTGCCTAGCTATAGCTATTGGCCATTCATCTTTTTATTACACCGTCACAGCAATACACCTTCACACAAAGTACAAATATCCCACAACAGAATATGTCCTAGTTTGAGTTACTATTGCTGTGATGAAACACCATGACCAAAGCAAGTTGGAGAGGAAAAAGGGTTTTTTAGGCTTGTACTTCCACATCACTGTTCCTCATTGAAGAAGGTTAGGACATGAACTCAAGAAGAGCAGGAACCTGGAGACAGGAGCTGATGCAGAGGCCATAGAGAGGTGCTGCTTACTGACTTGCTCCACATGGCTTGCTCAGCCTGCTTTCTTATAAGACCCAGGACCACAAGCCCAAGGGTGACCCCACTCACAATGGACTGGGCCCTTCCCCATCAATTACTAATTAAGAAAATGCCCCACAGGCTTGTCTATATTCTGGTCTTTAGGAGGCTTTTCTCAGTCAAGGTTCGTTCCTCTCAGATGACTATAGCTGTGTCAAGTTGACATAAAACTAGCCAGCACAGTATGAGAGGTTTAAATATTTCAGATCAAAGATAAAAAGTTAAGAAAACTCTTAGCAGTACATTTAACCAGTAATAAGAAAATACATAGGAAAATAGTGAAATTGAAAATATGTTTCTTGCTTAAGAATATATTAAACATTTAAAGTGAGCAGAGGAATTTATATTAAATTTCCAGCTCTCTATTCCTCCATTTCATTAAACACTTTCCAAATAAGACAAAAGGAGATTGAAGATAAGATTAAATAGCATGGACAATATTGATACTATTTTCCTACAATAAAGCCAAATGTATTTTTGCCTTTTTATCTTTGTAGGATGTAGTTTTCATAAAGGAATATGACTATCTGATGACTGCACAATAACCCATAAATAAAACCACAAGGCCTCTCTAAACTTTGCCTGTCTGAAAAGAGAGATTTGGAAATTTTGTAAACTTCCAAAGTTTTCTCATAATTTGATTCCACTTAAATATCTAGAAGAATGAGTAAGCATTCTGAAATATAGTTGAAATCTAGTAGTTAATCAAATTAGCTGTTTTGTATTATTGATAAAGAAGTTACAATAGATAGAATTTTAAGATTCTCACCCCTTTTATGTGCATGTATTTTCTCCTAGGTGTTTACTCAAATACTAATCTAGATGATGCTGTGAAGGGATTTTTTGCAAGTGTAATTAAGATTTCAAGTCAGTTGATTGGAAGAGTATACATGTAGGAAATACTTCATGTGAGACCTTAAGAAGGAATGAGTTTTCTTTGACTGATGGCAAAAGACAATGCCTGGGAGAGACATTCTAGCTAACCCAGAAGAAAGCAGTACCCATGAGAATTGCTGTTGGATAGTTTCCAGAAGATGAGAGCAGTCTTTTAACTTAAATTGTTAGCAGGGAAATTGGGACCAGCCTGACAATTACACAGAATTGAATTCTAGAAATGATTCTATAAGAGGATCCCAGGCTTAGATGAGAACCATAGCCTCCACTGACACTGATATCACCCCAGTGAGATGCTCAATAGACAATCCAGGCACATTGTACCCAGACACCACTAGGAAAAACTGTGAGGTGATGAGCATTTACTGTTTTAAGCCACTGAACTTATGGTTATTTATATAGCAACAGAAAACAAAAACAAAAGCTGTTTCTCTTTCTGAGACCTCCTTTTGGTCAGGGGAGTCCAAGAAATTCCCAAAACAATATAAGTTATTGCCATTGCCCTTGGTTGCCTTCCCAAAGCTGAAGTAAGTTCATATTGCTGAAGACATCATGAATATTGGACACAGGATTCAGAGGAATAGAGCTGTATTTGATCCAAAATCCTCCACCCTGAGGACTAGTTTTCATAGTACCAGAAGACATCATAGAAGCTTCCAAGGGAGGGAAGCAACCAATAGTCTTACTCAGCGCCAATGCTTATGAATCAGAACAATAACCAGCTTGACACAATAACCCTAAGGGTGCAATAGTGGCACACATACCTTGGCAGTAACCAAAAGCTCTTTAACTGGACTTAACACTTGCTTAACAGGAGGAAGGAAAATGGTGCTCGATACTGAAAACATAAGCAAGTACTCTGGGTTAGTAAAGTCATAGATCTTATGGGAGAGCCTACAACAATCACTTTACTAAACAAGTACAACCCTTAACTACATTCTAAATACTTACCCTCAAACCCACAGATAAGTGTGGCTCAAACCTCTTATCAAGGAAGCTTCTCTTTCCAGCAGTTGTAACCATTACAGAAGACCACAACTGGTCAAAGTGCAGGGAGAACTGACTATGGAGTTCCCAGTCCCAGTTGATACATCTTCAGTTCAACTTCTGTACCAAAGGCCCAGTGAACATGGTAGAAGAGGGGGGAAGGAAGATTTTAAGAGCCAGAGCAACACTAAACAGACCCAGCAGGTTGTATATACATTCATTCATTTATGTATGTAACAATTATAATTAAAGAAAGAGACAATGAATTTGAGAGAGCTTGAGGGTAGAACATTGAAGATGCTGTAATTATATTTCAATTAAAAATAAAATAAAAAGGTTTCTCTTTTCCACCAACTGTTTTGAAATCATGTATGAACTTTCAATATTACGTTTTGGAGCAAGTATGAGTAGAAGTAAAAATTATTTGTGCTTGTCCCATGACCTTCAAATTTAATTAAGTTAGTAATGTGCCAGAAAAGACTTCAGAAAGTCAAAGAATACAAAAGAAATAGTAGAAATCCAACAGTGACAAGGAAACTTCAACCTGGGGTGTCCAGTTGCTACAATTCCAGTCAAAGACAGCTGGGAGGCATGGTTTAGTCTGGAGCAGCCTACCATGCCCTGTATTGAATTGCATAAAGTCTCTGGGGGAGAAGCTCATTTATAGGAAGTCAGTTTCAAATAACACGAAGTGTGATAAATCAACACTGTAAACTTTGCATATGGTCTATTTGAACATAGTGAAGGAAGAATTAGCATATTTGTTGTGGTGACATAAATATCTCTAAGTAGATAAAAATTGAAAGATGCCTTTAGTTTTGCGGATTATCTAGGACTAGCAAACTTCTTCTGGAAAGGACAAAATTTGAGGACTTATATGAGACTGTAAGGTCTCTGTTGCAATTAGTCAGCTCTGCTGGCATTGTGGGAAATCAGCTGCAGTCAATACATACACAAATGGACACGAACATGTTGCAATAAAACTTTATTTGTAAAACAACTGGTAAGCCAGATTTGACTCAGGGGCTGGAGTTTGACAACCCTAATCTAGAAAGTGAGAAGAATTTGAACCGAGAGTGGCATCTGAGGGAAAACAGGAAGGGTAGAAATCTGAGAGACATCATGGTAGTGGTACTTACAGGCACTGACATCTAATTGGCTTTTCAGGGAAAGAAGATGATTTCAGACTTTTAAGTTGGGGAGGATTGTG
>LZPO01047450.1:1400387-1423360 GCA_001675575.1 Neotoma lepida
CATCATACTTTGGATGGCAAGGAGCCTAGGGACCCAATCAAATTGTTGCTCATCATCTGCTTGTTACAGGCTCTCACCTGGCAGAATAAAACATGTGCCTTTCATGTTTATTGGTGACCTAACTCTTCTCCCCAAGACAAGCACCATGAGAGTTCATAACTACCTCCAGATGAGAGCACAAGAATTTACATCTATCTCAGACAAGAGAGGATTCTCTTGTTAGAGTCTGATGGTTTGAGCACTTTAATTCTTAGATATTCATATTAGTGTCTTGGTTGGTTTGTACTCTGTGATAAAATATGACTATGAGCGAGTAATTTAGAAACAATAGAAATTTATTTTTCATAGTTTTAAAGGCGGGAACATCTGAATCAAGACACTCACAGGATTGCTGTCCCATGAGAGCTGTTTTCTGCTCCCAATATGATGCCCTGTTACTGTTCCCTCCTGAGAGAAATAGCACTGGACACTCCCATGGCACACTATTGCTCTGAGGACCGAGTTTCAGCACAGATTTTGGAGGAGACATCAGTATTAAAACCACAGTGCTTCATGGTCATTTTAAAAATTCTTTGTTTAGCTAGAATTCATTTTTCTACATAATTGTAACTAAACTTTTCTGAAAATTTTCACTGGACAATTTCTATCTTTAACCGATGATCTACACTTCTAAGTACTTTGTACTATATTCTTATTGAAGGCATCTTATGCTTACTGGCTTTGGAAGAAATCTTGCAATCCACCTTACCTATAAGTCTGTAATTGCAGATACTGAAGGAACAGCAGACTTGTACCTAGTGTTGAAGTCCAGTTTTCGAAATGTTAAAAACATACTTCTTGTACAGATACAGAATGAACATGTGTGAAGGTTTTTATTCATTTCATTAATTAATGAGGGTGCTAGCAAGATGGTAAAGCTAGTTCAAAGGGCAGATATTTACATATAATCCGTCAAAGGGATACCGAAGTGAATTTGCTAATAGACACAGCATTGGTGTTTTATCGGGACCATAAAACTAACAGGCAGGGTTATCTTTTCTACTGGGCAAAATATACAAACTTCAGTGAATCTGGGCTCTAATCAAGTTAGAAGAAACAAAGACAAAGATAGATGGATTCTCCAGTTCAATAAAATAATTCTTAGGTGAGACTGGTTAAATGACATTGGAAGGGCATGCAGTCATTCTCTGGCTCTAGTTCTCAGTTTGTAACCCTGGGCAGGACTTGAGCTAACATCAGGCTCCTAGTATTCTTTAAAGTTTCCTTGTTCTTGGAAGATCAACAGTGATATCACTTCTGAAATTTTTAAAGTCCCCCTTCTCCCAAATATACCATCATATCAGCTGGCAGTTACCAGGGCACTAATGACATTATCTTTCCACTAAAAAAAGTACATGTAAATGTGAGATCCATATATAAATATACTTTTTCACTTAAGAGACACTTTTTGAGGTGGAGAGATGGCTCAGCAGTTAAGAATACTTTCTGCTCTTGCAGAGGGCCCAGATTTGGTTCCCAGCACCCACATGGAGTGGTGGGAACATCTTCTTGTAAGCCCAGTTCCATGGAATTTAATATCACTCTCTGGTCTCCATGGGCACTAGGCACACACATGGTGCACATACATACATGCAGACACTCACAAATACACATAAAACAATAAATAAATCTTTCAAAAAGAGTTTTCAATAAAAAGAAAAAAACTCTTAAACTTTGGTTTATTATTAAAAATAAATTTCCCTACAGCTGGCCTCAGCATCTTAACTTCAGAAATACTAATTTGTCTGATAAAAACTTCTGTTTGTTTAATAAAAATCTCATCTGTCTTGACTGAACTGGTCATCACTTTTTTGTATCTTCTTTTGATGTGAGCTATGGATTCTCAAATGCCATGTACATGGCAAGAACTGCTAGAATACATAGGCTATGAGACAGATTACATGATCCTTAAGTATTTGCTGCCCAATAAGTATGTGTAGGAGAAAGTTTTGTCCGGGTCCCTCCTGGTCCCTCACAGTCCCATTTCTATTAATCTATATGTCACCACATGTTCCGTAGCTTTACCTGCATTCCATTACATGTTGCTTCTTGGGCGGCTGGCTGGTGTCTCCTTACTCAGCCTTCTTCTTCCCAGAATTCTCCTTATCTGCTTATCCCGCCTATATTTTCTGTCTGGCTACTGGCTAATCAGCATTTTATTTATCAACCAATCAGAGCAACACATTTTTCACAGCATAGAGAAAGACATCCCCATCATTTCCCCTTTTCTTTCTATTTAAAAGGAAGGTTTTAACTTTAACATAGTAAAATTACATAAAATAAGACAGTTATCTAGCAAGAATTACAGTTACAATATCTAGTCTATTTATAATTGGCAAATTCAAAGAAAATATTTTATTTATCCTATATTTGTGCATTTAAGGTTTTATATCTAACTTATCTTTTATCATAACCAAGGAAAATTATAATTATAATTATCTAGTCTTCAACTACATCAAAGACCTCAGAACGATATAATATTACCTAAGTAAACAGGAAGAACATTGAAAGCAACTTCTAAAAATCTGGAATGACAGAGACAGCTGGCTGCCTGGACAGTCATCCAAAGTTTCTCTGTAATGTTGGGGCATCCATCTTCAACCTATAGGCCCAGAGTTTCTCAGTCATTTTTTCCTGTGTCCTGTAGTCTCCTCTGCAAAGCAGGAACCTGAAGGACCATTTTGTCTTGTAAAGTTCAGTGGTCACCTACCTATGGGTCCTGCATGTCCAGTTTACATAACATATTATCAGCAGTCCAGGCAAGAGCAGTTTCTTGCCCAAATGGTTATTTTTGCCAAGAAGATAAACTCCATATGGAGTGTCTTCGACACCCATCTTCCTTTTTGAGTTGGTGTTGCCAGGAGCAGACATTTCTCACTGTCCAGAAAGTCTAAGTTTTTAAAACATCTTAAGTGCCATATTCTGTAGGTCTTTGAAGTGTTTGAAGATTACCTATCTATCTGAAATATATCTTTATATACCTAAAAAAACTGTATTTCTTAATTATTGATTATTATTTAAATGAGTTACATAAACATAATACCTTAAACATGATTAGAAATATACATATAGTATAACAAAATTAACTTTAAATTTGTATCAATAAACTAATATCTGTACCAATGTAAAACATTTTAAACAAGTTGCGTTTTAAAAGTAGGTTCAACAATCCACCCTTTTATCCTATCATACTTATATCCTATATTTCCATGTCATATCCCCTTTTCTTCTTTTAGAAAGAGATTGACTATGACCAATAACAATTTGTAACCAACAACCTAAAGAAAGACAAACATCCATAGTCCAGTTTTTGGGAATGTGGGCGTAGTTTTCTAGGCTACTTCCTGCTTATAGAGGGCACTGTATTCCTATGGGGATCCTGAGAAAATTAAGAATTATGGTCAAGTCCTGACTGGAGTAGCTGCATTGTCTGAGCCAGTTGCCTTTAAGCCGTTTTGGATGTTGGATCATCTGGGCCATGGTGTCATCGGAGACCTTTTAGGGGGTCTTGGCTGATCAAACTTGATCCATCTTAACCTGGAACAAATCCATAGCCTCTTGCTTTTTGTGAAAACAAAAGCAGAGCCTCCTTTCCAAAGCAACATATCCTTAGATCCAAATTTTGAAGTCAAGATACCTTTAAAATATACATACTGGTTTAACTCAGTAGCCTTTATAATCAAATGTATCTCTCTGGTTAAAAATCTCAAAGACAATATAATCCAGACTCTCTGTGTGATTTTATCTTTATGTGGCTCATTTTTTATATTATTTTTACTGTCTCTTTAAAGATTTTATTTTTTAAAACTATCTTTTTTATATAACTGTATATATTCCTTTTTCTCTCTCTTCCAAGCTTATGTACATTTTTTGCACACAATGTAAACCATTTAGAGGTTTATTCCATCTGAATCTGTCTTATATTGAATCTATTGCTTTAAACTGCAGAGTGGTTAGAAGAGAAGAGGTAGCCTTGGCTGTTGACTTCACCCACCTCAACTTTTCAACATGGTGGTGATATGTTTACCATCAGCTCTGGGAAACATGCTTACTACCAACTCTCAGAAGCAGTGGGTCTATGTCTCCATTAAAGCAATATGTAGCCCAGAAACCTCTTTTTTTTTTTGTCTGTACTAACAAAGGCTAAATCCACCATGTACCACAATGCACTGCTTTGAGATGCCTCTGTGTACTGTGGTGGGAATCTGCAGCCATGCTGCTTAGCTCATGGTGGCTGGCAGCTAGCTCCATCTTGCAAGCAGCTGTTGGCATGAGACTGTGAGACTAGGAGGCCTAGTGTGGCTCCGTTTCTGTGCATTCAGAATCTTTAAGCTTTCTTAGGTCTATGTGGATCAATGCCCAATGGTGAGGCACCAGTTGTAGGAGAAAGTTTTGTCCAGTCCTGCCTAACCTTATTCTGCCTCACCATTGGCCAACAGCTTTATTTATCAACCACTCAGAGCAACACATATTCACAGCATACAGAACGATATCACCCATCAAGTATGGTCTTCTGGTCATGAGGGATACCAGGCAAACATGGTATGTGCCAAACATTAAATATTAAGCAATGCAATGGGAACAAAAATTTGTTGATTTATTTACTTTTATTTTTTTTTATCCTATTAGTTGCATGTCTTCATGGTTTCTTTCTGCTGAGAGATGGATGCTCAAACCAACAGTGGTTTCAGGACCATGATGAACACTGTTTGCCAAGACACATCCTGAAACTGAGGAACAACCTTTCCTGGCACTGTCTGTAGTTTGCCACCTGACCTTTCCAGCCATAGCTGATTGATGGAAGCTAGGGATAGAAACTCCATTGGGGTTGGTTTGGAAATGTGGACTCAAAACAGAGAAAGACAACATTAGAGAGATGTTGGTACTAACTTCTTACTAACCATAAACCTTTTTGTTCTTTTCATACTTTACTATCTTTGAGTGTACAAAGAGTTTTCAACCATGCCACATAGACATCATTTCACACCCATCTCTGTTTGGCAACTAGTCTTTTGTCTCTCACTTCAGCAACAGTGAGGAGACTTCTTTATAAATAGAAATACATGGTTTATTGAATTTGCCAATATTGAAAATTCTAGAGAGCTATATGCCAACATATTGTCACTGAGTCTTTTGCATAAACCACATCAGAAGAAACAGGTGTCTTTCTTCTTGTTGATTACATGAATTCTTCCTAGATTGATACTATACATGAGCAGAAACATTTCTCTAGTGTTATAGTTTAATTTAAATGTCTTCCAAGGGTTCATGTCTTGAATGTTTGGTTCCCAGCCTGTGCCATAATTGGCATGTGGTAGAACCTTTAGTAGGTAATTAGGGTTTAGTGGAAGGAAGTTAAGTCATTGGGACATTCCCTTAAAAGAGATATTGGCACCTTGAAGCCTTCTTGTTTTTATATCTCTTTGCTTCCCTGACACCATGTGGTAATTAGCTTTGTTCTAGCATGTGCTCACTACCATAATAGTCTACCTTATTACAGGCTCCAGGATAATGGTCCAGAAGCCAATGGACCATGACTGAAACCTCATGAGCAAAGTAAGTCTTTCCCTTTTTAAGTAATGAAGAAAATGGTAGCTGAACTGGCTTAAGTGAAGGGAATTTGTCACTCATTTGCTGTTACTGCAAATAAAGTATGTAAATTCTTTGAACATTGATTTCTTCTAGAATAAACTAAAAAGAATATGGACTAGATAAGCTTTAAACTGAAGCAGTTTTAGTCAGTGGCTCCAAAACTGTGAGACATCCTTCCATGGAGATGTATAAGGACTCTGTTTCTTCTGGTAGGTGTGTGACTGTTCCATCCAATATAAGACATAGAGCTCATGATGTATGACTTCTGATCCTGGGTCTTTAAAGACAATGTAGTTTCTGCCTTGAATTTTGCAACCATAGTGCTGGATCTTTCTGCAGGTATAGAAGGACTTTAACTATGGATTTACTGTGATGAAATCCAAACCACACCTAGACACCATATGTTAGTGTTATAGATGATTCTTAGCTGAACTCCTTGCCAACAGCTAGTTATCAGCTGTACATGGCTTGATGTTTTGCACGTCTACATAAATCTACCTTTCAGATGACTTCTAGTCCTGCTGACACTGGCCAACTACATGAAAGATCCCAAAGTGAGAACAGATTCATCAAAATTTTCAAAAATTCTTCCCCCAGATACCCCTTGTAGATTAGAATGACAATAATAAAGTATTTTTTCCTGTCTGTATGTTTTGAGGTTTATTACATGGCTACAACAATGGCAAATGCTGTCCTCAGACCTTGATGCTGCTTCATGTCTCATTCTACTTTTCTACCCAATTATCTCATTCTTTCATCCATCCAGAATTTGTTCAAGGTCTGGCTGTAAAGTACTGAGGCCTCAAAGATGAATCATTCACTGTCCATGGCCTTGCAGAGATTCAAGAGCACATAGGAAGGGAACAATAAATATGATTAAAACTAGTTCCAACCATTACCAAACAATTAGCAAGAAAGTACATGCTTTAAGCTTTGGAAAATTCATTGAGGATAGTTCAACCTGACTGATGAGCAATATTTATAATATCTAGGACCTCATGAAGGGGCATTTTCATGGAGGAGGCAAATCATAAAAGAATACATGACTAAACAAGGAACTATATTGGTGATGGGGATTTGTGGAATCGAGCAATTGAGGCAGGAGCATGGCAGGCTAATTATGAGGCCAAGGCAAAGTCCAGATAAGAGAGTAAGAGTAAGAGGACAAAATGAGTCAGAATGGAGAGAAGGCTGGAAGGAGAACAAACCAACATGGGCAGTAGGCTAAGCTCAGCATTTCATTGATATTGCAGTTGGCTCTTCTATGTTTTTTCTAGACTTTTTAAAAACTCTATTGGTTGGAGGATACTTTGCTTATTTATGGACATGCTTTCAGACTTTTTTCTGCAACCTTATCAAAACTCACCCTTGGGAAATATTCAGTCATTCAAATGCAGATGGCAGCAGTCAGTCAATAATAGATGTCCATCAACAGATGAATGGATAATGAAAATGTGATCTCTCCTCCCAACACACACACACACACACACACACACACACACACACACACAGAGAGAGAGAGAGAGAGAGAGAGAGAGAGAGAGAGAGAGAGAGAATTTTATTCAGTTGTAAAGAAAGATAAAATATGTAATTTTGTAGCAAAATAGACATAAAAGCAGTATCATATTAAGCAAGTTAACCCAGATTCAGGAAGACAAAAATCACATGTTCTTTCTCATATATGGATCCTAGCTTATATTTATATGTTTGTATTATATGAGTGGGGGTGAGTGTAGATGTAGGCTGTAAAACTAGAAAGAAGATCATTAGAGGGAGAAAGGCATGTTGTGGAAGTTGTGGGGAGGGCACTAGGATGTAGGTGATATGCAGGTAGAAAGGAGGTTGTCTTAGTTACTTTTCTATTGCAGTGAAAAGACACCATGATCAAGGCAACTTAAAGAATAAAGAGTTTATTGGGGGATATAAGTTTCAGAGGATGAGTTCATGACCATCATTGTGGGGGGCATGGCAGCAGGCAGGCAGCCACAGTTCTGACGCAATAGGTAAGGACTCACATCTTGAAACAACCACCATGAAGCCAAGAGAGAGACTAACAGGTAATGTCATGGGCTTTTGAAACCTCGAAGCCCACCTGCAGTGACACACCTCCTCCAACAAGGACATACTTCATAATCTTGCTCAAACAGTTCCACCAACTGAGAACCAAGCATTCAAATGTATGAGGATATAGGGGTTGCTCTCATTCAAACCACCACAGAGGCTACAGGGCATGGAAGAGGACAAGGGAGGGCAGGTAAATAAGAATGAAGTGGGATGGAGGATAGTCAACAAAAGAATCGATTTGAAAAACTCATAGTGAAAACTAATGCTGTGTATGGTAATTACATATTTTTGACAAAGATTTAATATGATGGATTGTCTTGTAAATAATCTAATAGGTTAATCAGAGAAATGAAACCTTAAGGATTGGGATGAATGAAATTGATAGGAGGGTAATAGACATAACGAAAGTCTGAGTTAGAAGAGGCCAAATGCAGCCAACTACAGGAAGAGCATCCAAGATCTCTTCATATTTCTCTTCTATCTTTCTTTGATTTTTCTCCCATATTGTGTTTGTAGCTCTGTATCAGTCTTCTCTTTTTCAGGTAAAATGGCCTTTTCTGCTTCTCTGCGAACATGGGTCAAACATGGCAGCCCCACTGGTACCTTGGCTGCTATGTCTTCATCACAAGTCCATCAACTGCAGTTAACTACTGACTTAGCCATATCCCATTTCTAAATTTCAAGAAAGACACTCACATTCCACTTGGATCCAAGTCTTCCCCAGAATCCTGTACTATGGATAGCTTGTGTAGGCTCTTTGCCAGGCAACAGAAGGGGACCTAGCCCTGCATGATGGTGATGGTGATCACCTCTGTCACAGTAGATGAAATTGGCCTTAGGGCACTCAAGGATGCTCACTCTATCTGACATATTACACAAGAGACTGGTTTGGCCATCAGTAACTATTCTGGACACTGCTGGCAGCCATTGCTAGGAATGTCCTCCCCTTAGCAACACTTTTGGAAAAGGGTTTAAAAAATGATTAGTGGCAATTGGTGGTTTGTTTTTAGGTTTTTAAGTCTCAGGTGACTGTAGCTCTCTGTTAAGTAGCCTCTGGGAGTGTTTTCTTATACAGTGTTTCCTGTGATGGCGAGAGAGATGGGCATTTAAGCATGGTGTGACACCTTTGTTGCAATTTTAACTTGCCCCCTTATCCCAGAAGTTAAGGTGGATGCATCCCCTGTTGACTCTTAAACCTCTGAGGATTAGTCGGTAGGCAGGATATTAGCCATCACTGAGTTCCCATAGTGTGCCCACACTGTGCCAAAACATTCCTGCCAGCTTTCTCCATTGATTGCATAACAATGATGTAACCCACCAAATAGAGGTCCTATATGGATGAGTTTGTAACCAACTATACAACATCTATTTTGACACTGCTTTTGGTTTTTCTATACATGAGAATCATCATTCTCATTATTAGAACATAAAATGAAGTGAGAGGGTTATTGGATCATTGTTTCATTTGTTTGAATGGACATAGCACAATTGCAGTAGAACATAATCTATCCCTACAAACTTTAGGTGCTTATCAGGGTGCTTTATTTAGGTTCTTAGCAGGGGAGTTGCATATGTATGGGGGATTAGCTATGGGAAGGTCCTTTGTGGAGAACAATCACCTCAAATGAGAGGCTCTGAACTTCCCTTTGTTTGAAGTTAGATCTCTTCAGTATCCTCCTCCTCCTTTGTTTATCTTGGAACAAGGTCTGGTAAAGTAACCCAGGCAGGTTGGCCTTGAACTCTGGATCCTTTATTCTCTCCCCATCCTCAGTGATTAGGTTACAAACAGGGCTATCATGTCCAGCTATAAACATAGACTTTCTTTTAATAAATCTTTAATATTTTAGGATCTTGTCTCTTGAACTGAAAGAATTCCTTTAATTGTTGTTAAAAAGCCAACTGTATAGTAGTGTGCACCTTGTGTTATGTGAACATTGTTTAGTGGTTATAATGGAATTGTTGGTCACATTTGACCTTTTCAGGTTTAGTTCCTTTTTTTTTCCCAGCAGGAAACCTGCCAGGAGGAAGGTGAGCAGGAAATACTGATGTCTGTGTTTAACTCAAAAGCTGTAAATGACTGGAAACTTTGTGCCTATTCTATCAAAATTGCTGACATCTATTGGACACATCAGTTCAAAGACTCAAAGCACCTCACTTGTTTTCAGAGTGGTCCTAAAGGTAAGCACCATTGTTTCAGTTTTAGAAAGAAGGGCCCTCTAGCCTCAGAAGTCATACAAATTGCTCTTGAGATACACAATAAAACAGAGCTTAAGAGGTTTGGGTTCAAGCCCTAATACTTCTTAGATATGAATAGACATGAATTTAGCCTCAGTTTTCTTTTTTGCAAAACAGTCATGATCAAAGTGATCTCTTTTACAGGGTCTTGGAGAGAATAAGATAAAACCTTGTAGGCTTGCTTACTCTGATAATTCCACAGGACCATTTAGCTCTTCTAAGAGGTAGGCCTTACACTTGAACTTGCCTTCTATGAGATTTTTGGTTAAAGAATGAAGATTTACTGGGATCAAGGGAAATGTCTGAGGTTAGAATTAGCCCTTAAGCACGGCTGATAGGTGACAGCCCCTTGCCTTATACATAAACACACATATACTTCTTTCCAGAATATGTACCCACATATTTAAGAAAAATTCTATGAGGATAGAACAAGAGAAATCACACTATGGTATGGAATGTATGTATTTTAAACAGATGTTAGTTTTGTGAGGCAGTCCTTTTGTTGATGCTTGTTTTCCTTCATAAATCAACTTTATTAAAGTATAATTTATGCACAATGAAATGTACCCATTTTATGTTTGATGAGTTTTGACAAACGCACACATCTGTGAAACCACTGTGATAATCAAGTAACAGCAATCCCATCAGCTTAGAGAATCTCAGGTTTTTATTTTCCAATTCCCTTACTGATGGTCCAAGGTAGCCACTGATCTTTCTATCACTATTGACTCAATCTGCCTGGATTTCATATAAATTAGGCATTCAGTCTATACTCCTTTGTGTCTGGTTCCTTTTGCTTAGAAGAGTTCTGGGGCTGCATCCATGCTGTTTCTCTTTTTGTATTGTTATGCAGCATTTCCATTTCACTATATGGAGGAACACATATGTGGATCCATTTATACTGACCAGCAATCATTCAGTAACTGAAAGGGGCACAATATTTTCTTAGACCTAGGAACTGGGACCACCCTCTCTGGCTTCTGTATGTTGCATGACCTTGTTCTTGTTCCTTTCACTGACACATCCCTCTTATGAGATAAGACAGGGATGTGGCTTCTTAGTACCCTTATCTGGGTACTCAAAACCCAAGGATCCTTTACCCAAATGGCCATGAGTCTATTTCAAGAGCCTATATAGCCCTTTCCTTGGACCAAACCAGGGAAGATATTTGCTGTACCACCAGTCTTGGCAGTGGTCAGCAGAGGGTGGGGAAGCAGGAGGAGCTAGAGGCAAATAAAGAGTGCCCAAACCTTGAATGGGCAGGTTGGGCTACTGATGATTATGCATGATGCCTAGTTATGGGAGTAGAAGAGGGTGTCTGCTCCAGGCTGTGGTCTTGAGATATATTCGTTCCCCTTTCCACAAGTGATACCATAGGCATGCAGGCATCAGAGTAGGAATAGATATAAGGAAGCAAGGGACTTCAACGAAAAAATAAAATTGTAAATAAACACCCCCCCCAACATGCACAATTTTCAAGGTTATAGAACAGAGCATTTTAGAATGGAGGTGGTGGTTTTAGATTTCATGTTTTCTCATTCTTTAACTTCATAGACTAGAAACCTGAGGTCTATGGAAGTTAGGTGACTTCTCTAAAGTCATAGCTAATAGAAGATGTGAGATCTTTCCAATCCAAGGCCAGAGTTCTTTCAGTATACACAATAGCAATGGTTTTGAAATGTTTTTGTTTATATAGCCCCTAAGATATTTTTAGTTAAATTGTGAACCTCTTTCATGTATTTTGAAATTAACTTTGAAGATAGAGTTTTAATTATAAACTCAAATTATTCAAAAGATTTCATTTCCAGCACATGGCAAATATTGTCATCTAAAAATAAAACCACTGCAAGTAATATTATATGGACTCAACAGGTTATATTTAGGAATACATACAACAACAATTAATGAAAAAGAGGCCATGGATTTGAAGGAGAGCAGTGACGTATGGGAGAGTGTGGAGGGAAGGAAGAAGGGAAGGGAGAAAGGTTGCAATTAAAGTACAATCTCAAAAATAAAAAAGCGTTATGTCACCCTTGGAAATGGAGTCAAATAGTTATTTGCTATCCATCAACATCCACTTAGAAAAACACATGAACAAGATTTTCTTAGTATGTACAAAGTTTATCTCATTCTCTTTTCCCTTTGAACTTAGTTTCTTGTTGTATCCCAAGGAATTGTACCAACATATATGATGTTTGGAAGATTTTTAAAAATTCATCACCTTATTGCAATTTTATAAATGTATATATGTACCTAGACAGAAACACACACACAAACACACACACACACACACACACACACACACACACATCCAGACCTATGTATTAATTGAAATTATATATTACCATTTCCTGTGGCATTTCATTTGTCTGCTAAAGAAATATTTATTAAATGATTATTATGTGCAGATTATATGTTTTATTTGCTTCTCTAGTAAACCAAACACACCACAATCACTGCACACATGGAATTTACTTTATGTCAAGTGGAATATTTAAAATAAAGAACAAATAAGTGAAATTTACATAATTATAGGTTCTTAGAAGTACCAACAAGAGAAAAGGAGCAGGGTAATAAGATATATAGGCTGTCAGGCGATGCTGATACTTTAGATGACATGGCTTTCCTGAAAAGACAAGTTTTGTATTCAGATTTGAAGAAAGGGAAGGACTTGCTTGTGTACACACAAGAGTAAGAACACATGAGATAGAGGGCACAGCCAGACAGTATAGACATCCTGAGGCTCAAGTGTACCCATCAAGTTTGGGAAAGGACAAGAAGGTTGGTGTGTCTAGAGTCAGAAAGACAGTGTCCTAGACATGGGTTCAGAGATCATGGGTAGAGAGATTATAAAATATTCTTGGTGGATATTTTAAGGATTTTTAGCTTTTACCTGAGTGGTTATGAAAGGTTTTGATGGGATTTTTGATGTGACTTAAACTTTTATGGAATCTTTATAGTGTCATGACAAAAATGAACTGTAAGAAGACATGAACAAAGCAGACAGAGCTGTTAGTGTGATGATTAATTTTATATGTCAGCTTGACTGGGTTAAGGAATGCACAGGAAGTTGGTGGAGCATTATTTCTTTGTGGATCTCTAAGGGCATTTCTGGAGATTAGCTTTTGAGTCAGTAGATGGAGTAAAGAAGAGTCTCCTTCACCAAAGTGGGCATTGCCTAATTACCCGATGGCAGAGGATGGGAATAGAGCAAAAAAGGCAGAAGAAAGTGAAATTTTTCTTCCTTTCTTCATGGATATTGGTTCTCAAGGTTCTTGGGTCCTTGGATTTGGACCAGAAATTATATGATCAGCTTCTCTGTTTCAGGCTTTGAGGCTCTGAATAGCACCTCCAGCTTCTCTAGGTCACTGGCTTGAAGATGCATGCTGTGGGATGGTCTTTCTGTACGCTGTGAATATGTGTTACTCTCATTGGTTGATAAATAAAGCTGTTTGGCCAATGGCGAGGCAGAATATGGTTAGGTGATACATTCAAATTGAAGACGGAGATGAAGAAGGGTGGAGTCAGATCAGATACTAGCTCAACACCCAAGGAGCAACATGCCGGCAGACCAGTAATGCCACGGCCATGTGGCAAAACATAGATTAATAGAAATAGGTTAATTTAAGATGAAAGAGCTAGCTAGCAAGAAGTCTGAGCCATAGACCAAACAGTTTGTAATTAATATAGGCCTCTGTGTGTTTATTTGGGACTGAATGGCTGCGGGACCAGGTGGGATAGAAACTTCTGCCTACAGATGTGAGCCTGTGGGATGTTTCTGCTTCTGTAACTGTGTAACTTAGTTTTTACATAAGTATATGTGTTTATGTATATATAATTTTACTTCATATATATATCTATCTATCTATCTATATATATATATATATATATATCTTTCCACTAATTTTGTTATTCTAAGGACTTCTAATACAAGATGGGCTTGTAGGTATTTGTATTTTACTTTCCTATCTGTGTTTCACCTTTCTCATCTGGCCCTATGTCAGTTAGTCTACATGGACTTTATCAGCGAAGTTTTGTCCTCACCCTCTGGCTTCCAATGAATTCAATCAATGAGGAACAACAGTTGGAGATGAGAGAGAGGGATAATAACAAAGCCAGGGAACGTATTCCACTTATTCTTCTGGCTCCCTTTCTGCCAAGTTACTGCAAGTTGCCTATGCTTCTCTACCTAAGGCTACAACTCAATCAAGGTTCAGATTCAGTTAACTGTTTTTCTTTTGTTGTTCTTTTAGGCCTATTGGGAGATGTGGTGTTCCCCATGTGTTTTGCATCTCAGATTCATTTTCATGCCTTTGGTCATACCTTTGTGAACACAATTATTTTATTAAACTATTCAGTTATTCCTTCAGTGGCCATATATATATATATATATATTTCTGAGACAGGGTTTCTCTGTGTAACAGCCCTGGATGTCCTGGAACTGTCTTTATACACCTGGCCTCGAACTCACTGAGATCCACCTGCTTCTGCCTCCCAAGTGCTGTGATTAAAGGTGTGAGCCACCACTGCCCTGCTGGGGGACAATCTTTTTGTACACTGTGAATATTTGTTACTCTCATTGGTTTAATAATGAGCTGACTGGTCAATAGCTAGGCATGAAATGGTTAGGCAGGACTTGTGGACAAAAAGAGAGTGCTGGGAAGGAGGGCAGAGTCATCAGCCAGAGGTGGAGAGAAGCAAGAAGCACATGCTGTGCTTGAAAAAGGTACCACCACATGGTAGAGCATAGATAAAAAATATGAGTTAATCTAAGTTGTAAGAATTAGTTAGTAACAAGCCTAAGCTATCAGATGAGCATTTAAAATTAATAATAAGTCTCTGTGTGGTTATTTGGGGAGCTGGATGGTGGGACAGAGCTGACTGGCAGGACAAAAAAACTCCACCTACACTGCCCAACACCATCTGTTTCTTATAATGACATGGAATCCTTTGATTGTTTATTGCTAATCCCCAAACCTGAATGGCTACAAGCAGCCACAATAATTTATTTCCTTATGCTCTCATAATGTAGGCAATGGTTTGTGGGGATAATGTCTTTGTGGCAATAGCTAGGGTAGCTGGAACTGAAGGATTCACTTCCAAGATGGCTTACTCATATGACTGGCAAGTTGATGCTGGCTGTCATCTGGGCACTTGGCTAGGGCTATTGGCAGTTGGCTTTGATTTGCCTCCAAGTGGGCTGTTAGGACTCTTACACAGCATGGAGATTGGGTTCCAAGAGGCAGGAAGCAGAAGCTGCCAGTCTCCTTAAAGCTTAGATCTGTAACTGGCACAGTATCACATCTATGTGCAAATGACTATGCTGTTCAGAGGCTAAGCCTAGAATCTAGGGAGCTGGGAGCACCACAATGAAGTTATAGCCATCTTCAATACACCACACTGTCAGAGACTGGAAGTTGTTGTCATAATCCAGGTGAGAGTTAATTATGGCTTGAACCAGAGTGATAGCAATGGGGACAATGAGAAATGGTTATACCCTGTGAGAAATTGTGATATTTTAAAGTGAGCTAGTGAAGCTTGTTAATTGGCTATGATATATGGGACAAAATAAGATAAGTTGTGATAATCTTTGTCTTCTAAGAAGCAATAATCTCAGAAATGGAATTAAACAAGTAAGCATTTTATTGTTAATATTTCCTGTCTGAAAAAGAAATATAGAGGGAACAAGGGAAAACTGGGAGAACCATGAGACCATGAGATTTTCTAGTCTAAGTAAGGTTTTAAAAAGTCTTTGGAGAGTTCTTGAACTAAAGATGGCCAGTTCATTGTCTCTCAGAAATGGGCCTGTCTTAGTTTCTCTCTCACACTGCAACACTGGCAGAGAGCAACTCATGCAAGGTCATCTCAATGTCAATGGCGTGATGCATTTGCACTGGACGTAGTTGATAGTCACCTCTTCTGTGTATGATGCACTCTCACAGCTGCCTCAGAGGTCAAGGACCACTTTAAGATTTTTCATCTGAGCAAATGAAAGGGAAAAAAGAGCTGGCTTGAGGAAGGACATCAGAAGAATGATTCAGGGCATGTTAAGTTTGAACTGTTTACTAGACATCTCAGTACAAATATCAAACTGGCACCTCAATAAAAATGTCTGGGCTTTGGGAGCTATGTTACATTATGATAATAAATTAAGGACAGTGAGACTATAGCAAGAAGACTCTCTTCTTAATGGAGGCAGCATCACTGTATTATTGGCACTCAACTGATCAAAACAACACAAATATATATAATTTTATTTCAGACCAAATAATTCTTAATCATGAAACTAAATTTTTTGGAAATATATCTCCTTATAAGCTGTATTTATAAGTGAATATTACTATTGTCAGAAAGGTGCAGAGTTCAGTATATACTATATTCTCATTTACTCATGCTTATAGGTTTAAATGTTAGAAAATCTCTTTGAAATACATATGTGAACTGGAGTGGATTATAGTAACATCACTTGGGGCTTTAAACGTCTTATGTATTATATGCCTGAGATTCTACAACAAGTGATCATAAAAATTATTTTTAGTGATTGACTGATAACCCTGGAAGGTCTTCCTGAGATTTTGATAAAGGCAAAACATGAAACGCCATGTGACTCACACAAAGATGTGTTACTCAGTGATTAATTTGTTTTGTTAACATTAGTACTCTGAAATTTCCTTCTTTTTGACACTTCACATTTATACTGCCTGGCACAGTGCAACTTAGAAGGTTCCTGAAGGGTAAATGGTGGATCTTTTTTCCCCAGTGGAATCGAAGCATAACTACAAGAAGAGAGGTAGCAAAGGTGGGGTTGCCTCTCTGTCACAGGTGTGCCCCTACTTTTAGGTGCTAAATTAGGGTCAGTAAGAATGTAAATGTTAAGAAATATCTCTTCACAATGAAGTCATAATTACTATGTTATTGGCACTTAAGGGATCAGAACAATACAAATATATATGAAATTTTGATAGATCAAATAATTATTAAACATGAAGCTAAAACTTCATGTTTAGGCAGATTTTAGGAATCATATCTTGAACAGTCGAACAGTCTGTCCCTTAAAACCTTATTACCATTATGATATAAAGATATTTATTATTTATAATTTATTAATATATATATAACTATCAATATACAATACATAAATATATATTTATCAATATATATAATTCATGTATATTATATATATTGATGAATTGGAGCAATTGTTAGAGTTCTTGGACAATCTACTGGTGTTTATTTATATTCCAGTTAAGGTTGACTTCCAAGGCACATGGGCATAGAGGCATAGAGAGGAGAAAATCTGAGATGTCATGAATTGGCAAAAAATGATTTGTCTCAGCCTTGGAGAAAGTGGTTCTGTTTCCCTTGGTATCACATAAAATCCTAGGCTTAGGCTTGGGCCACATTCAAGTACAAGGATTACACTGAACATCACAGACTAGATAATTTATATAGAATAAAGATTTATTTAGTTGATAGTTTTGGAAGCTGGAAAGTCTAAAACCATGGTGTTGGAATCAACTCAGTACTTGGAGAGTGTCTTCTTGATGGGACATCACATGGCAGAATCATCATACGGTAAGACAGCAATTATTCCATAGATATTCCAAACAGTCCCTAAATATTTCAAATATTTCCATTTTAAAAAGCTATTTTCTCCATAGTCCATTCATGAGAGAAGAGTCTTCATTACCCAATTACCTCTCAAAGATGCCTCTTCCAAAGACCGTTAACATGTGACTTTGGAGATTAGCTTTCCAACACATGAATTGTGGAGGATAAATGTTGAAACCATAGCAATGATTTAGGCTTTTTAAATTAGTTCAAACACTGAGCCTGGGGGTGTAAACCAGGGATGAATTTAGTTTCGGACCTAGCCATGAGGAATTATATGAAAGGAAATGATGGTTAGGATGAGGGCTAGAGAGAAAACTTCATTGTAAGAATTCTTGATCTTTATAAGATCCCTTTTCATTCCCTTTAGTTCAATCAAGTCTCTCCACAGTGAAGGTGACTACAAAGCCTACAATGGAGTCTCCTGAGTCCATTCACCACTTCCTGGTGTAATGGAGAAATCATCACATTAAAGTTAGAAGGCTAAGGTTACACCCGTATCTATCCCTCCTGGTTATGTGGCCTTTGGAAAGCTCCATTCTAATCTGTCTGTTTATCTCTAAAATGAGAAGAAAAATATTCAATTATGTTGCTTTTTAATGTTTTAAAAATCAAAGGTACCTAAGTATGCCTTGTAAGTTGTGATTTACTGTATAAATAAAAGTATAACCAATTCATTTCAGTGTCAGTGAGATCTCACTCCATGGCATTCACCATGGGGCAATGGAAAACACAGAGGAATGTGAGGAGGGGAGAGATGGCCAAGGCTGAGATACTGGTGGTGACAATGAGGAGAGGGGGAACTAAGAATTCCAGAACGCAGAGTAGGCTAATAAAGGGTGACTTAATGGGGCCCTATGAAAGCTTTGGATGCAAGTTTCCATGGGGGGCTCAAGGCTCCCTTTTCAGGATGGCTACTCTTCCCCTCTGCTTGATTTCCTTCCCTGAGAAACACTGGAGTGTTCTGTAGTCCTCCTGCACTCTGCTTGTGTGTGTGTGTGTGTGTGTGTGTGTGTGTGTGTGTGTGTGTATGTTGGGGGTACTGGGCTTAGTGCAGCACACCAGGGAAGACTGGCTTTTATTGCCTGCTCACTGCACCACTGCTTTTATTCCAGCTTCAAAAATGTCCCTTTTACAGCAAATGTCATTTGAAGGAGATACTTTTTTTCTGCATCTTTGCTCTCCTCTCACCTCCTCTCTATCTTTCTCTCTCTCTCTTTCAAGAGGGTTTCACTTTATAGTCTGACTGTCCTGAACCTCACTATGTAGACCAGGCTGGGATTAAGTGTGCCACATATTCAGCTTTTGTCTTTATTTCTTTGCTACCATGTTGCTGGTTTGTACCACAGGTAAGCCACATAGTAGGTGCTATGAAGATTGTAAAAGTGACATGAACCTCACTCTTCAAAGGGCATGGATAGGTGTCCCCAATTCCTCAACTGCATCTTTCCCTCATAGGACCTAAGAAATCCTAGTTATAGGAAATAAGAAAAGAAGAGAGGGAGGGAGGAAAGGAGGGAGGAAGGGAGGGAGGGAGGGTTGTAGGATCCTTATTGCTATGTATTAGGAAGTACACTAGATGTTGTACATACATTCTCTTGTTTAATCCTCTAATAACTATTGTGGTTATTATTTTTTATTTTATTTGTTTGTGTGTGTGTGTGTGGTGCATGTATATCATAGCGTGTATGTCAGAGGACAACCTTAGGTGTCAGCTCTTACTTTCTAACTTGTGTGAGGCAGTCTTTTGTTGCTTGTCACTGCATACACTATGATAGCTGGCCTGTGAGCTTCTGGAGATTCTCCTGTCTTTATATCCCATCTTGCCTTGAGGTGCTGGGATCTGAACTCAGGTCCTCATACTTATGTGGCAGTGCCTCACCCACTAAGCCATTGCCATAGTCCTTTAAAAAAAACAAACAAAAAACGTGTATGTGTGGTGTATGTACACATGTGAATGGGGTGGGCTTGCCTTTGTGCATTTTTTTGTGTGTGTGGTGTATGTGCACATGTGTATGGGGTGGGCTTGCCTATGTGTGTGCAGGACAGAAGGTCAGGGCGGTAACTTCCTCACTTGCTCTCTTCCTTAAGAAAGGATGTCTCACTGAAAGTGGAGGTCTCTGTTTAGGATGAACTGCCAGGCTAGGAGGCTCCTGGAATCTGCCTGTCTTCACTCCACCCTGGGGTTCCATGCTTGGGGCACCACACCTGCTTTTCTGTAGGCTCTAAGGATTCAAACTCAGGTTCTAATGTTTGCACAGTGTGCACTTTACCTAATGACCCCTAGCCTTAGGCCCTGTGGTGACTATATCTTATTTTGTAGGTGAGGAAATTCTGGCCCAGAGAGCTTCAGTTAACTTGTGTAATAAGGCCATAAAAATAGAGATTGAAAGATGCATCTGTGTGTCTGGTGCCTGATTTTACTCTGGCTTTCACTATTTGCATTCATTGGCTGACGGGCTGTGGAGATCCATGTTCATTCCTTTCCTGCTATTCAAAGGGCTTTACTCATAACTATCAACAGAGGGAGGTGAGAGTTGTGGAAGTAAGGTCATGAGCAGACTTTCTCCACAGGTTCTGATAAGCTGTTGCTTCTGAAAGGAGGCCTCCACATTCATCTGTGCAGAAGGGTCATGACTTCAATGGAAGTTCACTGAATACAGGGAATTTTTCTCAGATGACTTCCTCTCTCAAGCTTGTTAGCTCCATGTTGATATTGTGGCTGGACTCTAGTGGCATGAAGACAGCTGGAAGTGGTTCATCAAGAAAATCAGTATTCTTTTTCTGTGGAAAGCCCTGGAAGCCACAGTGGTCCTGCAACTGCAGGTTTTCATTCAGGGTTTTGATGACTGATGAGAAAAGGTGGGCTTGATCAGTTTTGCTCATACTATGGCTTCTTTCCAGTTTCTGCTGATTAGTCCTCTCGAGAACAATAGCAGCTTGGCTGGGACGCTCTGGTTGCTAGGAGTTCTGAGGTAGCAGCTGCCACGAGAGCCACAGGCAGCCCCAGCTGTGCTGTGCTTGACACTATGGGGGATGCCAAAAGTTGGTCTGGCTATTTCATAGCCCAGGAAGATGTGTTTCTTACTGAGGGAAAGGAGGACATTTCCCTGGTTCTCAGGCCCGGTGGGTGGACAAAGACTTTTAAGGCTGCATGTCCTTCGGGATCCTTCCTACTGGGAGTTCCAGGAAGCTCTTCTGGCAGGTTTCACACAGGGAGTCCACACACATAACACCTTTATCACACCATGATGATAAAGTCATGTCACATCTTTATCCCTACATGATCTCATTAAATTGGAGTGATCTACTGATGAAGTTAAAGACAGCTCATCACAGGAAAATGGGGCTGAGTGGAGACAAGTCTGCAGAACCTGGCTTAGCAATGCTGTATAAGAACTAGTTAAAACAATCAATGGTATTCTGGTAAGCTGGGAGGGCTGCCCTTGGGGTCTCAGATTCTTTCCATCTTCCTGCTTCCCTTGTGTCCTTACAGTCAAGAAACAACATGGCCAATGTGTTTTTACACCTCATGTCCATCTTACAGGCAATAAAACAGAGAAGTAGAAAAAGAGGAAAAGAAAGCCCTTTATTCAGTTTCAGAGACATTCCCAGAGATACCTGGTACATGGAAGGAGCTTGGGAAGGACCTGGTAAATGGAAGGAGTTTGGGAAGGTATATTTTTACCTGGGATTGTCACCTCTTAAATAAAACTGGGCTCCTTTTAGCCAGTGGGAACATAGCTTTCTGGAGCTTCTGTAACAAAGTGTCCCAAACTAGTTTCTTAGATGACAGAAATTTATTATCTTGCATTTCTGGCTACAAAAGTCTAAACTCAAGGTGTTGTCATGATTCCTTCCTTTGAAGGCTACTAGGACCCATTTCTGCCCTGCCTTTTCTTGAGATTCTGGGGGTATGCTGGCCATCTTTTTCATTCTGTTACTTTTATGTATATTGGCCTGATCTCTCCCTTTATGTCACTCCTCTCTCACTACACGTTTGTCTTTGTGTTCAAATTGCCTCTTTTTATAAAGATATAATAACCTTAATCATCTGCAAAGACTATTTGCAATTAAAGTCATAGTCACAGACACTAGCAGTTTGGATTTCGACATCTTGTTGGGTGGAGGTTATATTTCAAACTATAATAGATATTCTTGAAATATGGCTGAAATACTTCTTTTATATTTCCCTCCACTTGAATCTAATTGCTTGTGATCATGTTAACTAGTGGAGTATGGTGGAAGTGACTTCTGATAGTAGAAGGCATGGCATGGATTTCTTGGGATACTGTGGAAGAAGCTAGTTTCTATACTATAAGTCTGACTATCCTCAGATTGTCATCCTGGAGATGATGCATTTAGGTGTACCAGTCAAGAGCCCCAGCTGAGCTCCTGGCCAATGTTGGTTTTGGTTCTAACCAGAGTGTGCACCATCTTGGATGACAAGCCCAGTCAAGCCTTTTTGATGATTATATTCCCAGTTTTGATAACTGACTATGGAGACCTCAGACAAGAACTACTCAGACAAGTTTTTCATGAACTCCTGACCCAAAAAATCAGGAACAAAGGGAAATGGCTTTTTAAAGCCACTAAGTCTGGTAAATTGTTGTACAGAAATAGAAAACCAGAATAATCAGGACTGGAGAGCTGGCTCAGTGGTTAAGAGCACTGGCTGCTCTTCCAGAGGACCTGGCTTCAATTTACAGCACCTACATGGTGCCTCACAACTGTCTGTAACTCCAGTTCCAGAGAATCTGACAGCATCCTTTTCTGACCTCTATGGGCACCAGGCACACAAGTGGTTCAGAGAAATGCAGGCAGGCAAAACACACATACACAAAATATAATAAAATAAAAATTTAAAAAGGAAAACTAGAATAACCAGCAAGAAGATGAAGATAAATATTTGCCAGCTAAAAAGATCATTTGTGGCTCCAAGATATGGGGAAAATTCTCACTAGGAGGATGGTCCTCATAGAGTGTCTCGTTAAAGCTTTTATGCCTTTTTGTATACACTGGAGATAGGATGCCCTCCTTCATGCTGAGACACTTGATTGAGCAGACCTCCAAACTAGTACTATATGGGAATGTTCCAATAATTATCTTCATTGGAGAAATTATGCATGGATTGTCACCGGTGACAGTTGTAATGAAGGCAGTGGTCTCCAATTTTCTTTAGAAATAGATGATTTTGCTATTTGAAATAGACCCCAAGCATAGTGCTAAAGTTCTGTCTGGGGTTCCTGAGCTCTGGAAGCCTGTGATGTGCCCATGCTAGAACACAATTGCTTCAGATAAACTTTATTCTGTTATGAACTATAGTGCTGTTGACTGTGAGTTCAGTGTTAATACATCATCAATAAATAGCAAATAAAGTGTCTTTCAACAGAGAAACACGTAAAACAAGGTTGTGTATTGGCAAAAAGATT
>LZPO01047450.1:1424891-1444324 GCA_001675575.1 Neotoma lepida
AGTTCCTGTGTCTGTCTTTAGCTGTGCTACCACAAAGCTCTCCCATGTGACCACATAGGAAGAGTGGCTAGTTTTCTACATTTCTATACCCACTGAAATGTTTCCTTTTGTTTCTGTGTCTTTGGGGCTTGGACTTCAAAACTGTCCTGACACCAAACTTAAATTTGTTTCACATAAAAGAATGAGAGACTGATTGCACCTTTCCTCTGACTCTTTATCAGTGGTTCTCAACCTGTGGGTTTTGAGCCCTTTGGGAGTTGAATGACCCTTTCACAGGAGTTGCCTAAGACCATTGGAAAACAGATATTTACAATTTATAACAGTAGCAAAATTACAATTATGCAGTAGCAACAAAAGCAATTTTATGGTTAGGGGAACTGTACTAAAGTGTCTCAGCATTAGGAAGGTTGAGAACCACTGCTTTACATAGTTTCAAGTTGCAGAGAGAAAAGTCCCCTTTAAAAGTGACAGGATGATTTTCAGGTCAGTAAGACACCATACAGTGTGTCTGCACTAAAGTGATTCCATCATTATGAGTTAATAATTTATGACTCTAAGGAGGGAATGTGTCCTCCAGTGGGCAAGTTGATCCCTTCATTAACATACAGACAAGGGTATGTCAAATGTCTTCTTTCAGTGTAGTCCAGAGCAGAGTGTTTCCGGTTCTATCTGCCCTTGGCCAGAAGTAGACCCTGATCATGCAGACAGGTACCCTGGGGTTCTTAATCTCAAAGCCTTTGCCTAATTCCGTGCTCAGTAAATAAACTACTGATTATAACATCTTCCATGAAGATTTCTTCTAGGTAGAGAATGCACTGAATAGAAGTGTCAGCTTCCCTTGCCAACAAATATTTCCTTATTAATCGGTAATCTGGCATTCCAATTTGGCATATCAACTTCACTTAAGAATTTAGTTAATTACACTATATCCTGGAGAAACAAAGCTACAGGTCCTTCCTGGAAAACTATGCACAAGACAAGTGGACAGAAAGGAACCATGTCAGGACCCCTCACTGGAGGGAGCATTGCTTTGTGTTGGAAAGGATGCAGTGGTATTAAGCAGGAAGCTGACAATATATTTGGCTACTAGGTGTACTGAGTGGAGAGGGGCTGGAGCAGGCAGACATAAGAGCCACCTCTGTCTGCTCTAGTTCAGAGTTTCAAAGTGTGAACAGCTCAACTAGAAACTTTGGTATGGTCCTGGAATCTGTGCTTTCAACAGGCCTCTATGGCGGCAACTATACGGCCAGCTCAATTATTTATATATTTTATCAAGATAGCTTTATTTTATAAACAACTTACAGAACAGGGGGAGGGAACAGGAACAAGGACAAGAAGAGAGAGATACAATCCATCGGAGAATTCTCTGCCTTCTAAGACTGCAGCGATCCCAAACGGCGGAGGGGCAAGTCCAAGCGAGACGAGAGAGTCACGTAGCCTCCCAGATCTTTTCAAGGGGCTCAGGTTTGACCACGCCTTAAAAAAGGGGTGGTATTAGCTTACCTGGCCAAAGGGGCCATCTTACAGCTAAAAGCCAAAATAGCTATCCACTACAGGCCTCCAGTTTGAAAACCATTACATTCAATCCTATCATCCTTATATTCTCTCTATATATCTGTATGACTGGGAAGATAACCTTACATGTCTAAATATAGATAAAAATTGTGAACTTCCTCTTGTTTCTGTAGCTAAAGTAAGTGTATCTCCCCCAAGAAATTAATTTCTCTTAAATTTACCTCCACCCTAGCATCAAAGAAACCTATTTATAAATTATTAGAATCCTGGTTCAGATACCTATTAGATAATTATATTCCAAGGACCACGTACTAGGAAAAAGAGGAACAGATTATAACTATGAGGCTTAAAGAGTCTTTCAGTCATAGTCTTTTAAAAAGTGGGATTACTGTGGTTATAAAAAATTATCAGTTAAATAATATTTACTTAGAAAATACTATATTCTTTATAGCAACACCATCTAGAAAAATGTGAGTGGGAGAAATTTACTTTCTCTCTGTTTTCAGTCTGTCTACCTTCCAGTCTTGTCTTCAATGTTTTTAGACTTGTCTCTGATGACTCAGCTTCTTGAGGTACCCAAAACATCCATGGCACAGATTTATCTTTCTCTCATCAAAATTTCTCTGCTGATATGGTTTTAATGCATGTGTTCTTCCCAAATTTATATAATAAGATCATATTATTAATGTGATGATATCATGAAGCAGGGTAGTTGGGGGGTGACTAGGTCATAAGGTTGGAACCTTCATGAACGAAATTAGTGACCTTCCTTCCTTCATGTGAGGACACAGTGAGAATATTGGACCCCATCAGACAGAGAACTTGACCATGCTGTCACCCAGGACTCGGACTTTAGAAAATTAATTTCCACCATTTATAAGCCACCTTGTCCATGGCATTCTGTTAGAGCAACCTGAGCTGAACAAGAAATTTGTGCTGAATTTCATTCTTACTTAATATTTAACCAGTTTTCTCCCTGGAAAGCAATTTGACTGACTTATCTATGACAAAGTGTTAGTAATAGCATAAAGTGTTATACCTGAGGACCTTTGAGGGTCTAATCTGTCAAACAAAATGAAAATTATCCATTTATTGCATGTCTGTGATGTGTATGTGTGTTCATGTGTGTATTATGTGTGTAAACATGTGTATGGAGGTCTGGGGTCGATGTCAGGAGTCTTCCTCAATCCCTATCTACCTTATTCTTTAAGACAGGATCTCTCAATTGAATCCAGAGCTTGCTGACATGGCTAGCTTAGCTAAGCAGCTCATTCCAAGAATCCCTGTCTCTGCCTTCTGATAACGGGAATTAGAAACAGATTGCCACACTTATGTGGATTTATGCCACACTTATGCTACACATTTATGTGGATGCTAGAGATTCTAACTCAGGTCCTCAGGCTTGCATTAGAAGTGCTTTATCCACTGAGCCATCTCCACAACCCCCAGATGAAATGTGTTTGAATCTGTGGCATCACGGAAGGAATAAAAAAGGAAAATGTTTGAAATGGCCAATCTCTTCAGGATTTCTCAAGTCATGCCAGGGGTAAACCATTTGTATTAATGTTAAGTACAGTCTTACTTAACATTGAGGTTAAGATGGGTAGTATAAGGAAGATGAATAGAACTGAAAATCCAATGCCAAGTGATACAAGTCCTGAAAAAAAGCTGTGATTCTGAAGAATATATGCAGAACTCATAAAATTTTAACAAAAACATTCAGTGATTTATCACCTTCACCAGCGTATTTAAGATAAAACTGTGTATTCAAGAAGGGGGTTTAAGAAAAGAGTAAGTTCTTGGCTTTCTGAAGATCTTCTAGAGTCTTCTTGGGGTAGAACAGAAGCCCCATGTCTTGATTCTTTGGAAACATTGATATGTCTCCTCTGGAATTTTGGAGTGTTTAGTATCAAAGAGTCTTTTACCTGGAAACATTAGAAAGAAAAGTTGTCTCAAGAATAATTCAAGGGGCGTGGACTAGGACAGTCATGTGTCCCCACTGTTTAGTGAACAGTTGTGTGGTTCCTGGGCTCAAGAGTCTGTGGGGATGGTACCTACAGTTACCTTTCAGAGATCTTGCTCAATAAGATATCTTCACTGGGACAAGAGAGTCTTGGGACTAAAAGGATTCAGAATTTCTTCTGGTTGCAAAAGTTGAGGAGATCAAAATTGATCATCCAGAGTGTATATCTTTAGTCAAGCGATAGCTTACCTCCTAGATGTTCCTATAGATTATCTAGAGATACAAGCAAAACCTTCCCCTTATGTCTACAGTCCATAGACAAGCCAGCATGTTGCTATCTGCTATGGCGAAGGCATTTTACAGTACCATTACTGATATTAGATGTGAGCTCATTCCTATAGTCAGTCTGTCTTACAGTGTCAAGCATAAATATGCATACTTAAAGGAATGTGTCAACTTGGTTCCACAAGAGAAGCAAACTAACTGTGAGTAATGAATAAAATGATGTATTTGCCATGGAAGTTATACTTTATAAGTTATGGAAGTTGGCTGAGCAACCAAGTGGGGCTGCTTGAGCCATTATCTATAGGTTAGCTACAAAAGGAAGTAGGATATGAAGTTAAAGAAACCAAGAACCAACTGCAATGTGTAAGATCAAATGGAACCTCTCAACTTCTTCAACCTGAAGATCTGTCAGGAGTGACTTGTAAGAAGAACCTGGACTGTCTACTAAAGGGCTGTGCACATTCCTAGCTCAAGAAGCAGAGGATCCCAAGGAGGGGATCCAGTTGGAGCTGAAGGTTTTATGGGCCTTGGGTGCCACCCACAACAAGCGGAGTCAGCAAATAAGCAACAATGCCTATGATACAGTACAGTGATTAGCACCTTACTCTTACCTTCAGATTTAAAAAAAAAGTGGCATCTCTTTAAGTTCATTCTTGTTGCTTAATGTTATACCTATACAGAGAAGGGAATTTGGGGGAAATGTATTCTAGCTTAGTCAAAAAGCTGAAACATATGAACAAGAGGAGAAGGAACAGACTTATGAAGAACACTGTGGATTCTTATTCATAAGATAAATTTCCTAAGTCAGGGCTCAAGCTAATGCATGAGAAGGTGAGAAGCTTTAAACTGGATGTGAAAGTAATGAGTTAGAATGAATTTTTAGATACCGTAATCTGAGCTTTTTCTTTAAAAAAATTTATTTTATGTGTATGAGTGCTTTGTCTGCATGTATATAGTGCATCACATGCATGCCAGCTGCACATGGAGGTCAGAAGAGGTCATCAAAAACCCTGGAACTGGAGCTACAAAGGGTTGTGAACTGCCATGTGGATGCTGGGAATTGAATGCAGGTCCTCTGGAAGAGCAGCCAGTGCTTTTAACTACTGAGCCATCTCTTCAGACCCTTAGAAGTTGTTCTTTTTAAAATTATTTTTATTTTTCAATATATTTTTGTTTTTTGAAATTAGAATATAATTACATCATTTCCCCTTTTCCATTTTCTCCCTCCAGCTTTTCCCACACATCCCTCTTGCACCTTGTTCTCTCTTAAATTCATGTGTCTATTTCTTTAAATGTCGCTACATTTAAAGACTATTCCCCCCAAGAGCCTTAGCCTATCAAAAACAAACACAACAAAACAACAACAACAAAAACAAAACCAGGCACGACAAGGCGTCTTTTGAGTTAATGGTTGTGGTTGTCCAACAGACTCCCAACGCATTATAAGCGATTTCTGTTGTCCTTGGTTGCTTCCCAGAGACTGGAGATAAGTCCCTATTTCTAATTTGAGAGTGTCTTAAGTCCAATTAGAGAGCTGTTGATTACCACCCAGGTATGCATGCCATTACTACACCCTCAGGTGGTCATTGATGAGGTTAATATGCATCACAGCTGGGCAGGACTGTTGGTTGCCTCTCTTCCTTTGGGAGCTTGCACAGTGCCTTCTGATAACTGATAATGTGAATGCTACTCCTCAGGACGGAGGCTTTCAGGTCGTATCCAATTTGGATTTTCTGAGTCCTGTGTCTGAAGTTCATGGTGTCTTCAGCAATGAGGATTTACTTTCAGTCTCTGGGAGGCAACCAAGGACAACAGAAATAGCCTGTAATATTTTGGGAGTCTCTTGGACAATCCTAACCATTAGCTCAAAAAATTGTTTTTAGATAGTCTATGGCTTTGTGGGGAACATTGTCAGCTTAGGTGAAAAATTTTCATTTAAACTATAATATGCATATATAGACTTATATATGTCACATGTGACATAGGTAGATAATAATATGCTTCCTTATGACTTTTCAGACATTCTCACCTTCTTTCCTCCTTCTTCCATATTTATCCCCATAACTTTTTGTCTTAGGGTTTCTATTGCTGTGAAGAGACTCCATGACAATAGAAACTCTTATAAAGGAAAACATTTAATTAAGGTGGCTTACATTTTCAGAGATTTAGTCCATTATCATCATGGTGGGACATGGTGGCATGCAGGCAGACATGGTGCTGGAGAAGGAGGTGAGAGTTCTACATCTTGCAGGCAACAACAGGAAGTGAATTGTCTCACCGGGTGTGGCTTGAGCATATATGAGACCTCAAAGCCTAACCCCACAGTGACACACACTTCCTCCAACAAGAGCACATCGACTCCAACAAGATTGCACCTCCTAATAGTGCCACTTCCTTTGGGGGGCATTTTCTTTCAAACCACCACACCCCTCTATAATTAAAGCATCCCCCCATTTTCCTCTTCAAATTTTGTGTGTCCTGCTACTAACCCCTCTACTCCTACTTCCTTTCCTGGTTTCTGGAGTTACTCAAGGTTATGTACTCACATCTAATGATTTAGCGCTAGGAGCCTCAGATGAGACATAATATGTGATATTTGTCATTCAGGGTTTGGGTTATCTCATTCAACAGGATCTTTCTAGTTCCTTCCGTTTACCTTCAAATTTCATGATTTCATTTTTCTTTACAACAGAAGAGTATTCTGTAATATATGTATATGTACCACATTTACACTATTCATTCATCAGTTGAAGGAGGTTTACGTTGTTCCCATTTCCTAGCTATTGTGAAGAGAATGGCAATGAGTATATAGAAGATTTAGTTTTAGCTTTTTGAGGATTTTACACGATGATTTCCAGAATAACTGGACCAGTTTGAAATCCCACCAACACTGAATGAGAGTTCCATTTCCCCCACACCTCGTTCAGCATTTGTTGTCAGAAGTTTTGTTGATCTTGGCCATTCTGACTGAAGTAACATGAAATCTCAAAGTTATTTTTATTTGGATTTCCCGAATTGGAACACTGAATATTTTTGAGATATTTCTTAGCAATTTTGTCTTCTTTTGAGAACTCTCTATTCAGGACCAAGCTTATTTTCTGAATGGGCTTTAAAAAAATTCTTTATATATTCTGCAAATTAATCCTCTGTTAGAAGTATAGTTGGAAAATATGCAGAGCTTGTTCTTAAAGTGGGCCTAAAATCCTAGTATTTATCTTTGTCTGGCTTTTCAGAAGAGAGGAAAACTAGTTTGATGTACCAAAGTTGAAGGCAGTGATGAAGGAAGGAAAACACAGCCATGTCCTATTTATACTCAATTAAGGTTAGCTTTTTTAATAAAGCAATCCCACAGGCATTTTCCTTGGGCCAATTTAATTATATATGCTACTTTGTTTCTCTGGGTCAGTTGATATGTTTATCTTTCTCATATAACTTAAAATATTTAAAAATATGTTTGGTGGTTTTGATTATTCTCCATCACCATATACTTTATGCTGGTTTACAAATACATATTAATATATAGTTGTACTGTATACATATATATATAATTAATATATAGTTGCACTATATATATACATATATATATTCAACTGTGGTGTTCACTGTAGACAATTCTACATGTTTTAAAGAGTTCCCTCTGACTTCAGTAAGTTCACTGTAGATTTTCACCTATCACTCCTCTCCTCCAAATCCAATCCCCAGTCGTATTCCCAGCTCTATAGCTCTATACCTGCCTCAGTTTCCCCTTACTCTCTGCCCCTACGTACACTTATCACACAGATCTTTTCCTCCAAATTTCCTCCCCATTCATCCTGTTATCCCAGCCCCCAACTCCAGCAGGCATTCATCCGCATTCCTAAGTTTTATCTCCCCATACCTAGAAACGTATTTTACCCAGAATGCCCTGTGGCCATAACTACCACTATCACAGAAGAATTCCCTATAAGACAACACATAGACCCCTCACAAGAACCAGAGAGGGTTAGAGAAATACCCGCCCAGGACCAGATATCAGCAACTACAATTATAATCTTCCCAAATCCAAATGACTAGATGCCAGCATAAAAACACAACAAATAACAGAACCACATGTCTTGACCAGAGCCTAGCAAGCCTACCACAGCAGGCCTTCAGAATGACAGCATAGCTAAAGCACAAGACAAAAACCTTAAAACAGCCTTTCTGAATATGATAGAAGACCTTAAAGAGGAAATGAATAAATCCCTTAAAGTATCTATGAAAACACAAACTAACAGAGGAAGGAATTGAATAAAATTGTTCAAGACCTGAGACTGGAAATAGAATCAATAAAGAAAACCTAAGGGAATCTGGAAATGAAAAATTAGGTACTCTAACAGGATTCACAGTCAAGCTTCACCAAGATGGAACAGAGAATCTCAGGCACTGAAAACATGATAGAAGAAATGGATACTCTAGTCAAAGAAAATATTAAATCTAAATGCTTCTGGCACAAAACAGTTAAGAAATCTGGGACACTATGAAAAGAACAAATCTAAGAATATTAAGAACAAAGGGAGGAGAAGAAACTCAGGTAAAAAGTCCAGAAAATATTTTCAACAAAATCATAGAAGAACATTTACCTAACCTAAAGAAGGACATGCCCATAAAGGTAAAAGAAGCATATAGAGCACCAAATACAGTGGACCAGAAAAGAAAGTCCCCTCACCACATAATAATCAAAACACTGAATTGCAAAACAAATAAAGAATATGAAAGCTGCAAAGGAAAAAGGCCAAGTAACATATAAAGGCAGTCTTACAAGAGTTACACCTGACTTCCCAATGGAGATTGTAAAAACCAGAAGGTCCTGGACAGATGAGCTTCAGACTCTAAGAGACCATGGATGCCAGACAAGACTACTATATCCAGTAAAACTTTCAATCACTGTAGATGGAGAAAATAGGACATTCCATAAGAAAACCAAATTTAAACAATATCTATCTACAAATTTAGCCCTACAGAAGATGCTAGAAGGAAAACTCCAACCTAAAGAGGCTAACCACACCCAAGAAAACACAAGGAATAAATAATCACAGATGAATAAATCAAAAAAGAGGACACACACACACACACACACACACACACACCACCACCACCACCACCACCACCACCACCACAACAACAACAACAACAACAACAAAATAACAGGAATCAACAAACACAGCTCATTGATATTTCTCAGCATAAATGGTCTCAATTCCCCAACAAAAAGACACAAACTGACAGAATGGATGTGAAAACAGTGTATGTCCTGGTGCTGCATCCAGGAAACAGACCTTAACATCAAGGATAGACATTACCTTGGGGTAAAGGATTAGAAAACAATATTTCGAGACAATAGAACTAAGAAACAAGCTGGTGTAGCCATTCTAATATCTAACAAAATAGACTTCAAACCAAAATTAATCAGAAAAGATGGGAAAGGACACTATATACTCATCAAAGGAAAAATCCACCAAGAGGACATTGCAATTCTTAACATATATGTTCTAAACACAAGAGCACCTAAGTTCATAAAATAAACACTACTACAGCTTAAATCACAATTTGACCCTCACACACTGATAGTGAGAGAGATGTCAGCACCCCACTCTCACCAATAGACAGGTCATTCAGTCAAAAACTAAATAGAGAAATGCTGGCACTAACTGACATTATAAACAAATGAACCTAATGGATATTTACCCAATTCCACCCAAACACAAAATAATGTACCATCTTCTCAGCACCAAAATTTACCACATATGTGGACACAAAGCAAGTCTCAACAGACACAAGAAAATTGAAATAACACCCCGCATACTATCAGACCTCCTCAGATTAAAGCTGGATTTCAACAACAACAGAAAGCTTACAAACTCATGGAAATTGAACAACACTCCAGTGAATGAAAAATGGGCCAGGTCAGAAATTAAAAAAGAAATTAAGGACTTTCTATAATTGAATGAAAATGAATACACAACATATCCAAACTTACGGGACACAATGAAGGCAGGTTCAACAGGAACGATCATAGCACTAAGTGCCTACATAAAAAATTGGAGAGATCTCATTCTAGTAGCTTAACAGCAAATTTGGAAGCTCTAGAACAAAAAGAAGAAATCACATCCAAAAGGAATACATGGCAAGAATAGTTAAACTCAGTACCAAAATCAGTAAAATATAAGCAAACAACTATTGTTGGTTGGTTTTGCTCTTTGGGGGGCCTGCCACCCAGCTCCCAAATAAATCACAAATGGAGACTTTGTTTTACTTATGAATGCCCATTTCTAGCCAGTTTTTCTTAAATTATTCCCATCTATCTTTTGCTTCTGGGGTTTTACCTTTCCCTATTTCTGTATACCTTTTCTTTCCTTCTTACTCCATGTCTTGTTGCGTAGCTGGGTGGCTGAGTGGCTGGCCATTGAAGTCCTCTCCTTGTTTTCTCTTGCTCCTTCTTCTTTCTCTCCCATATCTCTCCTTCTATTTATTCTCTCTGCCTGTCAGCCCCACCTATCCTTTCTCTTGCCTTGCTATTGACTGTTCAGCCCTTTACTAGACCATCAGGTGTTTTAGACAGGCAAAGTAACACAGCTTCACAGAGTTAAACAAATGCAACATAAAAGAATGCAACACATCTCTGCATCATTAAACAAATGTTCCACAGCACAAACAAATGTAACACATCTTAAAATAACATTTTACAACAAACAACACAAAGAATCAATGAAACAAACTATTGGTTCATTGAGAAAATCAATATGATTGACAAACCTCATCAAAATTAAATAAAAAGTGGAGAGAGAAAATCCAAATTAGAAAGCATTAGAGACATAGACATGTCATTAGGGTGACATAACAATAGATACTGAGGAAATCCTGAGAATTATAAGAACATACTTCAAAATCCTGTACTCCACCAAATTGGAAATCTAAAAGAAATGCACAATTTTCTCCATAGATACGACCTAACAGAGTTAAATCAAAATCAGATAAGCAATTTAAACACCCCTAGTGAAATAGAAGCAGTAATTAAAATTTGCCAACCAAAAAAAGCTCAGGTCTAGATGGTTTTAGCAAAGAATTGTACTGGACATTCAAAGAAGAGTTAGTCCATACTTCTCAAATTATTCCACAAAATAAACAGAAACAGAAGGAACATTGCCAAATTTTTTATGAGGCCAGTTACCCTGATACCCAAACCATTTAAAGACACAACAAAGAGAATTACCGACCAATTTCTCTTAAAAACATAGATGTAAAATTTCTCAATAAAATGCTTGCAACTGAATCCAAGAACGCATCAAAAAGATGATCCACTGTGATCAAGCATCCCATAGATGCAGGGACATACATAAATTGATAAATGTAATCCACCAAACTGAAATGAAAAAACAACACTATCATCTTATCAGATGTAGAATAGGCCTTTGACAAAATCCAACACCCCTTCATGATAAAATTCATGGAGAGATTAGGGATACAAGGGACAAAACATAATGAAGGCTGTTTACTGCAAGGCCATAGCTGGCATCAAATTAAATGGAGAGAAACTCAAAGCAATTCCACTAAAATCAAGAACAAGATACGGCTGTCGACTCTTTCCATGCCTATTCAATATAATATTTGAAGTCTTAGATGAGCAATAAGGCAATTGAAGGAGATTAAAGGATACATATTGGAATGGAAGAAGTCAAAGTATCGTTATTTGCAGATGATATGATACTATACATAAGTGACTAAAAAAATTCAACCAGGAAACTCCTCCAGCTGAAGAATGCTTTCAACAAAGTAGCTGGATACAAAATTAACTTGCAAAAATCAATGGCCCTCCTACATACAAACAACAAATGGAATGAGAAAGAAATCAGGAAAAGAACACCTTTAACAATACCCTCAAATAATATAAAATATCTTGTAAGTATAACCAAGCAAGTTAAAATAAAATAAAAACATTAAGATATCAAAGAAAGAAATTGAAGAAGATATCACAGGTGAAAAGATCTCTCATGTTCATGGATCAATAGGATTAACATAGTAAAACTGGTCATACTACGAAAAGCAATCTACAGATTCAGTGCAATCCCTATCCAAATTCCAACACAATTCTTCACAGATCTTGAAAGGACAAGTTTCAGCTTCATATGGAAACACAAAAACCCAGGATAGCTAAACTAATCACAAACAATAAAAGAACTTCTGTAAGTATCACCATCCATGATTTCAAGCTGTACTACAGAGCTAGAGTAATAAAAATAGCATGGTATTTGTAAAAACAGATATATTGATCAGTGTAATCCATTTGAAGTCCCAGACATAAATCCACACACCTATGGACACTTGATTTTTTGATAAAGACCCAGAAATTCACACTAAAAAAAAAGACAGCATCTTTGACAAATAGTACTAGTCAAGTTAGATGTCTACACGTAGAAGAATACAAATAGATCCAAATAGAATACAAATAGTGTACACTGCACAAAAGTAAACTCCAACTGTATCAAAGACCTTAACATTAAACCAGATACTCTGTGCCGGGCATGGTGGCACACGCCTCTAATCCCAGCATTTGGGAGGCAGAGGCAGGTGGATCTCTGTTAGTTTGAGGCCAGCCTGGTCTACAGAGTGAGTTCCAGGATAGGCTCCAAAGCCACACAGAGAAACCCTGTCTCAAAAAAAACCAACCAACCAACCAACCAAACAACCAACCAACCAACCAACCAAACAAACAACAACAACAGCAAAAAACAAAACAAAACAAAAAAACAGATACACTGAACTGGATAAAAGGGGAAGCAGGGAATAGCCTTGAACTCATTGGCATAGAAAAAGACGTTCTGAACAGAACACTGTTAGCACAGGCACTAAGATCAATAATTAATAAATGGGACCTCATGAAATTGAAAAGCTTCTGTAAGGCAAAGGACACCATCATTTGGACAAAGCATCAGGATACAGAATGGGAAAAGAGTCTTTCCTACTATACATCTGAGAGAGTGCTAATATCAAAATATATAAAGAACTAAAAAAACTAGGCATCAAGAAAACAAATAGCCTAATTTAAAAACAGTGAACAGATCTAAACAGAGAATTCTCAAAAAAGGAAACTCAAATGGCCGAGAAACACTTAAAGAAATGTTCAACACCTTAGTCATCAGGGAAATGCAAATCAAAACTACTTGGGATCTCATCTTACATCAGTCAGAAAGGCTAAGATCAGTAACAAAAGTGACAGCTTATGCTTGTGAGGATGTGGAGTAAGGGGGAACACTCACACATTGCTGGTGGGAGTGCAAACTTATATAGCCACTGGAAATCAGTGTGGCAGTTTCTCAGGGAGATGGGAATCCATCTACCTCAAGATCTAGCTAATATCACTCTTAAGCATATACTAAAAGGATGCTTCATTCTACCACAGAGACACTTACTCAACCATGTTCATTTCTGCTATATTCATAATAGAAATTGGAAACTACATAGATGTCCCTCAACAGATGCATGTATAAGGAAAAAGTGATACATTTACACAATGGAGTGTTACTCAGCTGTTAAGAAGCTGAATCATGAAATTCATAGGCAAATATATAGAAGTAAAAAATAACATCCTGAAATGTGGTAACCCAGATCCATAAAGATAAATAGAGTATGTATTCACTTATATGTTGATATTATCTGTTACATCAGTGAAAACCAAATTACAATCCATAGAACCACAGAGGTTAGGTATAGAGTAAGGGCTGGGAGTGGGGGATGGGGCAGATCACTCTCCTTAGGAAAGGCAAATAGAAAGATAGTTACTGATGGATGGAGGGGATCTGGAGTGGGAAGATCAAGTGGGGGGGGGAAGGAACAGAGGAGAGATAGTTAAAATTAAAGGCCATTTGAGGGGTAGTGTGAAAACCTAACACAGTACAAGCTTCATAAAATATATACAAATATGAATCTAAAAGAATCATCAAATATGGGGGAGACAGAGCCCCAATTGGGCATCTCTTGTCACAAAATGAAGCTTCCAGTACTGGGATTGTGTTTCATGTCATTGATCTCTTGGCCAAATGGGTCCCATTGGAACCCCTAAACAACCTATGCTGTTTCCAAGACTGTAGGTTCCTCTCCACAAACTGATGGCAAAGGCTCTTTGCTGAAGATAACACCTACACAATCCATTGAACATGGAGAAGTCAAGCTAGTGCCTACATAGAGACTTTACCTCTATGTGTTTGTGTCTTTGGTTCAGGAAGGTACTCTGCATGCTATTAAAAGAGAAACGTAAACACAAACCTAGTCACAAGCCCTTTGGTCTACAATGGTGTCCTGCCTGAAAGATATGCTAGTGCAATGATCCCACAAAAATTGTGGGAGTAACAACCAACATCTGATTTGATTTAAGGCCCACTCCACAAGTTGGAACCCATATCTGACACTGCTTCGATGACCACAAACCTGAGACCAGGCAGTTCTGGGACATAGGGTAAAACCAAATACTGTTGTTTAAACAAAACAAAGCAAAATACAAACAAACAAACAGAAACATAGCAATAAAGTGACTCCTAATGACATCCTGCTGTACTCATCGATCCTAGCCTTGCTCAGTCATCAGTAGAGAAACTTCCTCCTGTAGCAGATGAGAACAAGTACAGAGACCTACAGCCAGACAATATGCAGAGAGTGAGAGACCTCAGAACACTCATCCCTAAATGGAATGTCTCCATCATATCCCTCCCCTCAGGGATCACGGTACCCTTTGGAAGAGGAGGTGGAAAAAGTGCAAGAGCCAGAAGGGATGGAGGTCAAGAAGAAAACAAGACCCTCTAAATCAGCAGAATAGATGCACCCAAGAGTTCACAAACTGAAGCAGTTTGCACAGGACCTGAACAGGGGTCTGCACCAGATGGGATCCTAGAGCTGAAAGGAGAAGTGGACACATGCCTTCCTCCCTAGTCCAGAACCAATCTCCAATTGATAACATTTGCAAATGAAAATTTAGTTTCCTCCAAGGGAGTCTCACTGGGGAAACAAACTACTCTTGAGTGTAGACTGCATGCCCAGCAGTAGATGATCAATAGAAAATGAACTCAATGGCATCTTTGGAGTTTCCTTGTCTCATAATGTCATGACAGGGCTTACTTTTTCTAAATTTTATCTTATTTATCTTATTTTTGAATTATTTCTATTATATATATTTATAATTACATATTATTTTATTATATATTTGCTTATTTCAAAACTCTCTTTATCGTACAGGTTCTTTGCTTATCTATTATGGCTTCCAGTTCAGTGTTTTATGGGATTCCCTAGGGTGTGAATGAATGGGTCTCTGATTCTTGTGCCTTCTCTTGGGCTCTTTCCCTTCTGTTTATTTACTTTGTCCAACTTCGATGTGATGGTTTTCGCTTCATCTTATATTTTATTTTGTTATGTTTGGTTGTTATCTGTTAGAAGCCTGTTCTTTTCTAATGAGAGGCAGAAAGGGGGTGGATCTGGGTGGGAAGGGAGGTGGGGAGGAACTTAGAGAAGTAGAGGGATGGGAGCTCTAATTAGGATGTATTATGTGAGAAAAGAGCCATTTTAAATAAAAGCAAAAAATAAAAAAATAGTTCTGAAGTACAAAACTTTTTCCTTATATGCTTGCTGATTGCATTATTTATCACTCTATATAAATCAAACATGCAGTTCTCTGTACTCCAAAATTCAGGGATAAGAGGGAAGGATGGTGGAAAAATTTAAAACTTGTTTCTATGCCCTGTACTTCCAGATAATCCAGAACTTTGTTGAGCAAGGCATGAGTCCATAATGGAAAAAACTCCAAAACCACAGTAGGTTCAGAGAGACTTAGGCTCTACCACATGGACAGGGTATTTTATAGTCAGTGAATAAGAAAGGACATATAAGAAATACAAGTGAGGTAGAAACAGCCCAATTGGTTATAGTGTGTGTCCCTCTTGCTTGAACAGTGTGTAAATAGATGATTGTTCAGGATTGGGTGAGACTCAAGCACTTGTGATAAGAGTAGGTTGCAGTCTCTTTACATATCAAGTTAGGTTGCAGCTCATATGTTAAGAGAAATTTGTAGCTCAAACTTAGAGTATGTCCAGAGGTGGTATTAGGCAAAACTTAAAAATCCCCCACCTCTTTTGGTTAACCTCTCAGTTTTGAAACTGGGAGATTGACCAAAGTTTTGAGCAATCATAAGTAGACTTATTTGGTCTCATCTACCACCTGCCAATAGCAGAATAGAAGGCTTTATAAGATAGGAACTAAGGAATAGCAACAACAGTATAGGTTGAATATCTGGTTGAACTTCCAGCTACTTTTTTGTGAAGACTAGAGGGGATGTCCTTATTATGCTGACTGAGAATAGAATCTGCTGCTTTTAGGAGGAAAAAAAACCCCTGGTGTGTTTTAGATTCTGTCTGCTTTGCTAACATTTTGGTTGGAATATGGGGCAATTATTACAAGAGATGCAATTTTGTTTGGATCCGATCTGTTGAGGTCTGATGTCAAGATTATTCTATGACATTGGTCTCCTCTAATTTTATTTCCTACACTTTATGTAGAATGATGACTTCCTATAGATGATAGAGATCTTAAATGCCTTTAATTAGCTGTCATTTTAGGAGATGGAATCTGCCCTTTAGAGAAGTGAAGAATCCCATGGTGCTATGGTTGCAGGTCTAGAACTTGAACCTCATGTTCCCATGGAAAAAGCAGCTCTCCATTACATCTGCCACTCTGCTCATGTTGGCTCTCTAACTGGCACTATGAACCAGACATAGTTTCTAATCATCTTGGGACCTAGGATCCCCACAGTTTGGGCCATGTTATTGTCCTTTGTGCATTCTGGGACAGCTGGGAGTACATTACTGATTTCAGGAATGATAAGAGTTCTCCTGTGTCAGATCTGGTGTCCCCTTGCTTTCAGGATTCACCCAGGTGGATCAAATCTTTCTTTCTCTCCTCTGCTCCCTTCCCTAGGCCTCCACAGTGCCCACTCCTATTGCTGGCCTGGCCTGAGGATGTGGCTCATTTAATGACTGAAGCCAAATAACCACAGCCAACACTCTCCGGCTGAATGCACATCAGCTTGAAGGTGGTAATTCCACCCAGACATGGTCACTTTAAAACAGGGTTGCATGAACATGCTAATCCTAATGGTTTGAACCATTTCAGGGCATCAGTTTCCCCCAAGCCTTCTCAGGTGAGGTTTTTTTTCCTTAGTGCTTACCTATGTAAAGGTGTATAGTCCCTTAAGAATTCATTGGGAATGAAAATGTTCATGTTCACTCACCTTCTCCATGGCCCAACTGATGCCAGGGGAGATAGCACTCACAATGCTTCTCTGTCCCTTTGGGACATCAGTGAGTGAAAGCCATTCTTTCCCACGAGAACTTTAGCTTTGCCTCCTAGACTTTTAAAGCATGGGGAAATGAGCCTTCCTGTGACATTTGGAAACCCTACCATTCGGTGCTTTTTCCACCCATCAGTTGGAAGAGAGAAGCAAGTGAGATCTCCATACACCCCCAAATTTCTAAGTATCTTGGATTTAGACAGTCATGGAAAACCCAGGCTTCTGCTTTGTTTACAAGTACAGCTCCTGGGCCACAGCGAGTGCTGCCACTGCTCTATTTCATGTACATCCACCACTCCCCCTGAAGACAAGCACAAACCATAACAACACCTACCCAAATTGTAGCAACACCGGAGCCTTGAGCATAGTGGATTTTTCTACTTGAAATCAGCATTGCCTTTTCCCTGTTAAGTTGGCTTTGGCAGCTGATCACACAGAGGCCTCTCAAACAATCTGTTGATTGTAGCAAGCTGCAGGTCTCTCTCACAAGGCACGTTTCTGTTTCAGCCCTTCCGCTCTTTTTCATGCAGTCTCGACACAGGGAGGATGATCAGATTGGCTTATAAATCTCTCTCACACTGAAGCAGGGAATAAAAGCAGGGAGAATGTGCCAGGCCCTCAGGCATTGCAGGATAAAAGAGGGCGGCCACAGAACCAGAACGGGCAGATCCTGTGTGCCACCAGGTGTTTGCCCAGTGGAAGGGGAACTCTGGAGAAACTGCTTTCCTTGAATTGCCCTCTTCAAGTGTTCTAGAGTATCCTTGTGGGCTTGGGAAGAGGCCCAAGTATGACGCCGAAATGATTTTAGCACATAGATGTTTTTAGGATATTAGAGGAATTCAGCACATGGGAACTCAGACTTGGATTATGACATCCTATCAACAAATGCTCAGACATGGATTTCATAAAATAGTTGTAAACGAAACAAAAACAAAGACAAACGAAAAATTTACCCTGCTTCTGGCTGAGCTTGTTCTAACAGAACGATGACCAGGAAGTGCTATTTTGCAAAGGGCTTTGTCTCTTGGTTTTCTGGGCTTACACCTCTTAGATTAAGGGTACCCACCCTGTGCCAAACTCCTCATGATTGCTGCGGATGCAGCATGAGAAGAGATGATATGAATAGTTATGGGAGGTCAATGAAGAAGTGTATGAAAAAGCTGGGCTCTTCTGTGGTATTCTGCAAATATATTAAAATGTGCACATATAAAAGTTATGCATTACATGATGATGCTTTGGTCTGATGAAACACTATATAGCAGTGGTCCTGTAAGATTACAATGGAGCTGAAAAGTTCTCATTATTTAGTATTTTTACTTCATCTTTTAATGTTTATGTATGTACATATACACATATCCTTACCATTGCATTATAACTATCTACAATATTTAGCATAGTCATCTTTTATGCAAGTGTGTTGCCTAGGAACAAGATGTTATACCATACAGTGGAGGTATGTGGCAGGCTACATCATCAGGTTTGTGTAACTACACTGTATGATATTTGCACAATGACAAAAATTTCCTAATAATGCATTTCTTAGAACATATCCCATCTGTAAGTAGTTGATGACTATTAGGCTTTATACATATTCTTAACTAACAGGCATCTATATCCAAGAGCTGGGTATTAAAAATTGCAACTACATGTTAGATATTTTGATCCACTGGGCTAGTGATTCTCACACACGCATACTCTCAGGTTCTATCCCAGAACACTGCTGTGAGATAATACTCTTGAACACTGGTTTAATAAAATGCTGATTGGTCAGTAGTCAGGCAGGAAGTATAGGCGGGGCAAGCAGCCTAGGAGAATTCTGGTAAGAGGAATGCTGAGTCAGGAGTCGCCAGCCAGATGCAGAGGAAGCCAGATGAGAATGTTGTACTGAGAAAAGGTACCAAGCCACATGGATAAACATAGATAAGAATTATGGGTTAATTTAGGTGTAAGAACTAGTCAGTAATAAGCCTGAGCTAATGGCTGGGCAGGTACAATTAATATAAGGTTCTGAGTGATTATTTTATAAGCAGCTGTGGGACCATCAGGCTGGAGGAACACAGGTCTGGCAGACCAGACAAAACATTTGACTACATTTGGTGTACCAATGTGGGGCTCTCAAATTTCCATAAGGCCTAAAAGAGTTTAAAAAGGGCTTCTAAACATAAAATAATGGAGCCAAAAAAATAGCTTTCTACTTCATGTCTCATGTGGCTGAGATATAGAGATGCAAAGGTACAGAGACACCATGGTGTGTAGACTTGAGCTATAGTATGGTGGGTTCACAGCATATGAGCTTGAGTGCAGCATGGCAGATTCCTGCCA
>LZPO01047450.1:1466243-1482704 GCA_001675575.1 Neotoma lepida
CTGAACCAAGGCTGTGCGAGGAGTCCCACCATAGGCATTGGGCTCCAAAAAGACAGCTCATGCACCAGGGATGGATCCTGATCCCATTGCCAGCGGCCCCCATAAGCAGGTCAAGCTAAACAACTGTCTCGCCTATGCAGAGGGCCTTAGTCTAGTCCTGTGGAGGCTCCACAGCTATTGGTCCACAGTTCATGTGTATCCACTACTTTGGTTTATTTGTCTCTGTATGTTTCCCCATCATGATCTTGATGTCCCTTGCTCATAGAATCCCTCTTCTCTCTCTTTGACTGGACTCCTGGAGCTTGGCCTGGTGCTTGGCTGTGGATCTCTGCATCTGCTTCCATCAGTTACTGGATGAAGGCTCTATGATGACAGTTAGGGTAGTCACCACTCTGATTACAGGGGAAGGCCAGTTCAGGTACCCTCTCCACTATTGCTTGGTAGTCTTAGCTGGGGTCATCCTTGTGGATTCCTGGGAATTTCCCTAGCACACTGTTTCTCCCTATTCCCATGATGTCTTCATTTATCATGGTATCTCTTTCTTTGTTCTCCCACTCTGTCCCTGTTCCAGCTCGACCATCCCATTCCCTTATGTTCTCATCCCCCATCTCCTACCCTCCATTGCCTGCTTCACCCTGTTTGCTCATGGAGATTTCATCTATTTCCCCTTCCCATGGTGATCCATGTGTCCCTCTTAAGGTTCTCCTTGTTAGCTAGTTTCTCTGGAGCTGTGGTTTGCAGTCTGGTTATCCTTTGCTTTACATCTAGTATCCACTTATGAGTGAGTACATACCATGTTTGTCCTTCTGGGTCTGGGTTACCTCACTCAGGATGATATTTTCTAGTTCCATCCATTTACCTGCAAATTTCATAAGGTCATTGTTTTTCTCTGCTGAGTAGTACTCCATTGAGTATGTGTGCCACATTTTCTTGATCCATTCTTCAGTTGAGAGACATCTAGGTTGTTTCCAGGTTCTGGCTATCATGAATAATGCTGCTATGAACATAGTTGAGCATGTGTCCTTGTGGTATGATTGAGCATTCCTTCAGTGTATGCCCAAGAGTGGTATAGCTGGGTCTTGAGGTAGATTGATTCCCAATTTTCTGAGAAACTGCCAAACTGATTTCCACAGTGGCTGTACAGGTTTGCACTCCAACCAACAGTGGAGGAGTGTTCCCCCTGCTCCACATCCTCTCCAACATAAGCTGTCCTCAGTGTTTTTTTATCATAGGGATAGCTCAGCCATTAAAGGCTAGGCTCACAACCAAAAACCAAAGGCTTTCTATGTATCAGTTCTAGGTCTTCTAAGCAAGCTTGTTTAAATGGACGAAGCTAGGAAAGAGGAACATTGATAACCAAGGTCTGTATTCATGTAAGCATATGTATAAGGAATGTTTATCTGTATGCTTCATGCTAGGATTTGATGATGACAGTGATAATAATGATGATGCCTGCTATAGCATCTGTGCAAATTGAGTACATTTTCTGCACACTACAATGATATCATTATTACTGCTCTAGCTATAGTCTTCTTAGCCACTCAGCCTCTCAACATTACTCAAGAAAATTGCTATATGTGCAAATTTATTATGATTGTTTTTCTATTTTATTTCACACACATAATAGCTGGGTATATTTAAGGGGTACAATGACACACACATACATATACACAAATGCATATATAACTTTATATACACACAGGCATAGACATATATTATAGAATGATTGGATCAAGCTAATTAACTTCACATATTTAATTTTTGTAGGAAGAACATTGAAACTGTATGCTTTAGCAACTTATAGATGTGCATTATTATTAGCTTTGGTCTTCATTCTATATACTGGATCAGAAAAAATATTCTTCATATCTCCCTGAAACACTATATCCCTTGAACAACATTCTTTTAGTTCTTCATCCTCCTTCCTCTTAGCCTCCAGTCACCTCTATTCCATTTTCTCCTTCTCTAAGTAAATTCATACAGAATCTCATTGTGGTCATCTCTGTGATAGGCTTCTTTTGTTTAGCATAATGTGCTCCAGGTTCATCCATATTGTTGCAAATAACAGGATTTCCCTCCTTTTGTGTTTGTTTTGTATTCCTTTGTGTAGGTGCTATAGTTTTAAAAATTCATCCATTGATGCAATTTAGATTGTTATCATAATTGACTATTGTGAATAATGCTGCCACAAACCTAGGAGTGCAGGCATCTCTTTCACACAGCTGATTTCATTTACATTTGGGGAAATACTCATAAGCAGGACAGCTGAGGCATGTGGTTGTTCATTTTTTTTTATTTTTTTTGAGGAATCTCCATGCTGTTTTCCATAACAGCTGTGTTAACTTACATTCCTACCAATAGTACAGCAGGTTTTCCTTTTCTCCACATCCTTGCTACTTTTAGTATTTCAAAGATAGTCATTTTTATAGATGCAAGGTGATAGCTCAGTTTTTTTAAAAAAATATTTTTATTTTATTTTATATGAATGGGTGTTTTGCTTGCGCATATATCTATGTACCATGTGTATGCCTGGTGCCAGAGGAAGCCAGAAGTGTGCATCAGATCCCTTGGAACTGGAGTTACAGATGGTTGTGAGCCACAGTGTGGGTGCTAGAAATCTGACCCAGCTCCTCAAGAAGTGCTCTTAATTGCTCTTAATTGCTGAGCCATTTCTTCAGCTCCCTCACTGTGTTCTTAAAGACTTGATTTATTTTTTTCATTGTGTGTGTGTTTGTGTGTGTGTGTGTGCGTGTGCGCATGCATGCATGTGCACTCTTGCACACATACACAGATGCCTGCTGAATCCAGAAGCTGGTGTCAGGCTTTCTGGAGCTGGAGTTACGGGTGGTTGTGCATGGCCACACATGGGCACTAGGCATGGAACTCAACAGTACACACTCCTAACCATTGAGACATTTCTCCAGCTCCCCCTCATTGGGTTTTTAGTTTGCATTTCTCTGAGAATCAGTAATGTTAAACATTTTCTTATATACTTGTTGGCTGTTTGGTTGCCTTCATAATTAAACATTTCATGATTTCATCCTCTCTCTACCTGCCCAGATGGGAGTAACTTAAATATTCCATTTCTTTCCAATTTTCATTTCATCATAATGAAAACCTTACTGTGGTATTTCTGTACAAAAAAAGCTTCTATGATTTGTCCATTATTTGTTCTCCTTCTCTAAATCAAATTCATTTCTTTGACTTAAAAAGTATGCCTCATTCAAGAAACAGTGCTGGAAGTAAAGTTATCCTGCATTGAAGTATGGAAGAGAGCAAGGGCATTAAGGGATAAGTAGGAAAGTGTCTGCATGAAGGACCAAACTGTGATGAGAGATTGCATGCAAATTTGCACTTTTGGAGTTGTAGGGATGATTCATGACAGGTTTTTATGATGACTGTGATAGTGATGATGATGCCTGCTATAGTATCTGTACAAGTTGAGTACATTTTCTGCACACTACAATTATATCATTATTGCTGCTCTAGCTATAGTTTTCTTTGGTTTTATTAACCACCCAGCCTTTCAACATTACTCAGGAAAATTGCTAGCCACTTTTAGATAAATGAATTAGTCCTTGCTGCAACATTACAGAGCATCTCCTTATAGTTGTCTGTGGAGAAACACAATAATCACAATTCAGGGTTTGCAGATCACCCATTCAATTAAGGATGCAAAGTCAAAATTCATCTTTTCCCGTGTTTCTTGTCTTTCTGGTAGTCTGATGAATATCTTAACATACTTCAGTTTTATCTGCACCACAGACTACTTTTCTCACTGTGCCTTGGTCAGCTTCACAGTCCTAAAGAGAGGAAGTCAGTTTGGAAAAAGTTTATTTAGCTCATTGTTTTGAGATTTCAAGAGCACGGTGCCTGCCTGTATCACCTTGGTTCTAGTGAGGTTGGTGGATGGAGGCACTCCATGGCAGGAGTGTGTGTAGTTGCAAAAGGCAACTAGAGCAGGAAGAGAAGATGATTGTGGATGAGGATAGACTTCCAATACGTAAGGGCTTCCCCTCTAAATAGCCCACCACTTTCTAATTGTGTCACCTTGCTGATCGATCAAGCCTTGGATTACAATGGGCCCTTGGGGACACTCAACACAATGAATATTAATAAGCAAACAATATACAAACTATTGCACATGGAGGAGTCTAGTGGGAAACTTAATATATATTTTCCACATTCTGCTCAATGCTTAGCTATTAGGCAATTAAAAACATCTTCCAAACTTGATAAAAAATAAACATTTAATCATTGTCACATTATGTGGCAACTGATAGACAAAACCTTAACTTTATCCATATAAGTAAAGAGCCTTTTAGCTTTTTCCTATGTTTGCACTGTTCAGAGCTTCCCGTTTGTCACTGGTGATTAAAGTAGAAGTAAGGGAGACCATGAGCACTCAGCATTTCTCAGCATTCAGAGAAATGGCAAGATCATTTCAGTACAGTCCTAATAACCAATCCACAGGGTATTTTGAGAACTTAAGATAGTTTCTTTGAATTCTTGACCATCAACATTTTGAGGTACCTTCACTGTGTGTGTCCTGAAGCCAAGAATTCATTCTTTGTGTTCTGGATGTGAGATGTAAAAGTGAAGAGAGTTGCCACATTCCTAAACACCTTAGACTCTAAGGCTTACAGCAAAATCAAGTTGGCTCTGGTATCTAGGCAACCAGATTGCAGATAGGGTAGTAATGAGGAATGGGTGTGGACACACCTGGTTCTCTGTCATTTGATATGTGTGGTAGGTAGGAAAATCCGAAGAGATATGAGATTTTGCTTTGTTCTTATGATATTTTTACCTCTTGGATTCCAAAGAAGTTCGCTAGCCAGCTCATTTCCCCTGTCTTGGGGTAGTTTATGTGATAGGGCTAAGTACCCCACTGTGCTCAGCTTCCTTTCATTCTTTTGTTTCCAAGGCCACCACATAGAGGTTACAGGTTGGGGAGAGAGTTCTATTTTCTTTACAGTTTATTATTAAATAGTTCAGACATATGAGGGAATTGGTAGAGTTTTACAGTGAATTCTCATCACTCACAGTAAATTCTCATTACTCACCAAGATATTTACTGCTAATATTCTGCTGTACTTGATTTTAGCACATTTACCCATCCTTTGATCTACTCAGAGAGCTACATTTTCAGAAACAAATGTTCCATGAACAGGAAGAAAAGAAGGGAACATCTCCAAGATTGGAAAAGTAGTGATAATATTGGGCTTCGTGGGTAACAGAGGCATATGGTCCTGGCTTGCACAGTGCTGGAGAGAAAGAAAAGCCTTGGATAGCATGGATAAGGAGACATTCAAGAGAAGTGGGGTACAAACACAGATGATCTTCACTTCAGGCACAGATAGTGAATATAGATTGATGACCATATGGTCTTCCTTAATCTTTGAGTGTTATCTCACATCCCCAGGGAATTTGTGCATCTCCCAGGAATCAGGGATAGGGAAATCCCTCTGATAACCCAGTGGATACAGGAGTTCGAAGTTAGATGCAATTTTTCATTTTGGAAAATAATGTACTTTTATTTACATCTGTGGGATTTTAGAGTCCACTTCCATTTGTAAATCTATTCATTTTATGCAAAGTTCACCTAGGGCTCTGTTGGAACAATAATACACAGGACAACAGAATCGTGAAGGAGTTTTCTCTACCCTTCTGGTCAGCAGTGTGTTGAGAATTGAAGGAAGGCATTTAGAGAGTGTTGCCTGCTTTTGCTTACTTAGTCCACAGCTGCAGGAACTTAGAATTGGCCTCTAGTTTAATATTACCCTTTAACCAGGATCATTGTTTTTTTCATTACCTACCTGCAACCTTCTTCTTAGGTGAAGTTTAATTCAAAGTGTAGCCATGGGTGCCATGCATCAAATGAAGAGCCAATAATGTATAGCAATTAGTTTCCAGATTTCCACTGTATAAAAGATGTCAAATTAAATGATTCTTTACAAAGAGTGGAAGATTATATACAATTTCATTCTTTGATCCCAATCTTCTTTTTAGGAAACAATTCGATCGAAAGAAACTGTCCCTTGGGGTGAAGCATCTGTATGTATTCTTTTGTCCTAAACCCCAAATACTTGTTTGACTACAAGATGTGATATGCAGGCTGTATAGATTAATGAATCTTTTCACACTCAGGGATGTTATTTGAATCATATTATTACAAAGCCAGAGGAGATAAAGCCTTTTGTGGCTCAGCTAATCATCTCCAGTACATGTTCTATAATAAATCACACATTGGGGGACCTGGTGCTTTAGCTCAGGGCCCCAGATTTCAATCTGTGCATGCCTATTGCTTTTGCAGGCTCTGCTTCTCTATAAAGGAAACGTGTCTGCTGTAGAAGCAGCTCCACCATTGGCCTGTGTGGGGCTGTTCTGTCATCTGTGAGAAGATTTTTTTATTTGCATTTTAGAAGATAAGGAAGTGTCAGTGTAGGAGCTGCCATGACATTAAGATTAAAATCAATCCTACCAGTGACAGTGAAGGAGTGGAGAGGCTGGAATAAGCTGGGATTTGATGCAAGTTTGTGGAGGTGACAAGTACGGGGTCAAGGGCTCCAGCTACAGAAAATCTCTTTCCCTCCAGGATCTGGGTTTTAGGATACAGATATAAGTAGGGACTCGGTATTGTCTGACACGTACAAGGGCAGGTTAAGTTAGGGGAAATTAACAAGGCTGAGGGATTGTAACCAGAGAAGTCAGTCTAGAAAGTACCTCCTTCAAATTGACCCTAGTTTGACCTATGCCTTTGTATGTACTGAATGTTAGCAAAATGCTCAGCATAGTGCCTGGCTCATGACAAACACTTAATAAATGGATGAATGAATGAATGAAAGAAATAATACTCAAATAAAGCTAGAACATACAAAACTCCTCTCTAGAGACCTTGTTTTTGAATCCTTTTCATTTAGACTTTTAAAAAGTACATACAGAGAATGATGCTAGGTTCAAATCATTTTTTCTTTCAGCATATTTGGTTAAAACCAGGCTAACTCCCCATATGTGTTCTGGTGAATTAGGTGGATTATGGCAGGAACACCCTTACAGTGCTTCAGGCCTAAGAAATGTGACTGACTGATCTGAAATTCTATGCAGAGGGCAGAATAGAAGGAGTCAGAGACTCCTGTTAGGTGAGTGATTGATTTAGTGCTACCCAGATGGGCATGGTATAATGTGGCCAATTTATTGAAGCTTGGTCTAGAAAATGGTAGATGGTAATGGAGGATTAGTGTAGGATAAAGCAGAGGCACATGGAATCTTATGCTTTTTTGTTTGACATAAATGTTATTTATTAAAAGATAACTGTGAGGGCTGTGTTGGATTTAGATTCCAAGAAAGGACCAAAAAGGGTCTGTTTCATTGATCAAGTTATCCATTATGGTTACTGAAAAGCTATCATGATAGCTATCCATCATTGTTAAATATACTTACAGAGAAGAACATACTTTGGTAGCATTCAAGGAGATGAGTATGAGTTTTGTCTTCTTGAGCAGAACCTTGCAGTTCTGTTGTCTGCAGTCAACTTTTCTATTGCTGTGATGAGACACCATGACTAAGGCAACTTATAGAAAAAAATAGTTTTTGGGGGGCTTACAGTTCCAGAGATTTAGAGTCCATGACCATCATGGCACAAAGCATGGGAGCAGGGCAGGCAGGCAGGCATGGCACTGGAGCAGTAGCTAAGAGCTTACATCTTGATCCGTAAGCATAGGGCAGAGAGAGAGCTAACTGGGAATGGTTTGAGTTTTTGAAACCTCAAAGTCTGCCACCACTGACACTCCATCCTCCAACAAGGCCACCTCCTAATACTTCCCAAACAGTTCCACCAATAGGGACCAAGTATTCAAATATATGAGCCAATGAGAACAATTCTTATTGCAAACCACCACAGTGGCCATGAGCTGTCTTAAAGAATTACTGGATAAGTAACTTCTGTAAATAGTCTACTACACATCTTCCCACTTTTCTGTGTTTGCAAGTGAACATATGCAGATATACTTTAGTAAATACCTTTGGCTTTAATCAATCTAGTATATACTTCTATGATATCTAACTTCCAACAAATATGACTCTCTATTTGAGAGCTTTCTCCAATGATGGGAACATGTTCTGTTTGCATATGACAAGGAGACAGTGCTAAGGATTTAAGGTGCATCTGGACCAGCCCTTGACCAGTAATTGACAGGTACTTATATTTATTACCTGGTTCTTTCACTTTTCAGTTAGTAAAGCTCTAAAATATGTTCTACCATGTCTACAGAGGTCTCTAGATGGATTAAGTACCAACTGTTCACAGTGACAACTTATTTTAAAACAAAACATATTTTGATTGACTTCTCCATCTCCACCTCATCTCTTCTATTCTGCATTAGAGTTTCACAGGATTCCTTCCCAAAGAAAATACTTATGTTGGAATTCTTGTCCCAGAAAGATCTGTGGATCTTTACATGAGAATAGCATATCATTTTGTGTAAAAAATTTGAGTATCCACAGGTTTTAGTATTCATAGGCATTTCTGAACTGATTTCCCACAGAAAAACATCAGATGTCTATATAATAGTATGTACATAAATGTTACTCTGACTTATTTGAAAAAAATAGGTGTTCAAAATAAATATATATCAGAGCAAATCAATTTATATAATTATTTTTTAGCAATTCCTAGTATGGATGTATATCACGGACCCAGAGCATTTCACAGGATGGATATATTCTACTATGTTATCCATCTTTCTGATAACACAGTTTCATTTTTCTAAATGGGCTCTCATGAAGATTCAGTTTTCATTCTGTCTGTTCCAATGCTGATACAAAAGACAAACCCAAAAGTCAAAAAAACTTCAATGTTTCTGGAAAGTTATGGTGATAAATTTCTCCCTTCCCTGGTGGAAGAGTATTGTGATGATAACTGAATCATTTGTGGGGGTGACAGCAGTATCTGCTACAACTTAACCTCCTGGGTCACATGAGACAAATCCTTTGTTTGTTAGGTGCCTGCAGTTTCCAAACTAAGGTTTAAATGGAAGGGAAAGACCAACGGAAGCTACTTTGTGAAGCCAAAAAGGCTACTGCTCATTAGGCCATGTGGCCTTGCCAGCTACCTATCCTCAACATTCTTTGTCTTTGATGATCTTTGATTTTAAAAGCACCAGATTTTGAGCCATGTTTCAGTCCACACTGAACTGCTTCATTAGAAAGGTTCTTAAGTGAATATGTAGAACTGTTGTCCCATTTTACATATTTGGAAACCAAGGTCTAGAGCAATTACATGATTGCCTGAGGTTACACAGTGAGATGACAGGTTATGCAGAGTTGGGGACATTTATAATCAGGACTATTTGTAGATGATATTAATTTGAAAGGCATGTTAGTGAGTGTGAGATGATTTCAGACATAAGCTCTGATAAATGTTGCAACAGAGCCATTGTCCCTTGAGACTTAAAAGGAAGAGGCAAGCACAATGAAATAATCTAGATGCTTTAGATGCTTAAGTCTTTCCTGGAAAGATGCTCTTAGATGAGATCAATTCATTGGCAGTTATTTCCTGAAAAATCTGCTCTGGGTTGGGAATGCAAATAGGTCATATATGACTTTTGACCTCCCAAAGTTTTAATAAAATCCTAAAATACATTTAAAATAATATATTTGTATATATGGAAGATAGGGCTCGTGAAAACAAAAGTATACAGGGTCACAGACAACAAAATGTGGCTCTGACTGTAAATGTCAAATTCTAAATTAGGATTATCATATTCATTTCCTGGGGCTGTTGCAACAAATGACCACATACTGGGTGATTTAAACAACAGAGGCATAAGGCTGAATAGATGGTTCAGTAGTTAAGAGCATTGGCTGCTCTTACAGAGAACCCAATCCAATTCCCAGCACCCACATGGCTGCTCACAACTGTCTGTAACTCCAGTTGTAGGGGATCCAACAAATTCTGTTGGCTTCTGTGGGCTCTAGGCACACATGTGATGCACAGACATACATGCCTGCAAAACACCCATATACATAAAATTAAATAATAATAATAAAATAATAGTAATAAGCCAGAGGTACATCATCTGCCAGTTCTGGAAGCTAGACATCTAAGATCAAGGTGTCTGGGCTATTCCTTTCCAGAGGTGTAAGGAAAACATCTGTTCTAGCCCTCTCTATGTGGCTTATGAGTGGCTATTATGTTTCTGTTTCTCCACATCTCCCTTGCCCTAGGTCTGACCCTATTTCTTCATGTAACAGTTGTTTTACAAGAACGTCAGTTATATTGGACTGGGACCAACACCAATGAACTTATCTTAACTCATCAAATCTGCAACCATTCTGTTTCTAAAACAAACAAACAAAAAATGCACAACTCAGAAGTATCAGTTTGGATTGAACATATGAGTCTATGGGTGGGTTGGAAGTGAGTAGGAAGAAACACAATTCAACCCACAACCCACACCAGAGAGTGACAGTAATTGCCTAGGAGGATTAAAGCCAGAAGTGGTAGTGAGCCCAACAGCTGGAAGATAGAAGGTGATAGAGTTGGATTTGAAATGTTTCAACAAAAGGCTTCATCACCAGCTTGTACCATTTGAGGGTGCTGGAATCTTGAGTGGATAGGCCTTGTTGGAGGAAGTAAGGGTCTTGGTGATATACCGTTAGAGGAAATGCTGGAATCCTGGTCCTTTACAATATTTCCTCTTATTTGCTGGCTGCCATGGGATAAGCAGCTCTTTTGCCGTGTGCCCCTGCCATCATATACTATGCCCAGGATTCTAGAGCTTCATGGCTATTGCCTGAAACCTCTGAAATTATGAGGCAAAATAAACCTGTCCTGTCTAGAAACTGTCTTAGGTGTTTTGTTACGATGACAGAAAGCTGTCTCACACAGAGGGGAACTTGAATCACCGAAAGGATGATATAAGATGTGGAGAAAATGTTATAGAGAGAAACTCGGAGAGGGGGTCTCCAGTGGCAATGAACATTATGAGGTTGGGGGACTCAGAGGAGGCTAGTTTGTCAGGTGTTTGGAAAACAGCAAAGAGATAGTTGGAAATGAAGCCATGGGTTTTGTCTTATAGTCTTGAGCACATGCTAATTAGGAATACTAGGAAAGGCCTTGATATCTGACAGTTTCTTCTAGCATACTACAGTAGTCATTGATAGCTTTCTTTATGATATGGATAGGGTTTGTGAGTACTTTTCCTGTAATTCATGCTGTGAAATCTAGTTCTATTCTGGGGTATTTTGCTAGCTAATTTTATGTCCATTTGACACAACCTGTAGTCATCTGAGAAGACAGAACCTCGATTGAGAAAATGACTCGGTAAGATAGGGTTGTACACAAGCCCGTAGGGCATTTTCATAGTGATTGATGAGTGAGGGCACAGCCCATTGTGGGTGGTGCCATCCCTGGGCTGGTGGGCCTGGATTTTATAAGAAAGCAGGCTGAGCAAGCTATGCCTAACAAGCCAGTAAGTAGTAACCCTCCATAGGGCCCAGATCTTTTGGTTGGGGCCATCTCTGGGCTGGTGGTCCTGGGTTATATAAAAAAGGAGGCAGAGCAAGCCAGGGCCTCTGCATCCGCTCCTGCCTCCAGGATCTTGCCCTGTTTGAGTTCCTGTTCTGACTTCTTTTGATGATGAACAGGGATGTGGAAGCATAAGCCAAATAAACCCTTTTCTCCCCAAGTTGCTTTTGGTCATGGTGTTTCACCACAGCAATAGTAGCTCAAACTAGGAGAGATATAATAAGAGAGTAGAAACTTAATCAGACTTTGGTATTGAGAGATGGGGCCTTTGAAAGACAATTAGGTGAAGTCATCAGGGTGGAGTCCTCTTGGTTAAATTCTAGTGGCTTTGTAAGAAGGCAGGGAAGTAGAAGAGTCACATAGAGGTACCCTCCTTATTGCTTACTATGAAATGCCCTTCACTGACTTGGGATTTTGCCAGTAAGATGATTATCATCAGATTCAGCCCCTCAACCATGGACCAGAAGTGTGAGGCCAAACGAACTTCTTTTCTTCGTAGCATTGCCCAATGGCAGGTATTTTGTCATAGCAACGAAAAATGGACTACTATACTTCCTTCTTGTGCTTAGTTAGCTTGGGGGCCATTTAAGAACCCAAAGGCTCATTCTTGCTTTAAAAGCTGCTGCTCAGTAATTCAAACTTTCTCATTTTCATCTTTTTTGCATACTTCAACCTTTATTCTGTTTTCATTCATTTATTGCATTTTTTTTCAGAAAAGACATGAACTTATTAGAAACAACTGAAGCCAAAATGTGTTGAAGGGAAACTTGACATATTATAGATCATCTTAAAATAGTAATTAACCATGTGTGGTGTTATTTAATTGGTACATATTTTCTATATTACGGGTATGATGAGAGGGAATAAAAACCATACTGTGTCTCAGCTTTTATATAAAATTCAGTCTCCTTGGAAAAACATCTGGGACTAATATGGATGTTAAAACTGTTAGCTCACACACATCAGAGTTTCATTTGCTCTTTCATGATAAAAGTTTCCTTTACAGTTGCCCAGATCCACACATATATTATTTGGGACCTGATAAAGCACAGACACCACTTGTGGTCACATCCTCTGAAAATCATCCAGAGTGGGTTTCCAGAGCCTTTAAAAATAGACTGGGTTCTGGCAAAGCTTCCAAACATAGGAGGAGAAAAAAGGCAACAATTTAGCCTTTTGAAAGTAGTTTTAATTTTAGTCTTGCTTTTCTACTTTTTACTCCCTTAGAGTTCTTCTCAGGATATTAGTAGAGCTAATATTCTGAGTTTCCTATTCGTTTTAAAAAATACGTTCCAACTGACCATCAGATTTAAATGCAACAATAAAAATCCTGTTTTCTGTATTGTTCTCATCTTCAAAAAAAGCTTCTGTTCTCTGCAGTCTGCAGACCAGTTTGGTCCTGATTGAATCTTCCCATACCGTGACTTGACCATTTCTTAATCACCCCCAGCAGTTGCATGCTTCCCATCTACTGTGACATTAGAGCGAGCTGCTTCCAAATGGCTGTAAAGCATGTTGCCATGGTGATGGAACTCTCCTGGTCAGCTGGAATGGAAGTTCTGCCAGCAGCAATTCTCACCCTTGGAGTGCCACGGGAAGAATCATCTGTGTACTTGCTAGAAACGCTTATTCAAGACCCTACCCATAAGCATTTGGATTTGGAAAGTTTGAGAGTGAATCGGCATTTGTTATCTAGAATCTAGGTAATGAGCATTCACGTAGCTCACAGATCTTCAGTAAAACCGTGTAGATATGGCTAAAATTATGGCCCCAGAGAATGCTGATATTCATCTGCATTGAGTCTGTGGCTATGACTGGCCCTCTATGTTGTCAAAGAATGTGCATGCTGCCTTTTTCAGGATCTTCGAATGTGAGCATCTGCCACACATATGTTTTGTGTTTACTCTCTGGGCTTTCAGGGTGAGATTCCCCAGCTCCAGAAAAAAAAAAGGTCATCTGTTAGTAATTCCCTGTTTCACTTGGGAAATAACCTACCAAGGATAAGCGATCAAAATAGGAGTATGCATCCCGTGAGCTTTACAATTTCCTTCTAGATACTCCTGAGGATATTGCATCATGATATGTCCGTGGAAAGGGGTGGAGTGTAAATGGAGGTGCTATGAAAGCTCCCTTTAAAAGACAAACATATCACTTTCATGAGAAAGCAATTCCTAAGGGCTGGATTAGAAAGGTGTTTAGGAATTTGAGAGTTCTCATGATCTATTTCAAATCTTAAATGTTTCCAGGGATGAAGAACAAACATTAGTTTATGAAAATGGAAACAATGAAGTCTGTGTTGAAAGTACAGTAATGTTCTGTATAATGATGTTTGATTGACAATGGACTGCACAAACAATGATAGTACCATAAGATCACATCATTTAGTGACAACACGGCCATCTTGAACTGTGTTAAGTACACAGTGATGTTCCAACACCTACTAACACATTTCTTAGTGTGTATCCCTGTCGTTAAGTGACATTTGATTTTCTGTGGGTTTTTGTCTTTGTTTGTTATTTTATAAACTTCTAGAGAGGACAGAAGTATGATCTGGCAGTTAGCTCACTGGGAAGAGATAATGCAGGATACAAAGAGAGCATAGTTGTAATGGCAACATTGATGTACAAGTAGGTAAATTTCATGTCCTACCACTGTGGAAGTCTATCCCAGACATTGTGGATGCAGAGTCAGCTATTTATTTATCAGTTAATTTGACAACTTCATCATCTCAAAGATATTCTAGATACTTTTTCCTTTTTAAGAGTTGATCATAAATCCAACTGTATTTATTCAACATGGATGTTCTGAACACAGCAGATGTGTCTCTGATGTTATGCTGGGTGTTATCTGAAATAGAGGTTTTTAAAGAATACTTTGGTTTTCTCTTTGAATTTTCATCCCTACCTCCCCAGACAAGGCAGCTCAAACAGAATGTCTCAGGGAATGTAACACAGATACCTATTTGGAACCTAAGATCCTCACAGGATATGTGTAGACACATGCTTCCTCTTCTTTCTCCATAAAGTTAGAGAGTCACTGAATCTGTTGATGGGAATGTCTTTCTGAAAATGTGTTGCTCTGCTTGGTGGATAAATAAAGCTGCTTGGCCAATGGTGAGGCAGAATAAGGTTAGGCGGGAGATTCGAAGGAGAAAGAGAAAGCAGAGTGGGAGACGCCATTTTGCCATCTAGAGAATAGCATGTAACGGCACACAGGTAAAGCCATGTGGGACACGTGGCAACACAGATTATAAAAAGGGGTTAATTTAAGATGTAGGAGCTAGCTAGCTAGAAGCCTGCCACGNCCATGGTTTGAAAAATGATATGAGCCTCTGTGTGCTTACTGGGGTCAAAGCGGCTGTGGGAGCCAGGCCGGACTGGACAAACTTTCTACTACAATCTGTTTTCATTTTCATAACTGAGAATTATCCTTCAAAGCCTCCAAAAACTCTTATTAAAAGTGCTCTTAATCTTGAATCCCTTTTTAGTGCTCAATTAATTCATACACCTTTGACATCTCCCCTTTTGTTTGAGTTTTTATCCTTTTCAACTGTTATAATAATAATTTTGAACAATGAAGTTTGCTGTGAACTGGAAATAGACGCAGATTTTTTTGTATGGAAAATACATTATTACTTGGAACTGACTTGAATAACCACAAAATACACGTGGATGCCAGTATGGAGAAGAAATGGTACCAGTGTGAGAAAAAAAATGGTACTTAGGATCTCAGATTTTTTCTTCTGAGACAGGGCATATTAATATTTTCCTGATGGTCATTTTAATGATTAAATGAGGCAGTCAATGCAAAGCACCTGATTATAAATGTCTTCTTTCCTAGATTTTCTTCTCTTCTAAATAAAGAATATGTTTAAAGAAGAAAGTATGTTAAGGAAGCCTATATGTGAAGAGGAGAAAACTAGAGTTTGAGCATAAATGACCTTGATTTGTAGTTGCTTATGGCATCATCTCTTGGATCTGAGATTTCAAAATAGACTCCTAAAATTTACTAGTCATTATGACTAGAGGTAGAGCCAAACTCTTGGATTTTGTCACTCGTTCTGCATACCTACCATTCATCACCTAACTCTCCTTCCCTAATTATTTCTTTGTAGTAAACTATAGTAGAAATAAATAGTTGTCTAGATACGTTCTTTAAAGCTGTATCTGCTGACTATATATCAATTTATGTTTAGAACTATATCTAAAAACTACTTGAAATATTTTAGGGCTATGTGTTCTGGCTGCCCCTCAGACCTAGTAAATCCTATCGGAGTCTGAGGAGTTGGCATGGAAAGCTCCTGTAGTGATCCCAATAATAACCTTTGCTTTAAGGCAGTGCTGCAAACTTGAGTGTACTTCATTCAGAATCACCTGGAGGGCTTGCTATCATTTCCTCGCTTTCCTCTAGACTCTTAAGGTCAGAGGTGGAACCGGGAATTTGCATTCCTGCTACATGCCCAGATGACTTCTGATTTAAGACTTACTACTACTAATGAAATAGGAGCTTAATTCTGGGAAATACAAAACCCTACAGTTATCCCCTTCTAAGATAGTCTATGTTATTCCAAGATACCTGAAATCACATATAATGCTAAACACTAGCAGTATTATTCAAATTTCTGTTTCTATACCAAATACAAAAAACAAGTCAATTTGGGAGGAGGGAAGGCTTATTTGTACATGGTTTCAGAAGATTGCAATTGCAATCACTTGGTCTTATTCCTTTGTGCCTATGACTGGAACATGTGGCAGAGGAGGACTGATTATTTCATGTTTTCTAGGAAGGAAGGGGGAGATCAGGTTCCTAATATCCCCTTCAAGGCATGCCCCTAAAGATATAACTTTTCTTCCATTAGGTCCTAAGGCCAAAAGACTTTACCACTTCAGTAACATCATGGACCTGAGGGGTGGGCAAGTCAGCACATGGAATTT
>LZPO01047450.1:1484818-1508056 GCA_001675575.1 Neotoma lepida
AGAGAAAATGTGCCAGGCTCAGTGATGAATATAGATATATACCTATGTCTCAGCCCTTAAGCTCTTGAGGCAGGAGGGTAATGAATTTGATGCAAGCCTGAGCTATATAGCAATACTGAATACTCCCACCCCCGTTCTGTGTGTATGTGTGTGTGTGTGTGTGTGCATACGCGCACGAGTGCACGTGTGTGTGAATAACTAACAGAGTCTGAAAATTATAAGTTTGGTCAATTTATCAGTGAGTAAATTATTCATCCTTTTTATTATCTGCAACAAAATTTGAATCCCACTGTGGCTTTTTCAGCTTGCTTTGCCTGCAATTAGTGAGCATGTGTTTAGGAATATCAACCGACTCTATTATTAGCTCCAGGAAAACATAATCCCCAAGGTAAACTTGCAGCTGCTGCAAGAATGAAGGATTTCCAAAGCCATACACCACTGGCTTTTAGGTTGCATGTGGTCTAGAATATTCTGACTGAAGTAACGCAGATCATCAGAAATATATTAGAGTTTTCCCCCTAGCGTGAGGAACTTCCTCTTGATCACCCTTCTATGGCTGGTTTTGCCACAGGCTACCTTACTATGTGAAACCCAGCTAGGCTTCCTGAGCTAAGAGTTTGAGAACTGAGGTTTGAGTACAAGTTTGTGCCATACAGCAATCTATACCTCCAACCTACACTAGGAGTCCCTACCACAGTTAGTAATTATGACTTCAAGGGAAGTCTTCAAATGGCTTATGTGGGTAAAGTTAATCCTGTTTCTAGGAAAGTGTGTACTGTTGAGTGGGCGGAAGACAGTAGAGAATGATATTCAGTTGTCCACTATAAATAGAAATGTATTCTTCAGAGGAACAACTGTAAATTGAAATTGAGACTTTCCAGGAAAACAACTCAAACTTTCCCCAAGGCTTCCCCTCTTAGCAGTTATGATTACATTTAGCTGTATGGGACAGATACCCTCCCCCCCATAAGAACATAAAAGCACTAGAAGAAAATCCACAAAAGGGCAATGTCAGTTTCATTCATGTAGAAGGCAACTCCTCAAAAGGTTCTCAGGCTCTAGCTCTCTTGTAGCTCAGTGTCACTCAACAGCTCCTTTCCACAAGGATGTTCACTCAAGTTCCAGTCACATATCCACTTTTAGCTGGCAAATGAATAAATGAATGAATAAATGAATGAATAAACAAATAAATAAGATATATGGGTCAGAAAGGACATTCAATTTCCCTGTAAGGATCTTTGCTGAAAGTTGTTGAGAACTGTTTGGTAAGTATCCCCTTGGCCAGAAGGCAGCCACATGGTGGCATCTAGTACAAGTGAAGCTGAGGCTAGCTAAAACCAGGGTATTATGTTACCAAGAAAGAAGAGGAGAACAAATATCACGAGATAATTAACTGTGTCTGCCACACACTGGTTACGTTTTATTAAGGGCAAAGCAAATGGACTTCCAGCAGGGATGGTATATTCTATTACAATTCATCTTAGGTTTCACAAGAAAGGAAAGCCTAGCCACATTGTTTCTCTTCATGCCTCCTCCCATCTTCTGCCCTCCTTTCCCAGTCTGACAGCAAGGAGCATCTATGGGCCCAGAAAACTTCGTAGAACTGAAGAAGAAAAGTTGTGAATATTTTTAATAGACATTAAAACAAAGTAAACAACAGTAACAACAAAACCCGATTGTCTGCTTCAACATACCTTGCACTGTTACCTGCATCATCCATTGTTTTTGAGCATTTTTTTTTTACCGTGCAGTAAGTTACTGGAAACTGATAATAATGCAAATTATTTTTGCCTATAGAAATGTAAATTGATTGTGTCTGGTGGAATGCAATTGAGTTTTGAGTCATTTTTTTTTAAAAAAAATCTATTTGTAATTTCATTTCAGCATTCTTTATCTGCCTATGGAAGCGTAGGACTTTGAATTTTCCTTTGCATAGCTTGTGACATCGTACTGGTTCCCTCATGATTTAGTGAGTTAAAGAATATCTTTGACATGTGTTCATTTTGTATCTGTGAGACAGTTATGCTCATATGCTATTGAAAAATTATCTTTCAACAGAATCTTGAGTCAGGTTTGTGCCTGTTGTTGTGATATATCTAATAGTCTACTAAAATTTATTACCTTAGGGTCTTCTGTGTACTCAGACATACTTTAATATGTACTGTGTACTAAGACAACTTTAAATAGAACATCAGTAATAATATAGAAATGGCAGCATAATACAATTTGCCAAACTACCATGCATAACTGACCCCATTATCTTTGCTTGCCCAGCTCTGCTGAGAATACTCATAACCATTCCATGGGTGTGGAAACTAAAGCTTAGAGTGGTCATGCTTTCTCCTAACTCATATAGCTGGAATGTGACTTCCAAGCCAGTATACATTTCCCAATTTCTCATGTTTAAAAGTTATTGGTTGGAAGAAATCATTGTTGTTGCACTTTTCAGGTGCACTTATATTGACTGAGAATCATGAGATCCAACATATTATCTACAGTGGATAACTAATAGGATTCCAGAGAGTTTCTGGAGTTATTAGAGCTAAGATGCTTCTTCGGAAAGCAGTTTCAATCATTGAATGTATTGTTCCCTGACTTATTTAGCTTATGGATAGAACTCACGTTATTCTGGGAACAATTAATACCAGGAATGGTGAAGAATTGTGAGGACTGGAGACCTGGTTTTGAGACCCAAATCTGCTGCACACAATGATAAGTCCAGCAAGGTCTCATTATTTGATGCTTATATAGAAAATGAAGAAACCAATGTCCAGAGAATCATTTCTGACTTGCTAAAATAGCATGTGGCATAGGAAGGATTTTGAAGGTAGAGATGAGGATGCAAGGGAACACAGCTAAGAAAGGGGAAAGTGTTTGAAACTTGGCCTTGGAAGACTTGAGTTTGGGGACTGACTCTTCTGTGTAGTATTAAATCTGACACATTGTCTTTTTTCACTCAAGTACTCTCATCTTCAAAGTCATCAATATATGCTTTTCAAGATCCCCTTGAGCACCAAAAATATTTGACTTTCTGAAGTGATTGCAATATAAAGTTTAATATTATTGACTATAAATATTATGTGTAAAGAAAAGCCAAATGTATTCTCTGTTCTACCATTCTATTTACAGACTTAGAAATTTTGCATAATTACATTATGCAATTGTTTTAACAATTTTTTAACTAGAGTAAAGAAGTACTTCTATTCCTGTTTTAGACATAAAGCATATGGGACCAGAAAGTTTCGCTAATCAAGATAAATGCCATGTTTAACTTCCAGAGCCCTGCAAGTGGATTTTTGGAGAAAGGGACTCATGAACATTTTGGTATATCACAGTCTTGGGGCCTTAGGGACATGCCAAGTCCTCAAGGCAATGCTGAAAATGAAGCATAATTTCTAAATAGTGTTTTAGTCATTGTCAAGTTCAAACATTTGAGAAGTTAGTTGAAGGAATTCCTCAGCTAGGAAGGTAATCATTGGCTTCCTTTCTAAAATGCCATGAATCATAGCTGTCTTGCAAGGATGTGGAGGGGATTAGATGAAATGATGCATGCAAAACATCTTGAACCTTGTTGGGAACACTCAAAGGTGAGTTGAGTTTGTTACTGTTAGTGTTGGATGGTTGCTGTCCTATGCCCTTCAGAGGTCATTAAATAAATCTGCTCTTTGAGGCTACCTTTGTCAAAAGGCATCTAATTCTGGTGCTTTGTATCAAAAGAAATATGAATATGGTTCATTTATCTTTAAATTATAACCAAATAAGTTCCTTTGGAGGGAAACAACTACCCAGTAGCACAGAGAATACGAACACAGTGATCAACTTGGGCAAAAGTCACATCTGTCTCTTTAATTTAAGCTTTTGGATTTAATGGATTGTTTTCAGACTACAGGACTCCACAGACCCATAGAGACTTTTAAAAGCTAATTCATTTTAAGAAAAAAAATATATTTACACAGTAGATGTTTCAAGCAGAATAGGGCTTTTAAAAATGAAAACTACAGAAGTAGTGAATTTTCCCCCTTCACTCCTATCTTACACTTGAAAAATGACATTGTTAGTAATATTTTTTATGAATCTTTCTAAGGAATTTTGCATATATATATACATTTATGGGTAAATTAATCTCTTCTTTGAAAAACATGAAAAAGATTGCATTGTTATTTACCTTGTTTTTTTAAGATCTATTTGTAATCTATCTTTGGGGATTTAGAGGTGTGTCTCAGTAGTAGAGTAGTTCTCTATAATGGATGAGGCCTTGGATTCAATCTTCAATACTACTCCCCATAACAAGGGACCTTGGAAATAATTCTATATTAGCACATATTTTAAAAACAATGACATAGTAATCCAGACATAATAATTTAATGTGTACATTCCTTCTTTCCTTCTTTTATAAACCACAATTTGGTGAGCAAGTCTATAAAATATTTGAATAGTTGTGAAAATATTACAGTGAGAACATAGGGACTTGGGGGGTTCCAAAATAACTAGTTGTGATACTTTACCATAATATTTGTCTTGATCTGAAGTAATGACTAATTGAAGGAGTGTCAGAGGTCACATCAATCTTCTTAATGTGCTAATATTAGTCAGGTTGCTTTCACCAAAGGTTGTCTTATTAAGACACTACGGGTGACAACATCATAATAAAACAATAAAATATTTGCAAAGGCTCTAAGGAAGGCACAAGTGGTACAAAGGCAACCAGTCCTATTCTGAGTAGTATTACGATTTGTTGTTAGGATATGTCACTGATGTGGGGCTCACTGAAGCCCAAAGCTCTATCCCTCTCCCTTAACCTTCTCATCAACCAATTGAATCATTGAAGATGCTGGTATTTTTCCTTCATAGTTGATTTAGTTTCTTCCATCCATCCTCCTTCTTGTTAGTTCATTTGATATCTCATCACATCTGATGTAGTACGGCTCTCACTATTTGCTAGGTGTCTTCTTAAGATGTATAACTACAACTTCTCATGTAATCCTCTCAACTGCTCTTTTTTTAGGACAAAATGAAGAAACTGAGGCTCAGAGAGTATAAGTGATGTACTAAAGGCCACTTTATTTGTGTGATGGACAGTGACAAGGATGATGATATAAAAAAAGGGTAATCTGAGAAACCTTATTTTTGAACAGAAAATCCACTAAGTATTAGGTTTGGCCACTAATAGAGAAATTCATTTTGGGTTTTCAATGGCAATGCCCCCCTGCCCCCCAAAAAAACACTTTAAACTTTTCTTCATCAGATCATACTTGGGCTAATTTTCTTTGTACTGATCAGATGAGTAAAGTAAGGCAAATTTGCACTTTACAGTCCCCACGATGCAAAGCATGCATGGCTATTTCTCAACATTACAAAGTATTAGAGTTTGATATCCTCAAGAGGGAAAGTATATTAAAGGCTCGCTGCTATTTAGAGTATTTTGATTGATGGTCACTGTATTGTCTTTGTATTCTCTACAGGCCTTTATTTACTCACTCCACAAAGGCGGGGGCCACTAACATTAAGCATGAATATGTTTACAGTGAGTTCAGATTGACCATTTAACAATCATCTGGCTGGGGATTTTATTCTTCGTAAGAGTAGGGAAGAAAACAAAAAGGAAAACAATCCCAAACGGAAACCCCTCTGGGAAATATATTCTCAGTAATATGGAATTGTAAATTATGCCTGCATTATTATTTAACAACTGGATCAGTTCAATGTTCCCCTAAATTTGACTTTACACTGCTCTTTCAGATTGTTGACTGTGAGTCATAATGTAAAATGGAGTGAGAGACAGAGTGACCTAGGGAAATGAATAAAAGATAAGTGGCTCTCAAATGTAAAGTATGTTTAAATTCAAATGCCATTTAAAAATAAGTTCATTGAAACATTTCTTAGCCATTTGTACTTCAACATACTTATTTTTTAAATGCATTTGAATTTAAACATACATATACATTTAAAGGGTAAAGGGGAATAATGAAACAGGAAGTGTTGAAAGGGCTGGGGGATGGTAGGGCAGGACAGAGGAGAGAATATGGGGAGGGATAACTAAACCAAAGACTTTCTGGAAACATCATTTGAAAATCCAGTACTGTAGAAGCTTCTTAAAATATAAACATATACATATAAAAATTTAAATGGAGTTTACCTTATAATAGGGTGACAATGCCCCTACTGTTTTCCATAGGCTAACTAATAAAAAGCCCAGTCCAGGATTGGATTACCTCTATTGGAGCTGTTGATCAGTGAAGTCCAATAGACCCTCAAATATCATTGTCTATTGCCATTGCTCTTGGTTACCCTCCAGAACTTGGTGAAAGATCATACTGCTAAAAACACCACATTCTTGAGTCATAGAATACAGAGAAATAAAGCTTGTTCTGACCTGGAAACTTCATCTTTACTGGCCAGTTTTCATAGGGCTAGAAGGTACACTGTACACTACTAGTGGAGAAAGGTAACTATCAGTCTTACCTAGCTGTGAACTCTGGGAGCTGTGATAACAGTTGGCCTGGCAGGATATGCCCATGGGTACAATAGTGGCATGAATGCCATAGGAGTAGCCACACACTTTTTGATTGGATTTAAGGCTGGCTCCAAAATATGGAACCCATGTGTGGCACTGTTATGGGACAAGAATCTGTGGCTAGATCAGTCATAGGCCCTAGGGGAGATCCTACTTCTATTAATTACTATACTAAATGGACATAGTGTTAAGCTAACTAATCCCTAGTGACTTATCCTCCAACCCATACATTAGAGAAGCTTCCTTCTGAAGTAGATGTTGATTAACATGGAGACCCAGAGCTGTTCAAGGTGCACAGAATTAGATACCGTGGTGTGCTCAGCTCTAAATGAAAAATCTATAACATGACCCTTCCTTCCAAGGCCCAGGGATCGTCATGGAAGAATGGACAGAAAGACTATAAGATTCTCTACCAGAGGTGGTAGAGAACTACAAGCAATCAGCCACAGCAAGGCAGTTAGTTGCATATATGAATTCACAGCAGTTGTGATAGCATTGATAAAACTGCTACGAGGTCAAGCTAGACAAATTCCAGCATGGAGGGAGGAGGTGGGCAATAAGTCTTACCGCTAGCTAAAGAGCTATTGGTAACTAATAGCTGCTGGGAGAGGGAGAGGTAGTTATTTTTTAATGATGTGTCCCTTGGTAGATTGACCACACTCCAGTGGATGGACACACACTCAAACATATATAAGCAACACAGAAAAAATATCAGACTTAATGGGTTTAAAAAATCAGGATACAGAGTTTGATGAGTATAGAGTAGGGAGTGGATCTGGGTTAGGGTTTACAGGAGGGGTTAATATGATCAAAATAAAATGTATGAGATTATCAAAGAATTTCATAATAAAAAAATTTCAAAGTAGTTTAATGCATATGATGAATAAAGCATCATTGTGCTGGGAAGTAAAATAAAAGCACAAGGACAATGAAAAACTAGATCTGGTTACTTAATACCCATTGGGTATGCATAATTTGGATATGAAAGTATCATATATGTCTTGGAAATAACCAAATGGTTTAAGGGTTCTACCCAAAGAAAGAGGCAATGGGCATGAAGAGAATTGGCTCAGGCTCACCATCACAGGATAACACTTCCTGGTGGATGCTTATGGCTGACTTGGGTGGAAAAGGTGTGTAGGAGCAGAGAGGAGAGAGATAAGAGGATTTTTAAACTTCCTGTGGTAGAGGCATGAGAGGAAGGAAAAGAAGGAAGTTGTATTTTGGTTCCAGATGCATATATGAAATATGCCTGGGTCTTTAAGAGCAGCTGGGAGATTCTGCAGATGTAGTGTTTCTCATTTATAAATAATTGAATGACTGCAATTTTGCATTCCCTCTATTCTGTTTATAGGCGGCAGTATATCTCAGCCTTGGATATACATTAGAATCACTCAGGAAGCTTTTTATAAAATAAGTTGTCTAGACCTTAATACTGAACAATTAAATCAGAAATTTTGGGGGAAGATGTGGAACCTTAGTATCTCTGTGTGCGTTTTAAAATTTCCCAGATAATCCTGATGCAAAGTGAGGATTAGCTACTGACTTAGAATGCAGTTCTTATGACTTCAATTGAGACAGAGTCAGCACTCTAGCTCTGGAATTTAAAGGTTTCTGGTAGCTATAGATCTGTTTTAAGTCAGAGCTGTATATGGGTTTTAGTGACTAAGGAAATATCCTGGATCTCCCCTTTAGTATATGAGAGGCCTTGAACAAGTTGCATACTTATCTAAGCCCCTGGTTTTGTACCTGTAAATTTGAAGTAGAATCAACTTAAAAGAAGATGTGTATATCAATACATTAACTGGTACAATTTACCATTTATTCAATACTTCACGAAAGTTTACTGGAATCTTCTCCATAGAAACTCAGTGAAGAGGTTTGAAATACACATTAAATCTACAGACAATAGTGATGAGAGAAGTATCTGGGACAAGAGTTGAAAAAAAGATTTTGATTAGCTTGAAGGATGACTAACACTTTCCAGAGAAGTTCAGGGATTTGAACTCAAAATTTAATAAAAAAATATAGAATTACAATGTGTCAGAGGATAGGATATGAGAGTAGCTTCTGTGCAAAAGGTCTCCATGTTTCATAGACAAGATTTAATAAAAAGTAGCTTCCTAGTGTGACTGTTCAGAAAGCTGATGTGGATGGATACTGAATGCAGAGAAATGTGAAATGCAAGAATCATGCACCCACACTCTGCTCTGTTCTGAATCCCATTTTTAAAGCCCAGCTATTCATATTACACACATTTATTAAGCATCTGCTTACGTCCTGTTTTAGGCTCTGAGGTTACAACCTCCTTTTGGTTAAATTATATTAAATCTTTTGCAGTTAAATTATATGGGTGTGGTCTGGCAAGATAAGACTCAAATACCTTAAGTTATATTCGCTATAGAGAAGCTATGAAAAAATCTGGTTGGAGGAAACAGCAGTATCATAGGTAAGTCAGAGATGAGTTCATTAAGTAGGTGACATTTTGGCAAGATTGAGAGCCATAAAGAAGATAGATATCTGAAGAGCAGGGTAGAGGACACACTCCAGTGACTACAGTGGAAACATATTCATGTGAATATGCTTGTCTTATTCAAGTAAAAGGAAAGAAGCCCTAAGTGGAATATTGCAATAGGACCATTACATCTACGCCATATTCTTACTCTTTTAAGCTGAGTATTAAAAGTGAAATATTTAGAAACAAAAAATTTGAAAAGCACAAATTTTTAAAGACAGTATAAGTCATCCACTATTCAAATATTCTTGGCATTTGGCTTACTTTCTGCTAGTTTGTAAGTAGACCAACATGCAGAAGTAGCAAAAAATAACAAAGTTGAATTGAGACTTATGTTTTAAAGGCTCTCTAGGGCTCCGTTTCTAGTTCTGGTGATTCAATTCTGCATTTTTAGCATGTGGTATTCAAATGTGAGGCTCAGCATACTTTCACATCACTTCAGGTAAAATCTAGCCTCTGAATTGTTCTCAAATAGTTGAAATCTCTGATGTTTGTCTCATAGATCTTTTACTTTCAAAGACTTACAGTTTTTAAAGCCTTTGCTAGTGTGATGAAAATGCTCCTTTTCCCGTCAGCTTTCAATACTATTGACACAGAGCATTCTTTCTTGTGTTCATTGATTATTTGCTCTTTATGAGTTTTCTTCTTACCAATGACTTTTTATAAGATGTGGTTACCTAAACTAGAATATTTCAGAAGGCTATTGAGTTGAATGGTGAGGAATTTAGTCTACCATTTCATTCAAGTCACCTTGAGTGATGGCTCTGCTGTCAAAAAGAGCTGTGAGAATTCTTTCCATCACACATACTCTTTTGCAATATAGCTTTACTCCTCCTTCTTCCAAGAGACAAAGTCCATTTTCCCTGTCTTGAATTATGGCTGACCTTGTGACTTACTCTGACCAATAGGATGTGGTAGAAATTACAGTGTGATGTTCTACCCTTAAGCTGTAACTGTTCTAGAATTTTCTGCTCTCGTCCTTTTGAAAGATTGTCATCATATAATGAAATTAGGGCTGAGTAAGTGAATAATGGAAAACTAAGTGGAGACATAAAGAAACTATAAAGGGAGAATGCAGGTGGACACTTGACAGCAAGAACTCAGGCTGTAGATACATGAGGGACTCCATATAGTGGACCCTTCAGATACAATAGAGTTATATAGAATAATTGTGAGTTGTTATAATGTACAATAAAGTGTTTCTTAGGCCACTTGGTTTTTGAATAAGTATGTATACAACAATTCATAATAAATCTCCAGGAAGATAGAATTTTGATTGTCCTCATTTGAAGTGCTCCCACTGAGAGGTAGGAGTAGGCTTGTCCTATGCTGATCTAAAGAGGACAAAAACTCATGTCTGAGTTATAATTTATATTACTTCAATGAAACACCATGGCCAAAAGCAACTTGGAGAGGAAAGGGTTTATTTGGCTTACATTTCTACACCACAGTCTACCACTGAAGGGTGTGAGGGCAGGAACTCAAACAGGGCTGGAATCTGGAGGGAGGAGCTGATTAAGAGGGCATGAATGAGTGTTGTTTAGTGGCTTGCTACTGGTGACTTGCTAAGCTTGATTTCTTATAGCACACAGGACCACCTGCATGTGGTGGCACCACCCACAGTGAGTTGAGCCCTCAAGAAAATGCACCACAGGCTTGCCCACAGGACAATCTAGTGGGAGCATTTTCTCAATAGAGGTTCCCTCTTTCAAATGAACTCTAGCTTGTGCCAAGTTGACATAAAACTATCCAGCACAACATACTTCAAAGCAGAGACTACCCTGAGGCACATTCTTAGCTGCTTGTAAGAAATGATAATAAGTGTATGTCTACAATGAATGATTTTTTGTAAAGTAGTGAAATAACAATCCCTGAAATATTTCTAAGAAAGATAGAAAATCATTGATCAGAGACACTGTGGTGAAGGTGAATTTTGTAGAGTTTAATCTCATGCTTTCATAGGTCATGAAGGGGAAGGAGAAACTGGAACATGAGAATTGTAGTAAAAATTACTGCTAAAGGATTGTTGAGAGATAATTTTTCATGTTATGGAGCATCATCTGTTTTCTCTTAGGCTCTTTTACTGATGATTTTAGCACCTTATATTGTTTGGCCATCCTCATGGCCTATTGTTAATTTTGGAATGAGGAGATGAAGTGATGTAAGTAGCCAAGGTATTATGAAGCCTCAACTGTTGCAAACATGGCAGTTTTGGGTGATGCTGTGGAGTTAGAAATTCCTCTTTTTCAATAGACTGTTCTCCACAAACCGACAGCAAGGCCCTATTCCTGAAGACAACACCCACACAACTCATTGAACATGAAGAGGTCTAGCGGGAGCCTACATAGAACCTTCACATCCATGTTCAAATGTCTTTGACATAGAAAGGTACACTGCAGGCTACCAAAAGAGAACCATAAACACCAACCCAGACACAAAACCTTTGATCTACAATCTGTCTTACCTGCAAAATATGCTAGGGAAAACCTTGTGGGACTAACCAACTGATATCGGATTTAACTTAAAACCTACACCATGAGATAGAACCCATACCTGACACTGCTCGGGTGAGCAAAGACCAGAGACTTGATAGTCCAGACACCTAGGGTAAAACCAAATACTTATGGTCTGAAAAATAAGTAATAATAAAATGATTCCTTATGATATTCTGGTATACTCATAGATCAGTGCCTTATTTAGCCATCATCAGAGAGGCTTCCTCCTGTAGCAGATGAAAGCAAATACAGAGACCCACAGCCAGACATTATTCAGAGAGACCCCTTGGAACATACAGCTGTAAATGAGATGTCTCCATCAAATCCCTCCCCTCAGAGTTCAGAGAACCCACAGAAGAGGAAGCAGGAAGAGTAGGGGAGATAGAGGGGATAGAAGGCATCGAGAAAACATGGCCCTCTAAAACAACCGAGCAAAGCTCATATGAATGCACAGAGACTGAAGCAGCAATCACAGGGCCTACAAGAGTATACACCAGGTCTTCTGCATATATACTATAGCTTTTGGTTTAGTACTTTTATGGGACCCCTGAATGTGTGAATAAATGGGTCTCTGATTCTTGTGCCTTCTCTTGAGGCTTTTTTATTTTTCTGTTGTCTTGAATTGTCCAATTTTGATATGATGTTTTTTTAATTTCTTATTATATTTTATTTTGTTATATTTAAAAATAATAAAAACAACAAAAAGAAATTTGTGACTTTTACATATGTAATTTCTTTCCTTTGGAGATGAGGTTTTTTAATTTTTACTTTATGTGCATTGGTATTTTCCCTGCATGTATGTCTACGCAAAGATGTCGGGTCCCCTGGAACTGGAGTTACAGACAGTTGTGAGCTGTCCTGTGGGTGCTGGGAATTAAAAATGGGTCCTCTGGAAGAGCAGCCAATGCTTTTAACTGCTAAGACATCTCTCCAGCCCTTGGAGATGAGTTTTTTAGGAATCAGATAGATGTGACTATTTGGGAAGAGAGCTAACATGAGGTCTTTGAGATTTTTTTTTCTAATAGAGAGAACTTAGCACCAAAAACTTTGATATTAATATTACAGGAAAATTCACTGAATTTAGTTATGATCCCAGTAATTCAAACTCTTGCTATAATCATCCATGAAAATGAAGAAGTCCTTCATAGACAAGGGACATTTTATAAGAAAAGAGAATGGTTAGATAATTATTATTGATACAAAATGTAGGAACTAGCTGGTGTACTACCACTAAACCTTTGACTTATAGGCAGCTGTCAGTCAACTGCATAGGTGAATAATTTCCTGAAGCTAATAATTAATCTCACTGCATTTATGAGGAAATAATTGTTAGAAAAGGAGTTGTAAATTATACTCCATAAAATTTCTGTCCTAGGCTCTTTGCTCATCCATATTCAACAGAAAACTGCATATTCTCATGCTAGTTGCTTTCCTGAGACATGATGGTGAGGATCAGAGTGGATGGATTGGACTATATTGGTCATCAGAACTGTTTTCAGCTCTGGCAAAGCAGATACCTGTGCTATCAATTCTCCCTTCATTCATTTCAATTGCATGGTCTTTGCATGTTACAACATGATTCCATCCACAGCAAGTGCTATGGAAAAGTCAAGGATGAGACTTTTGAAGTATGTCATCAATGGGAAGCCCACCTCCATGTTCCAGGAGCCAGGTAATGCCAATATCAAATGGGTGACGTTGGTGCTGAATGTGGTGTGGGGTCCACTAGTATCTTTACTACCATGGACAATACCAGGGCTCATTTGAAAAGTGGAACCAAAACATGTAATCATTTTTTGCCTCCTCAGCTAATACCTTCATGTTTGTGATGTGCAACGACTACTAGCAATATGGTAAGTCCCTCAAAATAGTCAGCGATGGTTTTATTGCCACAAACTATTTAGTGCTTTCACAAGCTTAGGCTATTCATAACTTTGGCATCCTGGAGGGATTTGTGACCACAATCACTGGCATCACTAACACCCGGAAGGCCACAGAGAAGCCTATGCCCACTGGTGCTGCCAAAGGTGTGGACAAGGTCATTCCAGAACTTAATGAGCAATGCAATAGCATGGCTGGCCAACGTGTCCATCATTGAAAATATACCAAATATGATGGCATTAATGGTGTTAAATGAACATTGAATATCCTTTAAAGGAGTGTGTTGGGCCACACTGAGTACCAGGTTGTCTCCTGTAACTTTAATATAGTGATACTCACTCTTTGGCCTTTGATGCTCAGGCTGACATTACCCTCAATGGCCACTTTGTCAAGCTCATTTCTAGGTATGTCAGTGTATTTGGTTTCATCACATGAATGGTGGACCTTTCCTTTGGTGCACGTGTCCTTTAAGAAGTAAGAGACCCTGGACCACCAGCCCTATCTAGAATACATGAGGAAGAAATTTGCTCTCAATGACTGGACAGTCTCTGCTCTAAATCAGTTCCCCCACTACATTAAGAATTTTCCCTCTTTACACTTTCCAGACTAGCCCATCTAAAAGAAATGTGTGTGGATGCTGAAAACACTGCTTTGTCACATGCCACAGCACTTTGTCACTGCACCCAGCTAAAACAACATTCTGTCGGAGGTCAGGCCTGAACTAATTTTTCTTGTTTGAGATTCTGAGGGACTAAGGAAATAAATCCTAATAACCATAAAATTTAGAGACGGTTACTTCAATGAGGGGAGACTTTTGGGAGAATTGCCTGGTGACTGGAATATCTGAGGATGCCAAGAAAGAATTTTTGAAAACAGGTCAGGACCAGAGAACCAGTGGTTTAAGTCATAAGTTCCTACCCCCATCTACCATCTCTATGGCACACAGTCTCCAAATGTGGTGGCAAGCAATTCTCTAAATCCATGTATATATCTTCCTTTCAGCTTCTTCTACCCCTTTTCTGGACTCCAGACTGCAGTTGTTAGTTGCTTTGATGAACAGATTGCAACAGACGTGACTTTTGGACTTGCTTTCTTTTGAGACAGGATCTCATTATACAGCATTGGCTGGTCTGAGACTTGCTGTGTAGACCAGGCTGGCCTTAAACTCACAGAATCTGCCTGTCTCTGCCTCTTAAGTGCTGGAATTAAAGACCTGCACCACTATGCCCAGCTGATTTTTGGCCTTTAAGTGAACCCATACCTATTTTTAGAAGCCAGAATCCAGGTGAGAAGCAGTAGTATTTTGAGTCTACTGTGCTTTCTGGAATTCTAGGTTAAACTGATAGGAAAGTCACACAGTGAGACACATTGCAGACCAGCCACTTGCTGTTCCAAGTATCCCATCTCAGGTGCTAGACATATAAGGGATGAATTCAGCATGAATGTTCCAGCCTCAGCTGATTTCATGGGAAGTGGATCTGCCCAGCTGAACCCCAAATAAGCTGCAGAATTATGGGTTATAGGTTATGGATTATAACAAATCATCATTGTTTTTAATCCAATAAGTTTTGGAGTGGTTTTAAATGAAATGCTGGATAACCACTTCACTAGTCAGTTTACTGGGGATTGGAGGAGGAGATAGGAGGGAAGAGAGGTGATATGCAATGTGGAAAAGTAGACAGAAGCAACCTTGCACATTTTGCCTCTGCAAGATTTCCATCAGAAACCCTAGCTGGGAAAGGGAGAAGTTACGAAGTTAAATTATGTGAGCAGCTCTGCTTTCTGTGATACACTGGCCATTCTAGCTTCTGAATTGAGTCTCTTTGGGGGTTCATGGTGAGCACAGAATTGTCTTTTATCTCACAGTGAACAGAAAATTTAGGGGTATGAAGGTATTTTTCATTTAGAGACAACGAGAATAACTCTTTATCTAACTAATATTAAAGGAACTAATAAAGCAGGAAGACAATAAGATAACAGTAAAGGTGAACTTTTATGATTTCACGACTATGCTTCATGAATTGGATATTACAAACACACATTCTTCTTAACCAGTGAGAAATTGCCAATGGTTAGGAATGGCTGCTTCTGACCTTGGCTATTCTTCCATCTGTCCAGTCTGTAACCATCCACTGGTCTATTTTAAACACAGCAGTAGATACCTGAAACAGCCACCCCTGGGGTGTGGAAATGGCTATCAGTTTATTGGGGGGAAGGGAGGGCTACCAACTTCTGAATACCCACATTTCTAACATTGCTGAAGTGGAAAAGTCTATCTAGTGCTAATAAATGCACAGTACTTCCCAGCCTACCTCTGCAGGTCCCCAAACACATGTATGTCACTACACACAAGACCATGCAGCTACCATAGGCTGATGATAATGAAAATTAACTTTTGTAATTGTTCTCTAGAGCCAGACTTATATCTTGAGTCATCTAATACATACACTGCAATGTGGATATTTCAAGAACTCAGTTTTGAAAATATTGCTTTAGTCTTTTAAAAATCTAGTTGATATATAATGATTATACATGTTTAAGGAGATATTAACATGGTATTTTCATTTATGCATATAATATGTACTTCTCAAATCAGATTGATTTGCATATTCATTACCTCAAACATTTATTTCTTTGTGTTGGGATTATTCAGAGTCCTCTCTTGTAGCTATCTTGAAATGTAAATTGTTAACTGTATCAACTGTGATATCCTATAGAACACTAGAACTTATTTGTCCTATCTGACTATAATTTTGTACCTGCTATCCAACATTTTCCTATTTTGCACGTTGCCTAGCTTTTGGTGATCACTATTTTAGTCTCCGCCTCTGTAAGATCATTTTTCGGCTACCATGTAGTCATGAGAATGTGCAGTATGTACCTATCTGTGCCTTGCTTATTTTGCCCTCAAAGATACTGGAAGCAAAAAAAGATAAGTAAAGTGTTGAAGTCACACAATTAGGTAACAGATGGGATTTAAACCAAGGGCTATCTGGTATAGAGATCACCAAATCAACCACAACCTTAACACTGTCTGCTTTTCTAACTATAATTCTCTTATATTGTTGACATCTTTAGGCAAGGCCTCAACTTCATATTACACACTGTTGAAAAGAAAGAAGAAAATGTCCTTTTCTTCATGTACCTTAACAGTCACAGGATGACTACTACTTGTCAGAAATGATAGTGAGCCATGGGAACACAGGCTGTGAGGAAGAAGCACAGAATCTCACTTAAATTGGGAATGGAGTAAGGATGGTGAGTGAGCAGTGAGTGGGAATGGATGAATTTACAGTAGAGCCTCTCTGAGAGCTTAGACGTGAGCTGGAGTCAGTTAGGTGAAGGTTGGGATATTCTCCACAGAGAAGCCTGAAGTTGAGACAAAGCCCAATGAATTGACAGTCCTAGAGGTGCTAAACCCTGATAGGGAAAATTAGGTAAGTAGCACATTAGATTCTTAGGGCCTAGGCCTGACTTTGATACTTGTGAGGGTCACCTCTGTTGTTGCTGTTACCTGATTGTGATTCATGTGAGGGTCGCCTCTGTTTTTGTTACTGTTCCTTCTCCTCTTCTTCCTCCTTTTCCCTCTCCTCCTCCTTCTTCTTCTTCCTCTTTTTCCTCCTCCTCTTCTTCCTTTTTTTTGAGGCAGGATTTTACTATATACCCCAGGCTGTCCTCAAACTTGTCATCTTTCTGCCTCAGCCTTCTGATTTCTGAGATTATAGGTATTTACTACCACACTGGGCTTAACCTTCTTTTGGTAACTGGACCTACCTCATCCCCATTATACAGTCTCAGTGGTCAATGGGTTGGGACATCACACAAAATAGGCCAATTAGAGTATGTTCCTTGAAGATTTGTCTCAATAATAGTGATCTAAGGTCAGAGAACCATCAGGACCCATATGTTCTGCTATTTCTGTGTAGAAAGTAGTTCCTGGAAGTTTCTACTAAGCTGTTTGCAGTCACTGGATCTCTTGCCCTTTTCAAGTCTTGCTTACTGAGCCTTCAATTCTGAAAGATTGTTTGGGTTGAAGTTATCCAGGGTTGATTTATGTGACTTGTGACTGAGAGTAAAGGGTGAACAGGATAACATCCCAGATCAGCAATAATCAAAATAGATTAAGATGTCAGTAATGTTGACCTTTAGGGGCTAGTGTAGGCCAGTCGTGATCTAATTAGCTTTCAAAATTCACTCTGGTCTTTTGTCCTTCCCCCATAACCCACTCTGAATGTATTCACAAGTTTATTTGAGAGGTGGTATACTTGGCCTTGAATAAGGGCAGAGAAGTTGTGAAAATATGACATACAATGACCCACTGCAGGCAGGAGAGAGAAAACTTAATAGCTTGTCTGCTCCTATGCCATCCTCTAGCAGACTTGGTCCTGATATGCTTTGTGCCCTGAGTGGAGTAAGAAACAGGGGACCTGTTAATACCTAGGGAGTCTACTTGCTCAAAAACCAAGATCAGATTTTAATTTAGAGTCTTATAATTTGACCAAACAGATCAATACTCATCCTTGTGGGTAGAATGAATGCCTTGATTTTGATTCAGCTTTGTGGGAGGAATGAAGGATGGGATGAGATAGAGAATTTACTTATTTTTTTTTCCAGAAGACAGTCTCAAGAGCATTATATCAAGTGGTAAGCCTTCAGTTTATCCTTCCACTATTCTGTTTTTCCATGCCTGCTATGGGACAAATTTCTATGATTCTAGCGTTCTTCAGGCCAGCTAATTAAGTTTCTGAGACTCCTTGGGAAAGGATACAATAAGTATCCATAATGAAATGTCATCCAAAGTTGAGGCTGTGGAGTAATTAGTGGTGAAGAGGAATTTGCCCTTTCAGCAACATAATCTGTGAGGGCTGAGATATTTGGGATGAGATATGGCATGTACACTCCATTGGTGACCTAGATGGTAGTCCCAAATAGATTGGGCGCATTGCCATGAGCAGAAAAGCCTATCCCATGCTTATTGAAGTCCCAGAATAGAAACTTCATGGCTAGGGAGATGGTTTGAATAGAGTTCTTCTCCATCAGTGGTTTTTTGAAGTCTTCACAGTTATGGAACACTTTGTTCACATGGGTTCTGTGTTAGTTACTTTTCTTGTTGCTGTGACAAAATACCACACAAAACGAGCTTAGAAAAGAAGAGATTCTTTTGGCTCACCATTCGAGGGTAAACTCCTCATGGCACACAAGTTGTGGTAATGAGAGCTACTCTACCTGTGATGGGAGGAACAGGAAGCATCTGGTCACATTGCATCTGTAGTCAGGAAGCAGAGGAAGATGAATGCTGGTGCTCAACTTGCTTCTCCTTTTTATTCAGCCTGGATTCCCAGCCCACAAAATGATGGGTCTTCCTACCCCAGTAGCACCTCTCTAGAAATACCTTTACAGAGACACTGAGAGGTTTGTCTCCTATGTAATTCTAAATGCTGTCATGTTGATATTTAAAACTAACCATTTCAGATTCTAATAGGGAAAGACATTGGTTAAGCTGTTGAGATCAGTGGTTCTCAACCTGTGGGTCATGACCATCTTGAGGGTCAAACGACCCTTTTACAGAGATTGCCTATCAGATGTCCTGCATATCAGATATTTACATTATGATTCATAATAGTAGCAAAATTACAGTTATGAACTAGCAATGAATATAATTTTATACCTTGGAGTCACCACAACATGAGGAACTGTATTAAAGGGCCACAGCATCAGGAATGTTGAGAACCACTGATCTAGATGAAGTAGGAGTAGGGACTCCTTATATGGTTGCCTGACTCAGCTCAAACTAGAGATTTGGTCTAATCCCTTGTGAACAAAGAAAGGACATAAAACACAGTACCCTGATGATGCCAAGTAGACATGGAAAATTGTGATTGAAACTGGTTTTCTTCCTAGATTATTGAAGTACCACTGAGCTCTTAGAGCCTTCACCGAGTCCATTTCCATCTCTCCAGTAGGTGAGTACTGGTGTTCCCATCTAACTTCTGAATTATATTTTCTGGCCGTTTAGTACTCTATATCCTCCCATGCATTGGATTATCATAATTTCAATGTAGCCTTTGCTCTGTAGATACCATCTAAATCAATGGTTCCATTTTATAGTAGAAATTAGGTATAGAGTTCAAGATTACACAGCATTAGTGGCATCTTGAGTCACTTTATATGTGAATAAAATAACTCTGGAAAATAAGCACTATAAGAAGGGAATGTTAAGGTGAAACTTCAAAAAGAAAATCATAACTATGAGAGTTAGCTATGATATTTACATATGAAGACTGATAATATAACTCAGCCATAGAGCTTATGCTTTTAGCATGGACAAGGTCCTGGTATGACCCCTAGTGCAACAACCAAAGATGTTTATGAATATAAAATCACACAGCATGTGTTTTATTTGAGTATGGCTTCTTCTGCTCCTAACAATGCTTTTAAAATTTAAATATATTATAGCATGCATCAATACTGCATGTCCTTTTTATTATATAGTACTATTCTCATTTATTTGTTTGTTTATTTTTTCTTCTTCCATACAATACATTCCAATTGCAACTTCCCCTCCTTCCACTCCTCTCAATCTTCCTCCCACCTGCCCTCTCCCCAAGATCCACTGCTTTTCCATTTCTCTTCAGAAAGGAACAGGCCTCCCAGTGATATCAACTGAACAAGGCACAATATGATACAGTAAGATTTGGCGCAAACCATCATATCAAGGCTTGATAAGGCAATCCAGTGGAAGAAAAGGGTCCCAAGAACAGACAAACGAGTCAGAGACACCCCAACTCCCGCTGTTAAGAGTCCCACAAACACCCCAAGCTAAACAACCACATCATGTATGCAGATGGCCTACTACATACCCATGTAGGATCTGTGGCTGCTACTTCAGTCTCTGTGAGCCTCTACAAGCCCTGCTTAATTGATTCTGTGGACTGTGTTCTCCTGGTGTCCTTGACCCCTCTGGCTCCTACCATCCTCCCTCCCCATCTCCCACAGCATTCCCTGAGCTCCACCTAATGTTTGGGTATGGGTCGTAGACTACTATTAAATGGATGCGCCACAATTTGTTCAACTATCAACAATTCACTTAATGTTCATATAGGTTGCTTACAGCTTTTTGCTATTTGGGGAGAAAAGCCATTGTTTACAATGATGTATAGGCTTTGAGTCAACATACAGTTTTCTTTCTTTTGTGTACATTTCTAGGGTTAGATGGAACTGCTTACTCAGAAAGCTTAGATTTCAACACTATCTCTGCACTTTAATGTTACTTTAGTAAAATTATTTTCCCTTTCTGGTCTTAAGAGTCCTACTTTTCAAAGGAGGGATTAGAGCTAGGTGGAGTCCTCTAGATTCTGTATCAGTTGGTAGAGGAGGTGTGAAAAATGAAAGGTTAAGTCTCTACTCATGATTTACCCAGACAGCTTGACTGATGTCTATATGTGGTATTTCCCCACAGGAATCCATTTGAATACATAATGTATTCTGTGACAAGGGATGCTTATACATTATTAGCCAAATAGTCTCTAAGATGCCTTTGGCTGTCAAAAATTTTGGAGTCTATATCTATGCTGTTTTCTAAGCTTCCCTTAGTAATGCTTTGAAAATAGCATCAAAAGCCACAGAAGAGCAAGCTTGGGTGAAAAACCACCTTTAATTTCATTTTCTTCTTCCTTTTTTTGAAAATAGTTTTTTTTCCTCATATAATATATCTCAATTGTGGTTTCCCCTCCCTCTAATTCTCCCAGCTCCTCCCCGCTTCCCCTCCCATTTGGATCCACCCCCTTTCTGTCTGTCACTAGAGAACAAATAGACTTCTAAAGTATAATAATAAAATATAATAAGATAAAACAAAAGCTAACACATTGAAATAGGACAAAATAAGCAGACAGAAGAAAAAGAGCCCAAGAAAAGACACAAAAACCAGATATAGACTCAGAGACCCACTCATTTGTACACTCAGGAATCCCATAAAAACATATAACTGCAAACCATAATATATACACAAAGGACCTGTGGGATAAAAGTAGAGAATATATATATATTAAATAAAAATAAGATAGAATTAAAAAAATCCTGTATGTGGCCAAAGGTGACACTAAGCTACATTGAGATGAAATGTATCCTCATATCAGACTTCTGGTCCAGACTAGATGATGTTGACATATTTCTCCCAGATTTTTTTTAGAAAAGGATAGCCGTGAACATAGGAAATAGTATAGAAGGGGATATCTGAAACATGGCAAGAAAGTGAACTGGTCTGGTACACTGCAGTTGGAATAACAGTGTAACTTCAGAGTATCTTAGATTCCCCTCACCTAACAACAACAACAAAACAAAAAACAGCCAAGCTTGGTGTTTCCATACTTTCAGCCTAACAATAGAATGCAGCCTAGATTGGTTCATGGTACCTGTCTTAGGGTTTCTATTGCTGTGAAGAGACACCATGACCAAGGCAACTCTTATAAAGGAAAATATTTAACTGGGCGGCTTACATTTTCAGAGGTTTAGTTCATTATCATCATGGTGGGAAGCATGGCAGCACACAGACAGATGTGACATGGTGTTGGAGAGGGAGCTGAGAGTTCGATATCTGGATTGGCAGGCATCAGAAAGAGAGTGAGACACTGGGCCTGGCTTGCGTATTTGAAACCTCTAAGCCCACCCCCAGTGACACACTTCCTCCAACAATGCCACACCTCCAATAATGCCACTCCCTATGAGTTTATGGGGGCCAGTTACACTCAAACCACCACATTACCCATGCATCAGAAAGAACTCCCTATGACAATACTAGACAAACATAGAGCCACCTATAAGGGGAGCTGATGATCAGCATTGCAAATGATAAGAGATCACATAAAACATTGTCCTTTGTTGCCTAGCCAGAGACTACTCTCCTCTTTTGAGAGAAAGTCAAACATGAGTGATAGATCCAGAGGTACCTGCATGTCATACCTTAGAAAACCCCTTCTATCCACTCAGATAGCACATGAATGAATAAAAAGAATCTCAGCAAAGAAATAGAAAAGATACTTTATAGAAGGGACTATATAGATGGTAGATAGCATATAAAAGATGCTCATATCAGCCACCAGGGAAGTTCAGATTAAAATTGTTGGGACTATCTCTATACACCAATTCCAATGACTAAAATAAATGATAGTGAAAAATAATTACTGGTTAAGATGCAGAGAAACTGCATCACTCATACACTGCCAGTAATGGGAGAATGACACAGCTACTCTACAAAACACTTTGACAATTTAGTAATAAACTAAATATGCATCTACCATATGACCCAGAAGTTGTACTCTTGGGCATTTAGCCCAGAGAAATGAAGACTTATGTTCAATCAAGAAGACATACATGAATATTCACAGCGGGTTACAAATAAGTAACAACTTCAAGCAGGAAGCTAACTAGATGTCTTTCAACACGTTAATGGTTCAACAAACTAGTATATCCTTACCATGGAATACTGCTTAGCAATGAAAAGAAACGGACTCAATACATACAGCAGCTTAGATGAGTCTCTAGGGAGTAATGTTGAGTGAAAGGTGACCTCAAAAAATTATGGACATGATGCCATGTATCTGGCATTTTTACAACACAATTTCAGAGAACAGGTTTGTGTTGCAAGGACTTATAAATGGCCAGAATTCTTAAAGTGAGGGTAGAAGAGCATGGCAAGGGACTAGAAAGTGGTGGGCATCATAAAGGGGCAAGAATAATGCTGCTATGAACATAGTTGAGCATGTGTCCCTGTGGTATGATTGAGCATTCCTTGGGTATATGCCCAAGAGTGTATAGCTGGGTCTTGAGGAAGATTG
>LZPO01047450.1:1509201-1536223 GCA_001675575.1 Neotoma lepida
GGGGGTGGGTTGAGGGGGGGAGCTGGCGGGGTGGGAGGAGGGAGGAGAGGGGGATCTGAGGTTGGTATGTAAAAGGAGTGGAAAATCTTTTTAATAATAAAAAATAGGAAAAAAAAGGGGCAAGAAGAAAAAGCCTTGCCATATTTGAACTAACTATTCTTAATGATTTTTTCCTGTATCTTAGCTGTGGTGGTAGATATCTGAGCCTACATGGGTGATGTGATTGTGTTAAAACTACACACACACACACACACACACATACACACACACACACCTGTCAAAATCTGCATAGAATAAATAGATTGTATCATTGTCACCACTGTGGTTGTGACATTCTGCTATAGTTTTACAAGATGCTTCCATGCATGGGAACCGAATAAATGATAGACAGGCTTCTTCTGTGTTACTTCATAAAAACTGCATTTGCATTTACCATTTCAAGGAAACGTTAAGAAGCAGAAGACAGAAGACATAGCCAAAAGAAGGAAGTCTGTGGTGTATACATACTTTTACCCTAAGGGGAAGTTATCCAAGGAGTCAGGCTGCTCTAGGTTCCTAGAGAGGACATTAGAGAGATTGTGAAGGTTTCCTTGACAGAATGTGGGATGTGGGCGGCCATACTTTCTTGCTTCTGAAGCTAGGCCCTTAAGTGTTGAATGCTCTCTATTTAAATTTGAAAAACCGAGGTAGCCCGCTTTTGTTTGGGCCTGCCACTAAATGAGGCTGCAATTAGTGAAGTATTTTCAGGAGCACTAGGGCTCTTGTTAGTCATACCGGATCCAGAGATCCAGGATGTTTTAATTGCCCTCTTACAGCAAGTGCCTTGACAGACACTTTTGTCCTCACTCCAAGTGTGAAAACCCCCCACAACTTCAAACAGCACAGCATATAAGGAAAACCCTTCTGAGAAAGGGTGTTTTGATATAATTTTGCATCATTGATGGAATTTAATTATATATGAGCACTTAAGTTTAGCACCTTGTAGCCAATTTTTACACTTCTGATTTTAGGTTTCTTTAATATATTTACTCAGTATGCCAAATATGTCTTTTTTTTTCTTAAACACTAAGTCTGCAGAGAACTTCCCTCACCAAGTGAAAGCTAGCAGCAAGATACAGAATGAGATGATAGAACCTGCAGGGTCGTTGAAAGTTTCTAAGCATGGGTGATAAGGCACTGATACAGGAGATCACTGGTGGACACTGTAGTGTTTAGTCAAGAGTCAATACACACACACACACACACACACACACTTACAAACACACACCACACACACACTGATAAGAGTATTGAGTGCTGATGGCCAATTTACTGTCTGAACCTTGATTTTGAGGGGCTATTTCAATTCTAGAGAGGCCCATTAGGTAGGATTCGCTGACATCTTAGCTGTAGTTCAGTTTCAGTTTTTTTAAGCCCTTCTAGATACATTGCCTTTCATCTTTCCTCAATACATTCTATTTCAGAGGTGTTTCCCAAGGGCCCAGTGGAAGGCAGTGCAGTTCTCCCTAGGTTAGTCAGGATGTTCTAGAGAAAAATAACTTATATAGAATGAATCTTTATAAATCTTTATATTGAAAGGGGATTTATTAGAATGACTTACAGGCTGTGGTCCAGCTAATCCAACAATGGCTGCTTATGAACAGAAGGTCCAAGAATCCAGTAGTTGTTCAGTCCATGAGACTGGATGTCTCAGCTGGTCTTCAGTTATATGCTGGAATCCCAAAGAAGTAAGCTCTAACGCCAGTGAAGGAAAGGACTTGCTATGGAGGATGAAAACAAGCAGGCAAAGAGAGCAACTTCCTTCTTTCAAGTCTTCTAGCAGAAAGTGTGACCCAGATTAGAGGTATGTCTTCCCACCCCAGAGATCCAGATTAGAAGTAGATCTTCCCACTTCAAATGATTAAGAAAAAAATCCCTCACAGGTGTGCCCAGCTATTTTAGGGCTTTAGTAATTCCAGATGAAGTCAAGTAGACACCCAAGAATGGTCATCACAAGTCCATTCCTTGTAAACTTGACACACAATCATATTTCTTTATGTCATGCTTATTTCCAAATGAAACAATAACCAGGTTATAATTATTCCTAATATTATACAACTATTTCATGTACAATTGCAAATTCATTATATATTTAAACATGTCATAATTATGCATAACTTGATATAATTATCCCTCATACAACCACACATTATAAATTTATAATAGGTGGCAATGTCCCTTGAGAGACATTCTTTTAGTATCTCAAGCTTTAATATGATAACCATTTACATCTCATAATTGATATTATATTACATGATAAAGAAATTGAGGGAAAAACATAAATATCAGTATAAACACATTTATTTACTTATTTTTATAAACACATTCTTAACAAAATACAACATAAACACTTATGTCAATTATAATCCTTGTTTTGACAGAAGTGTTATGTGTAGGAAATACAAATCCATAATCAGAACAAGTATCAGTTCCAGTAAGGAAAAATTGTTGTCCTTTCCATGGAGAAAGTAGTCCAATGCAGTGAACTTGCCACCAGGTCATCCAGGAAATGGTAACATATCTCGAGCTCAGTGTTAATTTCTGCTGTTGGTAGATCACACTCAGTAGCAGCTGTAACCAGGTCAACCTTGGTGAGTGGAAGTCCATATTGTCTAGCCCATGCATAAATCCCACCTCTGCCATCATGGTTACTTTGTTCATAGGCCCATTGGACAATGACAGTAATGGCTGGAGAAAGAGTCTGACTGTCCACAGAATGGGCCATTCTATCTACTTGATTATTGGACTCCTCAGCTCAAGTCACCTTTTGATGAGTATTTACTTGGGACACAAGTATTGTCACAACCTTTGCCTATTTGAAGAGATATATCCACATCTTCCCTAGATGTCTTTCTCCTAAATTTTCTGACCATGTTTTTTCCAGGTCCCTGACCATCAGGCAATCAGCCAATCCATCCCATGAGTCAGTGAACAATTGCACATCTAGTCATTTCTCCTTCCAAACAGAAATGTATGACCATGTGCACTGCCCGAAGTTCTGCCCACTGTGAAGATTTCCTTTTGTTAGTGCCGTTCAAGGTTGTTCCAGAAAGGGGTTGTAATGCTGCAGCTGTCTACTTCTGGATAGTGCCTGCATAATGTGTAGAACTATCATGAAACCAGGCTCTAGTCTTCTCTTCTTCAGTCAACCAATCATAGGGAAAACCTCATGAGACTATAGATGCATATTTGACAATAGACAGCATTGTAATGGGAGTAGAAACCATAGGCATTTGGGAAACTTCTTCAGGTAACTTGCTTGTGCCTTCAGGACCTGCTCAGGCCCAATCATGTATATACCACTTCCATTTGATAATAGATTGATGCTGTGCATGTCCTACTTCATGAATTGGTAGGTCTGATAACACCTAGCTCATGATGGACAGATCAGGTCACATGGTAACTTGGTGGCCTGTTGTGGGATATTTGCACACTGTGTGAAGATATATTGCTGTGATTGGATTGATAAAGAGCTAAACAGCCAATAGCTAGGCAGGAGAGATAGGCGGGACTTCTGGGCAGAGAGAGAAAAAGAAAAAAAAGAGACACCAGGGGCCAGCTAGTCAGCTGTGGAGGAAACAGGAAAGTAGTACATGCATAATGAAAGAAAGGTAAAAAGCCCTGAGGCAAAATGTAGATGAATAGAAACAGGTTAAATTAAGTTATAAGACCTAGTGGGACAAGCTTATGCTAAGGACAAGCACTCATAATTAATAATAAGTTTCCATATCTTTATTTGGGAGATCGTTGGAAGCCCAAAGAAAACCCCAACTACAGTAGTCCATTGCAGGCCCGAAAGCAGGCTGAGAGCTGTTTGTCAAAGGGAGAATAGTTATCTGCAATGATGGTAGATAGAAACCTTGCTCCAAAATCCCAAAATCTCTTCTGTGATTCACCTAGAGGGGTGACACCTCAAGTACCATCGGGTCTGCTGGATCATATGGTCCCAATAGAGCATCCTGCACAGCAGCCTGGACCTGTTGAAGAACCTTCTTTTGTTCCAATCCCCACACAAAGCTAGTGGCTTTCTAAGTCACTTGATATGTGGGCCAAAGTAACATACCCAAGTGAGGAATGTGTTATCTTTAGAATCCAAATAATAACTTATGGTTCACCTTAGAAGAAATATCTCTGCATGCCCCAACCACTAGACTTGCAAGAATTTCACTGATGTAGAAAGCCCTTGAATTTTGGTTGGATTTATTTCCCATCTTCTGTTGCACATATGTGTTACAAACAAGTCCAAATCTTCTGGTGCACATATGTGTTACAAACAAGTCCAAAGTGGTTGCTACCTCCTGCTCACTTGGTCTAATCAACATAATGCTATCAACATAGTGCACTAGTGTGATATTTTGTGGAAGAGACAGATGATCAAAATCTCCTCTAGGTTATGACACAGAGCTGGAGAGTTATTATGTCCTTGAGGTAAAACTGTAAAGGTATACTGCTAGCCTTGCCAACAGAAAGCAAATTGCTTCTGATGGTTCTTATGGACACCGAGAAAAAGGCATTTGCTAGATCAATAGTTATATACCATGTACCAGGAGAAGTGATAATCTGTTCAAGTAAGGGAAACAACATCTGGCACAACAGCTGCAATAGAAGTCAGTATTTGATTGAGTTTTCATAGCCAAGGATTTATCTGTCTTCTGCACTGGCCAGATAGAGTTAAAGGGTGATGTGGTGGGAACCACCACCCCTGCATCTTTCAAGTCCTTGATGGTGGTACTGATTTCTGTACTTCCTCCAGGGACGCCATACTGTTTTTGATTCACCTTTTTCCTGGCAGAGACAACTCTAAGGCTTCCATTTAGCCTTTCCAACCATAACAACCCTCACTCCACAGGTCAGGGAACCAATGCGAGAATTCTGACAAATTGTAAGTATATCTATCTCAATTATACATTCTGGGACTGGGGAAATAACCACAGGATGAGTTTGGGGACCCACTGGACCTACTGTGAGTCAGACATCAGCCAAAACTCCATTAATTACCTGATCTCCATTAAGTCCCTACCTTAAATGGAGAACCACAATGTTTCCTGGGATCTCCTGGAATCAGCATCAATTCAGAACCAGTGTTCAACAGATCCTGGAAAGTCTGACTGTTTCCTTTCCCCTAGTGTACAGTTACGCTTGTAAAAGGCTGTAGGTCCTTCTGGGGGAAGGACCTGGAAAAGGCTAACAGTAGAACTCTTAGCTATTTTATCAAGGTCCTTCATTGCCACAGTTTTAAGGGTCCCGGGTCTACAAACTGGCTCAAGTCCTGAAATTGGGTCACAGGCTGAGATTCCCTTGTGCCATGATCCAATGGAGCCTTTCTTTCACTTGTTTAAGAAATTTTCTGCTTATACAGATCAAACAAAAATACTCTAGGCTTTTTATCTATTTCATGCCTGGAAACATCATGATTGATTAGCTAGTACCAAACGTCCATATAAGTCATGCCACTATAAAAACCACTTTGCCTGTTCTGACCATTACAGGTCAGGCCTTATGACCTGCTTTGTCTGTGCTGTCCATTATGATAACCATGATCACCTTGATTCACTGCTGCCACCTGGCCCCTGCTACTTCAGGGCCCAATTAAACCCATTGCATTTAATTCCTCCAGCTGAGGAACAGAGTCTCCAATCCTAAGGTCTGGCACAAGAAAAGGGGCATCAACAAAGCTTGTCAGATGTGCTGGTACCCCTCTCACCATTTTGTGTCATGTAGGATTAGTGAAGGGCATGTCTTCTGGGCCTTCCCATTGTGGAGGATTAGGTTTTACACGGTGTACCCACTCTAGCAATGCAATTTCCCTGAGCCTTAAAATCCCTTCATCAACACTAGGCCAAAGGATATCAGATATCTCCAACTCCTTTTCAGTAGGCCAGCTTTTGACAAATAGTGCCGCCAATCATTCAAACAAACTTTTGACACCTTTGAACTGAGTGAGTTTCCATACTTAATCTAGAATCTCCACTCAGTAGCCCATATCAATAAACTCATCTGATCCAGTTTTATGTTCCTCCCACCATTATCCCACACTCTTAAAATCTGTTCTCACACATATTCCCCAGACTTCTGCTTGAATGAATTAGCAAAATCATTAAACTCTTTAGTAGTATTACACATGTCCTCATGGACTACACTTTCTATGTTCCCTCTAGGAGATTGCTTTGCCTTAAGTCTGGTAATATGTCTAGTGTGTGGTGTCTTCAGCAATAGGGACTTACCTACAACATCTGAGATGCATCCAAGGGCAGCAGCAATAGGTTATATTGTTTTGAGAGTGACTTGGACTATACTGAACAACCACTTGAAGGGAGGCTTATTGAGCCTGATACTGGAGTTTTTGTTGGGCTTTGGTTCTCATGGGAAACATTGTCATCCCAAGTGACATAACTTCATTTAAGATATATATATATATACACTTATATGCATTGTATATAATTTAAGTAAATATATAAAATGATATCATTCTTTGGTGATATATTGTGCACCCCAATAAACTGCCAGCCACTAGATTAGACATAGAGGCCAGACAGTGATGACACACACACCTTTAATCCTATCACTTGGGAGACAGAGATCTGATTGGATCTCTGTGAGTTCAAGGCCACATTGGAACAGAGCCAGGCTTGGTGACACACACCTTTAATCCCAGCACTTGAGATCTTATGCCTTTGCTTGGGAAGCACACACACCTTTAATCCCAGGAAGTAAGATGGCAGGGCAGAAAAAGGTATATAAGGCGTGAGGAAACAGAAACTCGTTGTCTTGAGACTGAGGATTTCGAAGAGGTAAGAACTTGTGGCTGGCTTGTTCTGTTTCTCTGATCTTTCAGCTTTCACCCCAATATCTGGCTTTGAGTTTTTTTTTGTCTCTCATCATTCTTTCTCTATTGCCCTCAATCCCCCTTTCAAACTTGGAGCCTCCTCCCTGTTTTTCCATTTCTGCCTGTATCCTGTTAGTACCCTCCCAGCCCTTACCACCATCCCTGATCCCTTTATATTTGCCTGGTTTCTGCAGTTGCTCTATGTTATATACTCACATCCGAAGATTTGGAGCTAGGAACTGCAGTGAGAGAGAACATGTGACATTTGTCTCTCTGGGTCTGGCTTACCTCATTTAGTACAAACTTTTCCAGGTTCATCCATTCACCTGGAAATTTAATTTTCCTTTACAGCTGAGTAATATTCCATAGTGATTATGTAACTTAGAAATGGTTGTATAAACAAGACCTGAATAATGACAATTTTAATAAACAAACTAATGTAGAAGTGGAAAAATCTCATGGGATCTTATTCCTAGTCAAAGAACTATAGGAAACTAATAATAATTTCCTCTCCCAGGACGAGCTTCCTAGGACACCAAAGTAATTGTCCCTGAAAGAATATGCACACAAACACCAAAAATAAACTTAGTAAGTTATATTTATATATTTTTACACACACACACACACAAACATTAGAAAAATAAAGAAAATGAGACTATCAACTTGAGAGTAAGGAGGCGCATGGGAGGATCTGAAGGAAGGAAAGGCAAAGGGGGAAGTGACGTAATTGAAATGTAATTTAAAAATGAAATTACAAACCGTAATTAGAGTGCTATGGAGGAAATAAATGGAAGATGGGCAAGAAGTGCTGGCAATGGTGATGAGTGGTATGGAATCTAATATAGCATGCCCAGGGAACAGTCTTCACTGACATGACATTGGAATCAAGTTTTGGAGTCGACGATGAAATGAACTGCTCAATTAGTTATTGGAATAAATATTTGAGGGAGGGCAAAATTCGGTACCAAACAGATGCCCTGGGGTTAGTGTGTGTCTCCTTTTGCTTTTGACAGCATGACATACAGAAGAAGCCAAATAAGAGGAACGAAGTTGCTTTCTATCAATCCACTCTCATGCTGACTCATTTAATCTGGCAACACAACCTATTTATGTAAGGTGGCATTGATACCTTCTCAGGTTATTTCACTCCTGATCTTAATACCTTTCATTGGTCCTCAACTCTTAAAGGTGCTTCCACTTGTCATTACTGTTACATTGAGGACTAAGTTCCCAGCACATGAACCTTTTGGAGCTACATATAAACTATGCCCTAACTTTTGCAGGTGACTACCACCATTCCTTTAAATACAGATGCAAGTGTTTACGTAAATCTATTGATGTCAAATTTTATTTGTACAAGTTGATGAATTTATACCTATACATCAACTTATTTGTATAGTATATACTTATAAAGCTCTTTTATTTATTTTACACATAGGTATAAATAAAAAATATATGTAAAATGAATTTATTTTATTATACCTAGGTATAAATAAAATGTGGCCACAGTATAAAGACAGCAAGAAACCCTGAGTGAAGATGAGATTCATTTCTTCCACTAACAAACCCTTGGTTATAGAAGGTGCCATGAAATCATGTTCAATGGTGCTAGTGCCAGCTCTGAGACTAACAGAAGAAATAACAGGTGGTGGGTAAGACTAGCCCACCTGCTTTTCCTGGACATTTCTTTATCTTTTGTGACTTGAAATGTGTAGATTCAAAAAAGTTCATGTTACAAACCCACTGGAAAAGTTGTAATGTGATGCCCTAATGGCAAAACTTTCCTTTAGGTTACATAAAGAAAATTAGTAAGGGTCAAGGGGAAGATAATTTCATCCTAACTATAAATCAAGCAGTGCCTTCCATCAAGGAAATGGCAGCTGGGGCTGGAGAGATGGGCCGATAATAACTACCGGAGAGTTTTATGTGATTATGATGTGCAGCTTTGGACTTTTCTGTGTCAGCAGTAAATGTCTTGATTCAGGTTAAACAAAACCCACCTCTGCTTAGATGCAGCAGTCCCCAGCACACTCTTGCCTAACTAGTTTGCCAGAGCTGATTTACTCAATGCATTAAGCCTAGGGGCAACTTTTCCATCCAGCACCAATAACTATCTAGAAGGCAATCTTATCTCTCCATAGTGGACAAGGTTATTCTCTTCAAATGATTCCAGACACCCCTGCACACTGTGATGCTTGCTCTCTGTCAACAAATTTGCAGGAAATCTGTAAAAAATGTATAATTGTGTGATCTACAACTGCTGAGTTCCAAATGTTGGTTCAGTCTAATAAATGATAGACAATTCAACATGGAACAACATGCCATTTCTTTGGCCATGAGGAACTCTCCTTTGGGGGAATATTTAAGAAGGCACAGATAGGGGAGATTTCAAAGTACATCTACTGGAAACACTGAGAAGAGTGGAGGAGTCATTTTCATTCTTTTCATGTAGAACCCCCTTTTAAAATCCAAACTTTTAGAGAAGCTATTAATGAAAGTTGATCTTTCTGTATACATTGATTGAGAAAATATTTAAGATATAGATCATTTAAGGACAGTGTATAGTGGACTTTCAGATTTACTCATCACTTTTAACGTCTATAAGTAATTTGAAATTTTAATAGCCCATATATATATATATGTGAGGTATATAATGTATTACCTGGTACATAGATCCATTCATAGGTTTTTCCTCCTACTTTACTGAATGAAGCCCACAGCCCGGAGGTAAATTTAGGTTGATATTGTCTTTCAGGGACAAATTCATCTTCCTCCAACAGACTTCCTTTAGTAATACATGGTTTGTTGAATGCCTACATGGCCATTCTGGAAGTTGGGGAACAAAATAGAGAAAATATCCTTGAAACAGCTACTGGATCCTGCCTATCTGTGGCAATGGGAAGAAAGCACGCTCTCTTTGGGATTACTGTGAAAGTTTTAAAGCCTGATGTCACCATGCCATTTACATATTACATTGCCAAAGGTTTATCAGAATTCGTTCAAGTTGAATTCCTGCTTTCAAGATTTTACCTGAGGAGACTATTTCAACTTCTAAGGTCATAGTGTTCCTCTGTCATTTACACTCCATCTTGTGAGGATCTTCTTTGCTCTACATCAATTATAAGTGGGGACTGGGTCTGTCTCTTATACACATCTAGATGTGTATAAGAGACAGGACTGTGCCTATGTTTGCAGACAGGATTTTTTTTTTTTGGTTTTTCGAGACAGGGTTTCTCTGTGTAACAGCCCGGGCTGTCCTGGAACTCAGTTTGTAGACCAAGCTCACAGATATCTGCCTGCCTCTGCCTCCTGAGTGCTGGGATTAAAGGCGTGTGCCACCACACCCAGCTTGAGAGAGGATCTTTTTAATAGTGAAAGGCTTGGTGTGAATTTTATTCTAAAAGGACAAACCACCTGTAATACAGGTTCCTTTGACTCCGTAGCTCATGTTGGTAAGGCTTTGTTTTATTTTCTGTCTGAAATCTAATTTGCAAACTTGTATTTCAAAACAAGAAATGTGTTCTTCCTCAAATGGCAGGGAAGTGGCTTTGGAAGAGCTCCAGTAGATTCTCTCATTCCTGTACTCTGTGCCCCCTCTCCCGTGTGTGTGTGTGTGTGTGTGTGTGTGTGTGTGTGTGTGCTTTATATCCTGTCATGCACACGGCTCTCACAGACCTTTTAAAGTTAATTAAAAAGCCTTGCATGGGCTGCCAGATCTGGGTAGGAAAATTCCTCTGTAACCTTTTGTACCAGATTAAAAACCTCTGACAGTTATGGCTGGTGCCAAATTTTAAATGAAGTGTGCAGAGTAAATTTAATAAGATGTACAATTCTGTCAGGTTCAGAGTGACTTGTTTTCGATTCAGCAAGAACCAGGAGACTGAAGGCAAGTGAACTTCTTCCTTGGAAAACCTTATGATCGGGCTTACCACCACAGCCCTTCCCCACTAAATTCTCATGTTTCCAACCATACGAAAGTATTGCCCAAACTCTCATGAGATATATCTTTAACAAAAGATTTCTCTGTTACATATAGGTTCAGAAACTCTACATATCATATTCTGTACTTGGAGATACATGATACATACCAAACCCACGTTTTTACACAAAAAAAGTTCATTTTAATTAAACATAGTGTCTTCTAGATGTTTGACCATTCTACCTATTTTCGCCTAAAAACCTTTAACATTTGATCACAGTACCCCGCAAAATATGGGTTGAAGGCTCTTTGATAATGAACATTCTGACACATAAGCCTTATAAAAGCCAAGATTTTCGGTGATAAGCACAGAGGCTATACTCCCAGCAGATCATACGAAGAGACGGCAGACTAATAGAGCTAAAAGTCCAAGTTGCCCCAGTTTCTTACAGGATACCAGCTGTGGTTAGTGGTAATGGAATATTTTGTCTTTCCCAAAGAGGATTGGTAAGGCAGATCACAGAACCAAGACCTTTATGCTCCCAGATAAATTGTCATGAAACACCGCCTTAGATGTAAGGCTGCAAAAATTGTCAGACAAACTTTATGACCATGATCCACCATTTGGCTTCAAGATTTTTCTACACCAATTGTCCCAGCTGCTCTGTGGCCATTGTGTGTAGAGTAATGAGCAAAGATCACCCATATTTGGTGGGTCCGCCTGCTTAGTTTCCTATGAGTTTCAAGTGGAACTTAACACAGCAGGGCTGCTCGGGGATTTCCTTGAATTAGTGTTCTGTGGAGCACATTTTGACTTCTTGCTACTACTTCCCAAGCTCCCTAACTGCCTTAGTAATTAGAGATTGGAGAATACCGAACATAACTCACTCCTTACCAGCTGCAAGAGTTTAGTTCCTGGATACCCTGTGGATATCCAAATCCACAGATGGTTTAGCAAAGGGCATACACACTCTTTTAGATTATTTAGAATGCCTAATACAATGTAAATATTTTCAATACTATATTATTAATGGAATCATGGCAAGAAAATGTCTGTATATGCTCAAGTGATACATGAGATGCACAAAGCTTGAACATCAAACACTAGACAGAGATTAAGAATCTGTGAAATGATGAAAGCTATATAGCAGGATATATTCATGTGGCATTTGGATCCAGAAATTTCAGATTTTGCTTTTTCGAACTTTCTGGAATTTTATTTTTGAAGAATTCATTTAATCCATGGCTAGTGGAATCCACAGATGTGGAATCTACAGGTGTGGAACAATTTTAACTCTTTAGTAAGGGCAGAGTCTAGGTCCCTGCAGAAAGCAATCAGTATTCTCAGGGATTTAACTGTAAACTGGTAATGGGGAGTTTATGAAGGTAGAGGTGAGGTTAAAGGAACCAAGAAAGGAGGAGGAAAGACTCAGAGGATATCAATAACTGGAAGATGTTACTACCCAAAGACTTCCACTTCACATTTTAAAGCCACTTCGTCTTTTTTCATGAAACCAGAATTAAATGGCAATGTTTCAAATGACTGACATTTGAAAAACACAACAAAATAAGATGTAATACTGAGTTTCTTGAAAGGAATCATGTCCAATGACTAATTTTTAAATTAACCATCTGCCTTATTACAGGTCAAAGAAATACTAACCATAAATAGGTATAGTATGCATAGACCGATTCTGAAGCACTAGGGAAAGCTGGAAGCTTAGTGTCCCACTTTTCTTCACCCTCCTTCAAACCCATGTACATGACTTTGCAAAGGAGTTTCATAACAGCCTAAAGGGGCTGGCTAGGTCTTTGAATCTTCAATACTGGGCCAAGGCATTTAACTGTACAGACGAAGAAAATAATGTGCTGCTAATATTAAAGTACAGATACTTTGGGACTTATTTAGTATGAACTTGAAAAAAACCCACAACTGAACAGTATTATTTGTAATATTGTATGTTTGTTGAGCAGCTAGTTCAGGCAAGAAACGTGATGCCTCTCTGATCAATATTCCACATAGGTAAAGCTTCATGATCTTTAAACATTGAACAACAATGTTTAAAATAGATTGTGAGCTTTACAAAACTGTAGACCTTGATGTGAATGCCAAAGCAGTAAAAAAATAAAAGTAGTTTGATCAACTTTATTCAGATTAATGCACATATTTCTAGGTCATATGCTGGTCATTAATCGATTTTTGAGAAAGTTGATATGAATCTTGACATTTTACAGATTGTTCATTTGTCACCTGTAGAGTGATACCCCTCCCCATCATCTCTCTCTTTTTCCCCCTGAAGTTATCTGTTAGCTTCATCATTTATTAAAGATTTAGCTCCTATGTCACAGTTTTCATAGCAATTATTCTGGGAATAAATTACTTGTCCTTATGGAAGATCTTCCATACTCTGGCAGCTCAGTCCTTTGGATTTATCTTCAATGGCTTTCTCACCCATCATCTTTCAGCCATCCAATTCCACAGTCAGACACTGGGCATTATCACTGAAAACTACACCATCTCCATGGTTACTTTTCAAAGATTTTACTCTATCCACATTTTCTGCTTATTGCTCAAATACATCCACTATTCATAGTTCTTTATTTCCAATGAATCTTTCAATCCATTGAGGTATCTCCACTCTGTTTTTCATTGAGACCTTGCTACTACTTCTCTGTAAATCACGCTTCTGCTCTTACCCCTCTTTAGCTAACAGAGAGCAGGTGCATCTAACCTCACAATCATTCCATGGTGGATATTATTAGTTACCTTTCTTCCCATGTCCTTTAGTTACTATAGTTGGCTAAATGACTTCCTCAGTGAATCCACTGATTTGACATATCCATATCGGTGAGTTGCGACACTTGCAATTGCTGGAGAATTCCCCATGACAAAGTGATAACTGTGACTGTTTATGATTATGAAGCCCCACAAGGCTTTCAACATTGCTAGGAAACCTGCTTGGTTATCTTTTACACTCTGAAATCATGCACTCTCTTACTTTACTGCTATTTTTCTTCAAATTTCTGATTATGGCCTTCACATCATTCCCTTTTCAGTTTTAGTGGATAACTTAACTTTTTATTTCGTATGTAAATTGAACAGTGTTGGAAGGGAATTCTCTCAACCTCTGGCTGTTGATGTTGAAAATTTTTGTCTTTACTTTAATTTCTAGCTTATATTCTACCTCTTTCTATAGTGCATAATGTACTCCTCATTATATTTAAAGCCAAAATTCCCACTGTCTTGTAGATTATACATTTCTGGCATTCTGATGGAACTTTATTTCATTATAAATATTTTTATCTTTGGGTTTGTCACTTTTTCATTCTTAAACATTAAACTTGGTCTAGGCAATTTTATCAAAACATATACAGACATAAATGACACACACATTAAGACTTGCACAGCCCACAGCTTCCCAGTACGTCCTGGTTTACTTCTTGTCTTGTATCTCTTACTTTAATTAACCAATCAATCAATTAATTACTTTTGTCTTTCTGAGGTGGAGTCTCATGTAGCCCAGGCTAGCCTCAAACTTGGTATAGAGCCAAGGATGATCTTGAGCTCCTGATTCTCCTGCCTCCAACTCCCAAATATTGGGCTTATAAGCATGTGTCACTATACTCAGTGAGCTTTCTATTTTTAGAATATGCTTTCTAAAATGGTGGTCTGTAGTTGTCATCTCTGTTTCATTATCAATTTCACTTGATGTTATTGGAAGTTACCATTATCTGTTTCTAATTTCTTAGCAGATGCAGTTCATCATTTTCTGGTTCCTTTGTGGTATGAGGCCATGTGAATATTCAGACAGAGACTGAATGCATAAGTCTTCATGATTTCTTCCCCTGCCACAAAAACCAAGGGAAATGATGATTAATGCCCAAGTTTAAGATGATGGAATATGCCACCATATTTAATCAAGGCTATTTCAGCTGAAACTTCTGCTGTCCTTCTCTTGAGTAGCTATTTCTTATGAATTGAAACATTCCTTCTTAGATGGAAAGAAGCGTTTATGAATCTCAAAAGAAAGCTCCAAGACTCACGGGGCCTTCCTCTGAGGTTATATAAGCAATACACAGTAGCTTTTGGAGAGGAAAGTCGTTGTGAAGCTGCTTGCAAGTCGTATGTGTCAGATTCCGTGAATGGCCACCTATGCTGGGGTAGCCAGTTGGGTTGCCTGCCTTCAAGTCATTTGTGCTCCTGTAAGTAACCCCTCACCTTTGCTTTAATCACATTGATTTGCCAAGTTAAATGTTGGTAGAATAATTTCTGTGGTCTGACAGAAAAACCTATGAATGGATCTATGTACCAGGTAATACATTATATACCTCACATATATATATATATGGGCTATTAAAATTTCAAATTACTTATAGGCGTTAAAAGTGATGAGTAAATCTGAAAGTCCACTATACACTGTCCTTAAATGATCTATATCTTAAATATTTTCTCAATCAATGTATACAGAAAGATCAACTTTCATTAATAGCTTCTCTAAAAGTTTGGATTTTAAAAGGGGGTTCTACATGAAAGGAATGAAAATGACTCCTCCACTCTTCTCAGTGTTTCCAGTAGATGTACTTTGAAATCTCCCCTATATGACAGACCACATGCTCATTCATATCTGGAATGAGCAAATATTTGTTAGCATTGTCTCAGGAAAAGTCATGCATCATCTGCATATTACATCTTATATAAATAAGAAATGAAATTTTGCATATTGAACAACTAAAAGTTTGAAATAGGTTTCTGTAATAGTAATGCTTAGCTTATACTGGCTAATTTATTCTTAAATTTATTCTATTCTGACACTTTGCCTGACTATTTACCAAGTTTGATTTTGATAACATCACTACTGTCCTTCATGTTGCTAAGCACAATGACCGTATTAGGTTTCAAGTATATCTTAATTGACTTCTCAACAGCATTCAGTGCAGTCTGTTGTTCATGTTCTACTTGCTTGGCTTCTATTACGTTAGATTTTCCTTGCCAGTTCTTTGCTGCTTATGTTTCCCAGCTCCCCCTTTCCTTTCTTATCTGTACATGTCTTAATTCCACAGAACTCAGCTTTAAAAGCTTCAGGCATATCATTTTGACTTCCTTTCAACTCTCGGAATCACACTCCTACATTATGACTATTCTGATGTTGGCTAGAGACAAAATGAGGAATAGAATGGCAAGGGCAGATGGATGGAATAGGAAAAGCATTGTAGACAGAACTGTACTCATAATGTATATTTTGACTCAACTGCTTGTTTATGGAGCTTGTTCCTGGACACTCTACACATGGCTGTCCCTGACCAAGTTCTTTTCTCTCATTGTGCTCTATGTATTTCCTTTATAAAATTTACGGTATATGGCTGTAATTGTAGTTATTTGTAAAATTATTGCCTCTTCTTCATTAGTATGTGAGCTCCTTAAAACAAAGGATGGTCCTATTTTGCCAGTCACTGAATTTTCAATGCTTATCATAATGACTGGTTTGTAAAGTTAGTTGATAAATTAACATTTTCTGAATAAACGCATAACATAATTATCATCTTTGTGAGGACATTTTCATAAAATAGTGTATTTTTAAAATCACATGGTGCAAATATTGCTAAAATACGCCACATGGTCAGAAATTGCACTGTAACCCTGTAGATCCTATATGTCTTTAAACTCAAGGGACTGTTTTGTCTTATAAGGTAATAAATCACATTCCATCTAAAATGTTTTTTATAAAGCTGAGTTACATATATAAAGCAAATGCTTAATAATTCAGATATATTTTGAGGACTGATAAAAAACCTGCAGAGTTTTAAAATATAATTCAATGCACAAAAGAGTATGGATCTCTTCTAAAATTTTAGTCTTCTTTCCAGCTAATAGGTCTATAATTTTAAAGTTTAATAAACAAACTGCATTGGACTCAGTGGAATCTGTAAAAAAGAAATGTAGTCTTAATGTCTTATTTGCTTGGTTTAAATGTGAAAACCTGTACTTCCTTGACTAAATAGACAAATTAGTCTACCCTAGTCCCTAGACAATATTTAATCAGAGAAAGCTATCTGAAGAAGTGGTCATGTCAGAAATACCACACACACACACACACACACACACACACACACACACACACAGGGGTGGGGAGATTTTCTGAGTTTTCACATATCTGTCAAAGTTCTTTGCAATACAGACAAAACTATGAAAAATTGATATTGTTGTTGATAAGCTCTCTCATCTCTTATTCAGAAAGCTTTATTTGCAAATTTAATAGCAGATAATTCCCTTTACAACTGGTGCAGTAAAACTACTGTACAGCTCCCTTCTATTTTTACTCAAAAAGGAATAGAAACAAAATTTCAATTGCATGATCATCTTAATAGATTCAAGAGTAACATTTGATAAAACTCAACCTATTCATGATGATAAGATCTCACCAAACTGAAAAATGGAAGGAAATTTCATCAGCCAAATAAAGAGGACATATGCACACCCTACCTTGAATGCTTAATAGTACAAGAATAATTCTCCCCCAGAATTAAGAACAGATAAGAATATGTTCTTTGAATTCCCATTCAGTAACATTCTTGATGTCTCAGTCTATACAATAAGGCAAGAAATAGAAATAAAAGCACCCAGGTTGAAAAGATACTACTAAAATGCTCTTATTCACTGAGCACATGCTCTAGAATACAAAAAATATTAGAGTACCTGGAAAAACTACCATTAGAACTAACAGTTTCATCTGGGTCACAAGATATAAGACTATTATGCAAAAATCAACTGTATTTAAGTTAGTAATGGAAACTAAAAAGAATTAAAACAGCAAACTTCATAATAATAAATTTAACAAAAGATCAAGACTTCTACACTATTCTAGAGTGTTGACATCAGTTTAAAAGAATCTAAATAAATGGAGATATATTGTTTATAGATGGATTGGAAGACTCAATGTTATTGTTACAGGTTTGTGTGTGTGTGTGTGTGTGTGTGTGTGTGTGTGTGTGTGTGTGTGTGTGTGTATTTGTGTCTATGTGAATGTATGTCATGTGTATATGGAAGCCCAGGAGGCCAGAAGATGTCAGAGCTCCTGGAGTTGGAGTTACAGGCAGTTGTGGACCACTAGATGTGGGTTCTTAGAACTGAACTCCCATCCTCTAAAAGAGCAGCAAGTGCCCTTAACTACTGAGCCATCTCTCCAGCCCAGCTCTGCAGTATTAAGATGGCAACTATCCTCAACCTGGTGTACAAATTTAGTGCAATCCTTATCAAATTTGTGTTTGCTGTTATATCCTTAGCTCCTAAACTAGGAGAAAGGCCTGGGGGTAAGATAGGGAAAGTAGTACATATTAATTGTTACCATAACTAATGTTGTCAATTCAAATGGATTATGTCATTCTCTTTTCATCTGTCTGGTCTTGATTTGGGGTTTCTTCAACCATTGGCATGTTTGAAAGTCAGTACCAGCTGTGAGAGGCTATGTATCTTCTGAGTGTCTTCTGCTTAAAGAGAACTTACAAATGTTTGCACCCTCTGGGTGAAGCTTGTGTAGAGTTGAGGAAGGTCTTACTAGTATATAGGAAACAAGAAGGGAGTTAACTTTCCATGTCAGTGCCTGTCCAAATTGTCTTTTTGGCCACTGGGGTGAGGTCCTCAGTGCTTCAGAATCAGGCAGGAGCTGGGTCTAAGGAGGAGTTTATAGCTTGTATGTACAATGAAGTGGATATCAAAGTGGGTCAAGTATCCTCTGAAAATAAGGAAATCAGGGGATAGGGAGTACTAGACAAGACACCTCTGAGGGGAATTCAAAATAGAATTCATCTCAGAGTTAAATTAACAATTTGTTGAGTAAAATATTCTTTTCCAGCTACATGAACTCTTAGGTTTTTATAAATTAATGTGCAGCAGACTTCAAGTTAACACACTGACACGGTAAAGGGGAATTTCTAATACTTGCACTACTTTGGAAAAGAGTTATTTCAAAAAAAATCCTCTGCAGCAATGTTGACATGCCTATGTTCTTGCTATGTCTTATCTTTCCTGTGTATTTTCTATATTTCCACCTTCCTTTGTTTAGTGATTCCTACCTGACTCCATTATGTGACAAGATGAGGAGAGAGGGAGATCTACATTAATTTATGTAAGTCCAAATCTGTCTTTGCTCATTTGAAGAAACAGATAAGAAATATTGCCTCCTCAATCCCCTAGGTATTGGGTAGGTCCACTTTAATAATATAATAATTAAAAACAAAGTTTCTCAGTCATGGTTAGGAAATACAACAATAGAGCCTAGTCAGAGAAAGATTAGGTGTTGCTGTCTTTGAAAATGGTGGATGAGGTGAGGCATAAGCTAAGAAATGTAAACAGCTTTTGGAAGGTAGAAAAGGCAAGGAAACAATTTACCCCAATGATCTGAAAAGAATACAGCCAACCCACCCCCAAGCCTTGATTTTAGTTCAGTGGGATTTGCCCGACATTTCTTTTATTCCTAACTAGCTTCAGTATCAAAGGGCAAGAAAGAACTAATGGTTCAAGGACTGAAAGAAAGGAGAGAGGATGGCATTATTTGTTTTCTGTCCTTATAAATGCATCCTCTCATTTTGTTCTTCCTTTCACTGTATATTTTCTGTGCCTATCCACATTCTTAAATCTTAGTGGGTAATATTTCAAATAATTGACATGTATATGTAAGTAATCTAACATACACATATAAATGCAGAAGTTTTCATTTTATGTAAGCTATCTTCTACAGAAAATTTAATTTCCTTTAGTTTTTTTTTCGTTTTTTCTTGATGCTGTTTCTTTAAGAATGATCCATGTGGCTGTGTGGTACCTGGCTTCTGGTTTTTGACTGTTGCACCCTTGTTTTCTATTCAGAAATTACAGGAACAAAGTGAGGCCAGAGGATGCTAGGGGGGGCCTTGGGAAGAGAGCAATGCCCTTATTTTGGAAGATGAGGTGAAAACAGAGCAGGGAAATAGGACGAAAGGAGACAGAGTGCGAAGAGTTGTGGCTAAAGAGATGTACTTAGGAAACAAAAATTTGGAAAATGAGTTTGAGAAAGCAAGGTCATTAATAACAATGACTCACTAACATTTCTCTTTGATTCAATTTCCCTGCATTTTCCTGCCATTTCTAGCTTTACCGGAGACATTTCTGTCAGATCCTAGGACACAAACAAAGCAAGGCTAAACAGAGCAAAGCCTAAGAAAGTTCATAGCTCAGCTAGGTCTTAATTCTTGGTCTAGCCAAACCTCATTTACTCTACTGGCACCTAAATATTCATCTTCTTTGTGTGAATTTATAGCCTCCTGAATTTGGAACTACATGTAGATTTAACTCATACAAATGATTTCTTGTTTGACCCATGAGAGTATTTATTTTCAAATAATTATACACTTTTTTCCTCAGCAGGAATAGCTTTCTTGCTTTTATTCCTGATTATAAAAATAATTCATGATTACAATACAAAAACATTATTGTAATATAAAGAAAGAAGACATAAATGTTACTTATTTTCCTATCATTTGACTAACATTTTTGGTATATTATTATACTCTTTAGTTATTATTAATGATATTCCATCAATAATTATTTACTATGAAATCCAATGGGCTATGTGTTGATATACAATTGCAAGCAAAATTTGGCACAGTTTTTGCCCTGTGGACCTCACAATATAGAGAGGGAGAATTGCCTATAATTATATGATTATTTAAGTAATATCTGTAGCAGGAGTTAATTTGTTGTCCTTTCCTAGCACATCAGTCAACTATTGCCATATAATACTCAATAATAGATAGTCCCCAACTCAGCGACACACATGAACAAGCATTTCAACATACAGGTATGTTGAAAGCAACTCTACTTTAGACTGTAGGGTCACGAACTCCTGTATATGTGTCCATTTTGGTACTCAGGCTGAAAGGAGAGCATCTGAAAGATGATGTTTTCACGTAGACAAAGCAAGAAAGCAAACCAAACCACAAAAGTCCACGTAGAGTCTTTTTTTTAACCATATTTGCCAATATTTTATTGTCTAAAATAAGTTACATAGCCAAGGAAAAAATCAAATAACAGGGAAGAATACTCTTGCTACCATCAAAACACGGTAAGTATGTCCTGTCTACTATCAAACTATGAAGAACTGGGAAAAGAAATTCAATCCATACAACCAGAAATATTATTTAACAAAACAGCCAAAAATATGGCTGAAACTTACTTAAGCATCATATAATCTTATAGTCTCCAAAGGTGGGAAGGGATCAGTTTTGTCTGACTCCTTTCCAGACACCCCTTTCCATGTCATTTACTTTTCCCTTAGCAAAGATTTTTTTCATGTGTCCATTCCTAATCTTATCAGTGGTTGGAAAAATAAAGTGGGCATGGTTGGTTTATGCTAGAAAGCATTCTCTCCCTGAGGCTGAGGATAGTTCCTGAAACACGGTGGTCTGATATTCGAATGTAAAAGAGGTATGGTTATATAAAAATGAAGTGATACAGCAGTTAGGAAGACTATCAACAGCTACTGCTTTAATGTCTTTGAGATTATCATAAGAGTTCCAAACTTTGGAAAATTATAACATGGGTACTTATGTCTATAAAGGGAGGTCATAAAAATGAGCACCAAGCTGAAATTAGAAGGGTGAGTGAGAATTTGCCAGAGAAAGAGGAGAGGAAAGTATGTTTTAGGCAGAATATTAATAAATGTTTAGTAAAGTGAGCCTGGGATTGAGATGAGTGGGAAAGCCATACAAAAGGGAAGAATGTGTTGTAAAGCATAATGGATATGAGGCTGTGGGGACGAAAGGGGTATCTTGCAGGGCCTTGTAGATTAAGGTAAAGCTTTTATTCTTTATACCAAGAGCAATTAAAGCCACTGAAAAGAATGATCTAACCAGAATTGAACTTAAAGGAAGATTACACCAACTATGGTGTGGAGACAAATTGAAGAAGTGGAAGAATGGATATTAAGAAACGGTTAAAATTTGTTTTGCAGTTTAGCTGAAAGAGTATAATAGCTAGAATGGTATGGTAGACACACAAAAACGATGTAACGAAATTTGAGAACTGTTTAGAAAGTGAAACTGATGTACTTATTGATGAATGTGATTTAAGGATGGTGATTAGCCAAGGTGTCAAGGACTACTTTAAGATTTCAGGACTGCAGGGCTGGATCAATTTTGGAAGCACTCACTGTAACAAGGATTGCAGGAAGAAGTTCAAATTTAAGCAGGAAAACTCGAATGTACAAACGTTGAGTTTGACATGTTTCTGAATGGTTTCCCAAGAAATGTTGTACTTATAGATTTGAAATATTATGTATTGTCTGCACTAAAGTGACACCAAAGATATCAGTATTAGAGAACACAAAATGGGAAGAATAAAGGTTTCCCAAGCAATAAGCCTTCAGGAATATCACAATTTTGTGGGCCTGTAGGGGAGGATAGACCCATGAGATGGCAAAGGAAAATGAGGAAGACTAGTCATGGAGGTAAAAGTAAAACCCATATTCAGAAGGAAACCAAAAACCAAAAGAGACGAGTGATGAAATAAACTTAAGGAGTTATATTGGCTAGTAGCATTGATGTTACATTACACAATTTAATTAGAAAGTTAAAGTGAGGAGATGACTGCAAAATATGGGGTGGGGTAGCTTGAGGACTGGGAGTTGGGAGATAATCAAATGGGTGATGCAAAGCACCCATCTGAGAGGAAGAAGTTTCATATATAAGAAAGATTGCTTAAATCTCATTAAAAAAATAAAGCAGGTGGTAATGAGATCTAAATATGTGCTTTATATATTTATATGACTAGAATCTATATATTTATATGGTTTTATTTGGGGTGAACTATTAAAACAAACATTTGTTTGCAGGAAACAAGGAAACAAAATGCTACAACAATGAAAAAATATTAAATAATGTAGACATTTAATTAATGTATGTGATACAAAGCTTAGAAGGCAGCAATGCCAGGATGGTTTCAGTGGTTTATAAACATCATCAAATATCTGGGGGGGGGTTCTCTCAGTCTTTTCTATTCTGCCTCTTTGGTGTGTCAATGATGTTTCCTCTTATGATCTCCAGATGGCTACCACTGCTGTAAATCTGTTATCATCACATACTAGTGGGGAGGTATGAGTGATTAAAATGCTTTCTGCACCAACTGCTCTCTGCTTCTTACAGCAAAATCTTGAGTCTATCATGAAATTTCTCTCTCCTTCACCAGAATTGGCTCAAATACCCCTTGTTAGACCTATTATTATCAAAGGAATTAAGATTTCCATGATTGGCTTTTACTTACTTTTCATCTATGGAGTCAGGCATATTGGACCCAAAACTTCAGAACAAGAATCATTTTTAGACAGGCAGCTCCAAGATGGCTACCACAAAGAATGTTTGCCTCAGGAGGTATATTGATTGGTTCATGTTCACATGTGTGTATGATTATAAAATTAATTGATACTATTAAACATTTTCAAAAACATTGAATGCAATAATTTCAAAGTGTAAAGAAATAATGTGTAATTCCACTGATTCCAAAATAAGCAACCATTCTCAATATTTTCATAAAGAACTTTGCTGAACTTTTTGGGCTTAAAGAATATTATTTCTTCTCTCAAAATTAAGACCATGCTGTCTGTGGGCACGAACTGTTCCATTTTTCACATAGAGCATCATTTTTTTTTGTAATGTAGTGGTAATGGGGATTGTTGCTATGGGAAACTGACAATGTGATGATTCCTTCTATTGGATGTAGCTATTCTTCATTATGGCCCATAGAGAACAAGAGAGTCCCATAATGTGTTGCCTTTCTTCTTAAGCAGTGGTGTACAAAAGTTAGAGCAGGGATCTGTAGCTCAGCTATTTGGGCCTGAATCCTAGCTCAGCTCGTGGCTCTGTGACCTTTGATCAATTACTCAAACTCTCTGTATACCTTGGTTTGTTTGTGCAACATGAACAAAAATAAGACCCATACCTAATGGATATAGTGAGGATTTAGGGAATTGATGGCCTCTAAGTACATAATCATCACGAAATATTATTGTTTTGACCATCTCCTTCTCTATTAAACTTCTACAGTAGCATACAGCATGCACCGACAGACCATTGTGTTGGATAGAGGTACGGAAATGTCTTCAATTGGCTGGTTGCTATTATAGACTGAAAATGCCCGGCTCTCTGGAGTTTTCATGTTCCATCTGTGTAGAAAGGCAGGGCAGTGATAGAAGAGAGCAAAGCAGAGAACATTTGACAGTGCATCAAGATATTAGTGCTAGCACTTCTCTCTAATGAAGAAAGGCATTATTTCATATACTATACTAAATATAATCTATTACAGGCATTCAGAAGATAGCATCGAAATCCATTCATTATGTCCACTGGCTATTGTGGTTATTCAGGCATCTGTTGGTATATTACTTGATATAACCGAATAATGAAGCACTCATTCAATTTGCAGATCTGTAGTACAGTGTATTTAGGAATTAGCTCAATGTTTCATCAGTGCCTGTTATGAGAAGGACAGCTAATAGAAAGATTGCTCTGCCATCTGGTAGCAAAATCATGTCAAGCGACTGCTGAGTGAGCAAATGCATCTGGAAATCCAGGCAGTCTCTCCCTGCTTTCTTACTTCTTCCCTTTTCCATGAGAATACCTTCCGTTTTCTTCATGCCAGCTTTGGCAGGGAGGTGGAGCAAATTATTGTAAAGTGTGGAGTTATAGTCTCTGGCCTGAATTATACTCTCAGCATTAAGTAGCAGCCTTGATGTCAAGAAGTATGTGCAGAGCCAGCCCTGAGAACACCAAGCACTGACATTGTTCCCATATCTGAGATGCTTTTTAAATGGCCCAGTAGGGTTGATATTTATAAGCTAACACAGAATGCCAGATAATAACCCCAGTCCTAAAGAAAGTGAGAACAATTCAACTATAGCCTTCTTTTCTTAAGGAGACCACTGATTTCTTGGATAGGAGACCTTGAAAATTATCCTTAAATTAACAAACTACAGGACCTTCTATTCTACTCATTTTTCTGCAACTAAAAAAAAGTTGTGTGTGTGTGCATGTATGTGTACATGTGTGCATGTAGGTTGGCCAAAGGTCAACCTTGGGTTTCAGTCCTCAGTTGCTACCCACCTTGATTTTTTTTGTCTTGTTTTAGCATTTTAAAATTTAATTAATTAATTCTTCTCTCATATATTATATTCCTACTTCAGTTTCCCCTCCCTCATCTCCTCCAAGTTCCCCCATCTCCTCCTGTCTCTTATACACATCTAGATGTGTATAAGAGACAGCTCCCACAGATCCGCTCCTCCTCAGTCTCCCCTCTCCGACAGATCCGCTCCTCCTCAGTCTCCCCTCTCCGACAGATCCGCTCCTCCTCAGTCTCCCCTCTCCNACAGATCCGCTCCTCCTCAGTCTCCCCTCTCCGACAGATCCGCTCCTCCTCAGTCTCCCTTCAGAAAAGAGCAGGCCTCTTCCCAGGGATAGCAAACCAACATGGCATAACAAGTTACAAAAAGACTAGGCACATACATTCATATCAAGTCTGGATGAGGCAACCTAGTAGGAGGAAAAGGGTTCCACAAGTAGGTGAAAGGGTTAGAGACACCCCTACTCCCACTATTAGGAGTCCCAGAAGAAGAGCAAACTACACAATTGTAACAAATGTGCAGAGGACCTAGGTCAGACCCATGCAGGCTCCATGGTTGTTGCTTCAGTTTCTCTGAGCCCCTATGAGTTCTGGTTAGTTGATTCTGTGGACTGTGTTTGTATGTCCACCTTGTCTTCTGAGGTGGGGTTTCTCACTGGGACCTGGAGCTCATCAATTAGGGGAGGCTAGCTCGCCAGTGAGCCCTGGGAACCCACCTGTCTCCAATCCTGTCTTTGTCTCCCCAAAATGGGTACACCCAGCTTTTTACATGGGTGCTAGGGATTAAACTCAAGTCCTCATGTTCCCATGGTGTGGTGGTTTGAATGATGAGTGTTCCCCATATGCTCAGGCATCTGAACACTTGGTCTCTAGTTGGTGTACTGTTTGGAGAGGTTACAGGGATGTAAAGTCTTATTGGAGGAAGTATGTCACTGGGGATGAGTGCTTGAGGGTTTCAAAACCTTGTACCACTTCCAGTTTGCTTTCTGCTTTATACCTGTGGTTAAGCATGTGAGTTCTCATATTTCTGCTTTGGCCTCCATGCACCTTGCTGCTATACCCCCCCTGACATGGTGGATTCTTATTTGTCTGGAACTTTAAGTTAAAATTAACTCTTCTTTCTCTAAGTTGCTGTTGGTTATGGTATTTTATGGAAGCAACAGAAAAGTAACTAATATACACAGCAAACACATTACCAACTGAGTTATCTCCTCAGCTCCAAATATTTTTTTTCCTTTTAAAAGGGATCTGGGTATATACCACATTTAGAAACAGATTTAAAGTCATAACATCCTAGATTTATGTAGGTCAACCCACTGTCTATTTCATACATAGGCAGTATGGAACATCCTACCCACGTACTTATCACTGAGAAATACTAAAGTATGCCTTAATTCAAAAGTACTGAAATCTTAGACCTGTTTGTAAAATTCAGATGCAAAGGGAAAGATGTAGACTTATCTACATCTTGAAATGGCCCTATTTTTTCTTCTGATAATGATTCCTTTTATTTAATATGAAATGTAGTGGTGTTTCCCATATAAAAACAATGTTGCTATTATTATTTAAAATATAGTGATTTTTATTTTCATTGATTTTTAAAAATACATTTTCAATTAAAATATAATTCCACTACTTTCCCCTTTCCTTTTCCTCCTTCCAGATTCTCCATGTAACCTTCCTTTAAACCCTTCACATACCCCTCATCAGTCTCAAATTGAAGGACTCTTTTTCTTTGGTTATTATTGTCACATACACATGCACACACACACAACCTGCTGAGCCTATTTTTTTTTTGTTTCTGTGTACATGGTTTCAGGACTGACCACTTTATATTGGGTAACCAATTGTGGGGATCATCCCTGAGAGAAGCTAGTTCTCCCTCTCTTGGTAGTCATTAGCTGCCTGTAGTTCTTTGTTGAGGGGTGGGGACCCATGAGATTTTACCCTTTCTGTGTTAATATGTCTATCAATTTTGCCATTGTTCTGGTCTTGTTTATACAGCCATTTCTAGGAGAGACAGTCTTACAGCAGACTTCCTGGTATTCTGGGTCTTCAAAGTCTTTTTTTCTCCATCTTCTGAGATGTTCCCTGAGCC
>LZPO01047450.1:1540672-1585869 GCA_001675575.1 Neotoma lepida
ACAAGGCTGTCCACTCTCCCCATATTTATTCAATAGAGTACTTGAAGTTCTAGCTAGAGCAATAAGACAACAAAAGGAGATCAAGGGGATCAAAATTGGAAAGGAAGAAGTCAAACTCTCACTATTTGCAGACGATATAATAGTATACTTAAGGTTGGAGTTTTTCAATGAAAAATTCTTCCTTTGTATTTTCTACCTAAAAATATTGACTAGCACTCATTAAATGAAGTACAATGCAGTATCATAGTGTTAATATTAAAAATAACCATTATAATATCTAAGAGAATTTGGAAAACAATCTTGTAATTTCCCCATGAGAGTTAAGGAGCCTATCCTTGAAATTTTTCCTTAATTTGAGGCTCCAGTGGAGACATTTGCTAATAATTTCAGATTAGCCAATATGGTGTCTACAGAAATTGTCTCTGTGTTAAATTGTGAAATAAGCCCAATATTAGAATGAGTTTTTATTAAGATGAGAGAAGAAACAAAGTTATATTGCTGTTTGGTAACATCATGCCAAAATCAAACTATATTTTGAATCACCTTTTTAAAAACCTTTAGTGAAAAAGGAAAAATTATATATAGGATGATATAAAAAGATTAGAAATTAAATCCAAAAATGTAACACTCAATGTTGCCAGTGTAGTTTATTTGTAGGATTTTACTGTTCATGAGGTTTGTACACACACTTGTGTGTATGTGGGTATATATTCATGCACACACACACACATACACACACACATACAAACACACACACACATACAAGCACACATATACACACACACACACACACACACACACACACACACACACACACTACACACACTGCACTGAGCCAAATGTTGCAGCTTCTGGTATTTGATGCCTAAATTCTCTAGATTTTTGAAGGGCTTAGTTTCAGGTAAATAATAATGTTTTACTGCATTAATCTTACATTTTCAAAAAATGGCATTTTGTTACCTCAAGACAAGACTGTCAGCTTAAATTTACTCACAAACCAATCTCCTCTCAAGAAAATCCTGGTAGACTGAACTAATATTTCATTTAAAAAATGCCAATGGAAGTAAAACTGTTTTCAATGAGGTTGTGTCATTGAATGATGACCTTCTACAGATTGGATCTGGCCCACAGGCTCAATGTTTGACATTTACACTCTAGGATATTTCTCCTAATAATTAAGGTAGAACTATTTCATAGGCTCTTAAGCATAGAAGTAAGTTTGAGAACCCATTTGTTAATGGAGGACTAAATCCTTTCTCTTTAAGGAGACCACTTGTATGTATGTGAAACAGATGACAGTATGTCTTTTATTTGACAGTTCTTTTGGAGAAGTAATAAAAGGAAATATGTTTACATTGGACAGTAAGAAATTTCAAAAGGCATTATTGATAGAACATGAGAAATATTAGAAATGTTGATATGACAGATTTCTCTCTCTCTCTCTCTCTCTCTCTCACACACACACACACACACACACTTTGTGAGTGCTACTTAGGAGTCAATTTATTTATACATACAATCATAATTTTTATACTTTATTTTCACTTCTATAAACATTTTAAAGATTCATTTGTTTTTATTTTATGTGTTTGCCTGCATTTATGTATGTATATGTATGTATACCATGTGCATGCCTGGTACCTGTAGAAGCCAGAAGAGGGTCTTTAATTCCCTGGAACTGGAGTTATAGTTGTTAGCCACCATCTGGCTCCTGGAAATTGAACCCAGGTCCTCTGGAAGAGCGGCCAGTGCTCTTAACCACTGAACCCATCTCCCCAGTTCCTTCCTTTATTTCTTGTTTCAATTAATTCAACTGTTGATGCTCATGATGATTAACATTGGCTGTCAGTTGTGATTTGATGAGATCAAGAATCAACTGGGAGGTGAGCTTTTGGGTATGCCTGTGGGGATTCCCTTGACTAGATTAATTGATGTGGAAGATCAGCCTACTGTGGGTGGTACCATTCCCTGGGCAGGAATTTTGGGCAGTATAAAGAGAAGAAAGGTAACTGAGCACAAGCATTCATTACTCTCTGCTTCTTGACTATAACTAACTGCTTCAAAGTACTGTTAAGGAAACAGCATCTTCCAGATGCATCTAAGTTAGGTTTTTATTGCTGTGAAGAGACACCATGACCGTGGCAACTCTTATGAAGAAAATATTTAATTGAAGGGGCTTGCTTACAGTTTCAGAGGTTCAATCATCATCATGGCAGGGAACATGGTGGCATGCAGGCAGAGGTGGTGCTGGAGCTGAGACTGCTACATCTTGTAGTCAACAGGAAATCAACTGACTCACTGGGCTGTATCCTGAGCATAAGAAAGCTCAAAGCCCACCCCCACAGTGACATACTTCCTCTAAAAAGGCCATCCCCAAATTAACAAAGCAACACCTCCTAATAGTGTCACTCCCTATGAGATTATGGGGGCCAAGTACATTCAAACTACCACAAGACGCAGCAGGACTTATATACATCTGAACTCACAGAGACAACACACACAAGACCTGCACAAACAATTTCAAACCAAACAAAATCCTAGCACTGAGAAGGGGAAATGGACACAAAGTCCCACTCCTGACCGAGAAGCTATTTGTAATTGTTACCCACTTGGAAAGAGAAATCAATCATATTTCTCCAATATAATGTCACTGGTTATATCAATCATATTCCTGGGCATGGATCTGCCCAGGAACAGTTAGCCAACACAAAATGTACTGACTGTTTTTTGTGTGTGATTTTTGGTTTGATTTGGCTATTTTTTTATTTCTGATTTTCTTCTCTTTTTGTTTGCCTGTTTTTGTTTTCAGTTTGTTGTTGTTGTTTTGTTTTCTTGGTTTTTGAGCGAGAGGAGTAGGGAGAAAAGGAGAGAATACATAAAAGGGGATGGAGGTAGAGAGGATTTGGGAGGAGTTGGAGGAGGAGAGAGAATATGATAAAAAGATATTGTTGTAGTTGAATTTTTCTTTGGCTGCCAGCTCACAAAGAATGACATCGAGACTTATTATTATGAAAGCTTGGTCTTAGCTTATGCTTGTTCCTAACTAGTTTTTATACTTTAAATTAACTCATATTTTTAATATATATTCCTCCACAAGGCTCAATACCTCATCTCCATATTGTTCATCTTGCTTCCTCCACATCTGGCTGGCAATTCTGCCTTTCTTCTTCCCAGAGTTCTTTCTCTGCCTGGAAGTCCTGCCTGTACCTTCTGCCTAGCTATTGGCCATTCAGCTTTTTATTACACCAATCACAGCAATATACCTTCACACAGTGTACAAATATCCCACAATATTTTCCCTTTTTTGTCTAAATAAAAAGAAAAGGTTTTAACTCTCACATAGTAAAACTATATACAATAAGAAAACTTACCAGGTAAGAATTACATTCACAATGTTCAGTCCATTTGTATTTGGTATATTCAGAGAAAATACCCTATTATCTATCCTATCTTGATGAATTTAAAGTTTTATACCTAAACCATTTTCTATCATAATTTGTATTACTATTTTAAAAATATCCTTTTAGACCTTAAAACATCTTCTTAGATAAACAAATTAAGCTTTTTGGTTGTTCAACATTATAAACTTTACATCTATTTTGTAAATTTCTTTTTCGACTTTGGTAACAAGAAAAGTTGTAACTATAACTGTCTAGTCTTCAACTCCATCAATGACCTGAGAAGGATATACTATTACCTGAGTAAACAAGAAGTGCAGAGCAAACAACTTCCAAAACTATAGAAATAACAGAGATATTTGGCTTCCTGGGCAATCAACCAAGGTTCCTCTGCAACATTGGGGCATCCATTTTTGGCTTACAGGCCTAGAATATCTGACAGACTTTTCTGTGAAACAGGAATTTGGAAGAACTGTCCTACCATGTCTTGGTAAAGTTTGGCAGTCCCTTTGTTTTGTGTCCTGATTTTCCAGTTTGGACAGCATACTGTCAGTAGTTGAGGCAAAGGCAGTTTCTTTGCTCAGTGGCTAAATTGCCACACAGAAAACAGGCTCCATGTGGAGGTTCTTTGATGCCTATAATCTTATCATCCTTTTTTGAAGTAAATTTGTGCTGCCAGGAGCAGACATGTCTTACTGTCATAAAAAGCCCTATGTTATTAAAACATTTTAAATGCCATATTCTGTAGGTCTTCGAAGTGTTTCAAGACCATCTATCAATTTAAAATATGTCTCTGTTTGACCTTGAAAACATATTTAACATGACTATAAGTTTTACTGTTATAGACTAGCTACTAACCTATCCTTTTTTATTATCCTAAATAACTTTCAAGGACTAAAACTTTACATTATATTCTTAAATGAGCTGTATAGGTATAATACCTTAAACAAGAGTAGAAACATATATATAATACAACAAAAATACCATTAAATTTGTAACAATATACAAACATCTATGCCAATGTAAAGTATTTAAGACTAGTAGTTGCTTTTTTAATTTAAAAGTAGATTTAATAATCTACCCTTTTATCATTCCTACATCCTCCCTATTTTCTTTTCAGAATGATATCCTTGAATCTAATCTCCTTTGCTTAGGTTTCTTCCTCACCATGACCAATAACAACTTGTAACCAAGTTCTCTAACCAATGACAAACATCTATAATCCACTAAATGATCAAAACCACCCACCCTACATCTTGGGAATGTGGGCTTCATGTTCTTAAAATTACCTCCTGCTGTCTGGGGGTGACAACATCTTTAGGGAACCCTGAAAAAATTGAGGTAATGGTCAAGCCACAGAGAGCTAGCTGTGTGATGGGACAGTGCAGAGCTTAATTGAAGTCCTGGCTGGAGTAGTCTGTGAGGCTGGACCATTTTAGCTAACTGCTTTGAAATTGTCATGAGCAGTTTGTAGTCTAAAGCTGATCTTTGAATGGAGTTTGTCAGGTTAGTGGCATTACCATAATACAGGTGGATTCATTGTTGTAGAGGGTCTAATCATCTTCTTAGAGACTGCAAAGGTCACTGCAAGGAATGGTCATGGGTCACTAAAGAAAAATTAAACATTTTAAATGTCATATGCAGCAGATCTCAGAGAGGTTAAAGGACCACAATCTATTAAATACATCTGGGGTACACAAGCTTTGTCTCTAGTTACCTGCTTCAGACACAAGCATGTACAGGAAACTAGGTGAAGCCTATTTCTAGAATTATCTAATACTCTATATGATCATTAATATCATGACAGAAAGTTTAAATATATATATTAATCTAAGAAATTTTGAGATAATATTTATACCTTAAGAAAAGTTTTGAAGAGTCAAAATAGAACCAAAGGATTATGAGATTAGTGAAAATAGAAGAGTCCCTTCATTTTTGATTTTTCTTCTGTCCCATACCAGGTGGCTCTTCTGACATGAGGCAGAGATTTTGGATTTTCCTTTAACAAGGTTTAGAGAAGAAAATAGCTATGCTCTCATGCTGGGGGATGTCTTTCTGTATGCTGTGAATATATGTTGTTCCCATTGGTTAATAAATAAGCTGTTTTGGCCTATGGCAAGGCAGCTTAGAAGCAGGCAGGAATTCCAAGGAGAGAAACAGGAAAGAGAAAGGCAGAGTCTGGAGAGATGCAAGCCTGCTCCCCAAGGAGCAAGATGCCAGCAGACCAGTAAATTCACAGAGCATGTGGCAAAACATCGATTAATAGAAATGGGTTAATTTAAGATATAAGAGCTAGCTAGCAAGAGGCCTGCCATAGGCCAAACAGTTTGTAAATAATACAAGCCTCTGTGTGTTTACTTGGGTCAGAGCAGCTGCAGGACTGTGGGTGAGAGAGATTTATCTGGACCACAGGGGGGTGGGGGCAGGACCCAAGAAACTTCTGGCTACATTTTGGTTCACAACATGGGGCTCAAATTTCCACCTAAAACATGAGAGAACTTAATAAGAGATTCTAAAATGGAGCCAAAAACAAGTTCCTGCTTCATGTCTCATGTGGGCCATGAGATGCTGCAGCATTCAGGCTTGAGTACAGCATGACTTGAGTACAGCATGGTGAATTCCCACCTTGGTACACAGAGGTGTCTCCAAGCTGCACAGCATAGTGGATTTAGCCTTTACTCATACAGACAAGGGCTTATGGGCCAGCTGCATACTACCTGATGGCAGCATGGACCCCAGAGTTGGTGGGGTAAGGTATGACTTTCCTGAGTATCTCTGCCATGTTGGGAAGCTGAAATAGGCTGAGTCAGCAGCCAGGGATGCCACTTCAATCTTAGCCATGCTGCAGTTTACTATGATCATAAAAGGATTATAGATACACAAAAGACAGATTCAGATGGAATAAACCTCTAAATCATTTATACTGTGGGTAGAAATGCACATAGGCTTGGAAGAGAGAGGAAAAGGAGGATAGACAGTTGTATAAAGAAATAGTTTAAAATAAAAATAAAAATAAAGTTTTTAAAGAGACAGTAAAATTAATATAAAAAGCCACATAAAGACAGAAATTACACAGAGAGTCTGGATTATACTGTCTTTGGGATTTTTAACTGCAGAAAGACATTTGATTGTAAAGGCTGCTGAGTTTAGCCTATGTATATTTTGAACATATCTTGACTTCAACTTTTGTGTCTAAGGATACATTGCTTTGGAAAAGTGGTTCTGCTTTTGTTTCTACAGAAGATGAGAACGTATCGATTGCTTCCAAGCAATAGGGTTTGAAATCAAGGAAGAAGCCCTGAAAGATCTCCAGACGTTCCAACATCCAGAACAGCTTCAAGGCCACTGGCTCAGACAATGCAGCCTCACAGACTACTCCAGTCAGGATTTGACCATAATTTTTAATTTTCTCAGGATCCCCATAAGATTGCCAGGGCCCCCAACCAGCAGGAAGTAGTATCAGAAGTTATGCCCAAATTCCCAAAATATTGTTTATAAATGTTTATTTTTTAAAGGGGATTGATTATAAATACAATCTCTTTCTAAAATAGAAAAGGGGATAGTGCAGATATGATAGAATAAAAGGGTAGATTATTGAATCTACTTTTAAAGAGCAACAGCTTGTTTAAAATGTTTTACATTGCTATGGATTTTAGTTCATTGATACAAATTTAAAGTTAATTTTGTTATATTGTATGTATATTTCTACTCTTGTTTAAGGTATTATGTTTGTGTAGCTCATTTGAAATTGTAATGTATAATTAAGAAATAGAGATTAATAATTAGTCATCTATGATAATCATACTTATAGTCATGTTAGTTAAGTTTTCTAGATATACATAGATATATTTGAATTAGGTAGGTAATCTTCAAATACTTCAAAGACCTACAGAATATGGCATTTAAAATGTTTTAAAAACTTAGACTTTCTGGACAGTGAGACATGTCTGCTCTTGGAAGCACCAATTTACTTCAAAGAAGAAGATGGGCATGGAAGACACTCCATATGGAGTTTATCTTCTTCGTGGTAGAACTGGCCATTTGGGCAAGAAACTATTCTTGCCTGAACTGATTGACAAAATATTGTATAGACTGAACATATAGGACCCATGAAAAAATGACCACTAAATTTTGCCAAAACAAGGCGAGATGGTCCTTCTGGTTCCTGCTTCATAGCGGAGACTGCCAGACATTCTGCAGGACACAGGGCGAAGCGACTTAAAAAAAAACTCTAGGCCTATAGGCTGAAGATGGATGCCCCAACGTAGCAGAGGAACTTTGGGTGACTGTCCAGGCAGCCAGCTGTCTCTGTCATTCTAGATTTTTGGAAGTTTCTTACAATGCATTTCCTGTTTACTTAGGTAATATATCCTTCTGGGGTCTTTGATGTAGTTGAAGACTAAATATTTATAGCTATAATTCTCCTTGGTTATGATAAAAGATAAATTAGATATGAAACTTAGACTTACAAATATAGGATAGATAAAATATTTTCTTTAATTTTGCCAAATACAAATAGACTAGATATTGTAACTGTAATTCTTACTTGATAACTGTTTCTTATATATATATTTACTATGTTAAACCTTCCTTTTTGATTAGACAGAAAAGGGGAAAAGCTGGGGGATGTCTTTCTGTATGCTGTGAATATATGTTGTTTCCCCTGGTTAATAATAAACTGCTTTCGCCTATGGCAAGGCAGCTTAGAGGCAGGCAGGAATTCCAAGGAGAGAGACAGGAAAGAGTAAAGTGGAGTCTGGAGAGACGCTAGCCTGCTGCTCAAGGAGCAAGATGCCAGCAGACCAGTAAAGCCACAGAACATGTGGCAAAACATAGATTTGGGTTAATTTAAGATATAAGAGCTAGCTAGCAAGAGGCCTGCCATAGGCCATACAGTTTTTTAAATAATATAAGCCTCTGTGTGTTTACTTGGGTCAGAGCAGCTGCAGGACCACAGATGAAAGAGATTTGTCTGGACCCTGGGGGGTAGGGGCTGGACCAGAGAAACTTCTGGCTACACTCTAACTCCTAAGCCAGTTTTAATTTTTGATTGAATTGGACTACAAAAAGACCAATTGCCTTCTATGTCTGTAGAGAACAGTAGAAACAAATATTTGGGAAGATTTATGAAATTTTATCCTGTTGGAAATGTACTATACCAATTAGGCCAATTTACTCTTTTTCTTGGGATATTTGCTCTGGATGCTTTGTCCTTTTTCTTCAGATGTCTCATTTGTCCAGTGGTCTTCAGATTCTTTAGTGGGATGCCTTCATTCTCCTAGAAAGACAAAAACAAAACCCTGCTCCATCCCTAATCCTGGCAAGGTTCTCTTTTGGCAAGTTACATCTGATCAAATGAACAGCGTTTGCTAATCTTATAAGTTAGTTTAGATTGATTGGCTACACTAATGATCTATTACCTCTCCTAATCAAGTGGTCTCTCCCATTTGAACCTAATCTTTATCAATTTTGATGATATCCATAGCTTTTCTTCTCTTGTGGAAATAAAAGAAAAAACTCTTCCCCAATGTAACACATATCCTGGTTTCCATTCTGAGGTCAACACATCCTTAAAGTATACAGGCTGTTTTAATTCAGCAGTTTTTCTACTATCCAATATCTGTCAGCAGGTGTGGTTCATCAGCATTCAAAAACTTCAAAATTAACAAAGCACCGTATAAAGTTCAAACTCCCTGTGTAATTTTTCCCATCCTTACATGGCTTATTTTTTATATTGCTTTACTCTCTCTTAAAAGACTATTATTTTTAAACTATTTTTTTCTATGACTGTCTATACCCATTTTCTTTTCTATCTTTAGCACCTTTTTAGGCATACTGTACCTTTTTAGAGGATTTTTGTGTCTAGATCTAGCTTTCTGTGTGTCTGCAGCATTCTCTGATCACCTCAGCGAAACCTGAAATTGCCAATCATGCACTGCACTGTTCTTCACTGGTGGCTGGCTCAAGCCTGCCTGCAGCATCTGGGAGCCACACCTCTGTACACTGAGCACTGGCCCACCTAAGGGACTGTGGGACTAGGAAGCCACGTCCAGCTCCTTGTCCAGAACTTTTCTTAGCTTTCTCAGGCCCTACATTTGGATATTTGAGCACTCCACTTTGGGTACCATTTGCAGTTGGATTTTTCTTTGTGCTGACAGCTCACAAATAACAATAAGGAGAGTTATTATTAATTATGAAAGCTTAGCCTTTGCTTAGGCTTGTTCCTAACTAGTTCTTATAACTTAGATTAACCCATATTCTTTCTTCCATGAGGCTCATTACTTCGTCTCCATATTGTCCATCCTGCTTCCTCTGTGTCTGGTTGGTGACTCCACCTTTCTTTTTTCCCAGAGTTCTCTCTCTGCCAGGAAGTCCCACCTATAATCTCCTGCCTAGCTATTGGCTGTTCAGCTTTTTATTATACCAATCACAGCAATATATCTTCACAGAGTATATAAATATCCTACAACATATTGTGGCAAATTTTAAAATAAAAATTTACAAAAGAAATTTGAAAAAAATATAAAAGTAAATAAAAGCAAAACAAAACAAAAAATACAAAAAATTCTGCTATTGTGACTTTTCCATCACGATGAGCTACAACCTTGAACTGTGAGCTAAAATAAACCCTTTATCCATTAGTTTTGTCAAGGTACTTTATCACAGCAACAGGAGGCTTAACTAATATAGTGTTTTAGTCTGAAAAGTATATCATTGTGAGTAGGAGGCTGATCTGAGTGAATGTAACTTGATCCAGTGAGTAGTATTGGCTGAGCTTTGTCAGATGTGATTCTAATGAAAAAAAACTTAATCCAGAGTAGTCAAAGCACAAAAGATAGATGTATAAATGATATGTCATTGTCTTACATTCCAGGAGGAAACATTCATTCTGTTGAGAAAAATGACCCTATTCTCTACGTCTGAGAACATGAAGTCAATACAGTGGGAAATGCTGATCTTTTCCTTGTGTTAATCTCTCTTTCTCTCAACCCTAATTAAATTTTCTATTTTGTTTACATGTCAAATACTCCCACATGTAGTTAATACAGTTAATAGGAAGCTGTTTGGCCCTAGATTTATGGGACCTTATTTGTCTAATCTAATCTAAATCATTTTAGCCACTGCATCTGAGTTTGTACATAGGACTGCCTACATCAAGTTGGTCCAATGGGAAACAAGAAATGCAACTTTCATGATTATCACAGTTATAGGAAGCCAGTTTGTCATTGGTTATGAAAAGAAGCCACTAGTTCTAGTTGCAACTAGAGGCATCCTGCAGTCATGATGGCAATAAGCTTTAGGATGGAGCTGACTATGTCAGTGTCAGAATGGAGAGATAAAAGCCCTCCTTCTTTTATGCTGCCTTTGATCAACTAATGTTAATGTATGTTATATAGCTGAACTTTAGTTTTAATTGACAGGAACTTCCTTATTATGGTTGAAGATAGTTTGAGTTGAATTTTTAATTTTATGCAGATTAAAGTACATTAAATGTTATCAGATTTGGTACCAGAAGCGAAGCATAGCAAACAACAAATCTTAAGGTATGGAATTTTCTCTGTGGAAGAGAAAAATCAGAGGAAATTTAAGTTTTCTATCATTGCCATGCCTAAGTAAAATATTTATCATTCTCCAATTAATTACCAAAGCTGTAGCATGAAAGGATTTGGTAATAATAAAATCATGCTCTTGAATACTTCTTACATCTTCTAGTAAGGTGTTAAAAGAGCAAGATAAGCTTCAGTATTCACTTCTGATGTTACCATTGAAAGACAATGGAGATTATTTCCTATAGACTGATTGCCTTTAGAACTGCCTTCATTACCAGAATAAGAATTATTGCTACCTGGCCAAGAAATACATATTTCAGAGGATTGGTGGTATTTTTTATTTTATGAAAGGGACATTATGCCAGTGCTTCTATGCTTTATCAGCCGTTGTACATTATGTATATTCCAGATAATTGATTTATAACTGTCCATTGTTGGCTCTTCATGAACTACATCCTAACTAATGAAAAAGAGTCAATGTCATTCAGCTGGATGTGACAAGTGGCAGGACTCTGAGTTGTTTTCTATTAGGAGTAGCCCAGATGAAAGAAACTTTCTATTATTTTTGTTTCCAATAAACTTTTATCAAAACTTTTTTAAAAATCTCACTCTGGCTAAAATTTGATTACTAGTCATTCTTGGGCCAATAATTGGAAAGAAAAGTGGGGTTACCTTTAAACCAACTAATGTCATAGACTTGAAGTCAGATCCCTAACTTCATTCAAGCCTACTCAGTGCAAAAGAGGTATAATGAATGTCAGAGTGGCTATAGTATACACTTTGAGGATTTCACGACTATATGATTGTTTTGGTAAGCATAAAATCAGACAGGGAGATTAGATACACAGAAGGAGCAATAGCACTGTCCTTCCAAATTGTCAGGAATGCCTCAGGCTTGCTACTCTGCATCACCACCTATGTAGTAGTAGATCCTTAAGGTCTGGAAGTCTAATGTAAATTTCCTAACTTGTTGATTTTTCATTAGGCATCTTTATTTGACTTTTTAGATTTGGAGCCTAAAAGGGCAATAACACAGTGATACTCTGATTGCATAATAACAAGGATTCTTAAACTAGCTATGTGGAATAATGGATTTTGATTGTTCTCAATAATGATGGGAATTAGAGACAAATATTTCTCATTCTTTCCAATAATTACTGAAAAATCAGACTTGCACTACCTCCCATGGACTTTCCCACATGCATGCTTTTTCTTATGTTAAGACTGTTCTCACAACTTGGGTGTAAAGTAGCTGTAACATAATCATGTTATATTAATGGAATATGACAGAAGTGATGTTTTGGGATTTCTAAGCTCAGTCTTTAAGACAACTAAGTAGCCTCCATGTCCTTCCTCTTGGAAGCACGTGTGATTTGAGTTCACTATATTTTAAGTTATTTTATTTGTAATATTTGTACATGTATATGTCTATGTGGGTATGTGAATGCAGTACCTGCAGAGGCTGGAAGAAAATACTGGATTATTGGAGCTGAAGTTACAGGCAGTTATAAACTGCCTGATGGGGATGATAGGAACTAAACTCTAGTTCTCTGCAAAAGCAGTGAACACTCTTAACAGCTGAGCCATCTCTCCAGCCCCTATACCCATCATATTGTGAGTATCTCAAGATAGTCATGTGAGAGAGATCCCATGGAATCTCATTGAGGTTGAGAGTGAAGTCATGTTGGATCTTCCAGCATGGTTAAAAATTGAGTATAGACAAATGCAACCTGAATTTTTGACCATAAGATCACAATAAAGAAGAGAACAATATATTTTAAGAGAAAATATCTCTTAAACTTATGTATTTGGGGATTGCTTTAATATGTAGCAGCAGATAATTGAAATCATTAAATATGTTCTTTTTCTACAATATTTTCAGAGCCTTTACTATACATACAATCTTGAATTATATCCAAAGCATCTCAAGGTAATTTGCAGTTGGGAGCCCTTATCTCCTACTGCAATTCAAAGTGTATATTCTGCAAGCCAGAGAATGAGAAATTCTTTCAGAATGTGGTAGATGGGGGATTGATGTTCTATGGCCAGCTGACTACTGAGGAAGGAATTTCCAGGAAAATGGCATGTCAATGGAGATAAAAGGAAATGCAGTGTAGGCAGAAGACAATGTTCCAGCCAGACAGAAGAAGCACAGTATAGTCATCCCTTGAAATCCATGAGGCATTGATTTCAGGACATCTCATAATTACCAAAATCCATAAGAATCCCATTCCCTTATAGAAAATGGTATCTTTTTTTGCATAGCACCCATAACCTCCTGTAACACTCTATCATTCATAATACCTAATGCAATACAAATGCTATGCATACAGTTGTTCTGTCATGTTTGCTGCATTATAGTGACAACAAAATTCTTTGCTTTCTCAGCACAGACACACTTCCCCAAAATATTTCCAACTTTTGGTTGGGTCAATTATCAGAAATCTATAGATATGTGGGGTAGGTGATGACTATAAACAGAATGTGGCAAGTGATAGGTAGGGAGAAGACTAGTGAACCTTAGGGAAGTCCAGCATGAGGTTTTTGTATGTGAGCAGAGTGTAGGGGCAGGGACGAGAAACCATGAAGAGATATGGCACAGAAGCAGAGGGCTGAGATCAGAGACCAAGAAGCTATCATACCCTTGTCACTGAGAAGAAATCAAAACCAGGTTTCCATTTCCCAGGAGGTCAGAAATAGAGACTTCTGGCAATAAGGGCTGGATCTCAGACTTAGTGTTTTAGTGCACAAGATGACGTGGAGTTATGATGTTACCTGCAGAAAACTGAAGGTCTTAGTCCCATTGCTGCTAGAAGGATTTCTACAAAGTCTGAATTGTCAGCCTTTTGGCACTGCCTCCATTGAAGAGAGCCATTTTCACTAAATGGAACTGTCTTATCTAAGGTCATATCTCCTTCCCATTGATGGAGCAGTGCTCCTACCAAAACTTGAGACATCTGTGAAGGGTTATCTCAGCTCCGGATCTGCCTGTGGGTTTGACTGAGGCTTTTATTTGGACTGTATGTATGCTATTTTACTCAGGCTACCTTAGTCAAATACTACAGACTGATAAGTATAAACAACAGCCATTTACTTCCTTACAGTCCTGGAGTCTAGAACTCAAAGATAAGGTAATGGCAGGCTTGGTTGCTGGTGTGACCCCTCTTCCTGGCTTGCAGCACCTGCTGTTGCGTCCTCACATTGCCTTTCTTTTGCACTAATGTGGAGAAAGGGAGTGCTTTTTGTTGTCTCTTCCTCTCCTTAGAAGGGGACAAATTTTGTTCCATGAAGGCTCCAGTCCTATAGCCTCCTTTATTTTTAATTATCTCCCTGTAAAGACCTGATCTCCAAATGTGGCTGTGTTAGAAACAAAAACTTTTAGCACATGGATTCGCAGCCCTTAGCCAACAGCACGGCTGTGCACTCCACACCCTGTCCACTCCTGCCTCCTTGGCAGTTTCTCACAAGTAGGGTCCTAAGAGCACTCACCAGTAAACATTCTGCACACTCATGTTTGTCTCAGTCTCAGTCCCAGAGAATCCAGCTTTTGATGGCACTGAATTCTGCAAGCTGGGGCACGTGGTGAAGCTTGACTGTGGGAAGCATAAATGCTTCTAAGACAGAAATCTCTCCTTTCTTCTCTCTCATTTTTGTCTTTTTATTCTCTCTATCTCACCTAGACTGGCAAATGGTATGTGTCTAATAAATGTTACTGAAAGACTTAATGGATGAATAAATAAACAAGAGCAAAGCCTCTTTCCTACATTTGGGATTTAACTTCAGACTGGGCCTGATTTCCCTGCTCAAGCCATATCACTGAACTTATTGAATCAGCACTTTTTAAATACACTGTGAAACTGTAGGATCAGCCCCACAGTCTGGGATGAGGCCAAGCCTGCAGATGGAAGCCAACTAGATCCAGGTTTGAGGACTGTTGCTCTGGGAAAACTCAAAGTCTAGTACCTCACATAGAGACGGAGTGCCTTCAAGTGAATTAACATTTTAATATGGCCATCAATTTAAATTAATGTCTCAGAAAAGTGCCTGTCATTGACACTAACCCTCTTATACTAACACAAAGAAGCATTTAGATCCCAGTCCATCATCAAGTATTTATTTATTAGTTGATAATTCAAACAAATATTCATCACCTGCAATGCCCGGACACCAATTTGCCATTGTAAATTCAAAATCTGTGGCCAACACAAAGCTCTATATTCATTTTCATCATGGTTCCATGTCTTACTTAGAGTAGAGCTGGAACAGAAGCCCAAAGTCAGAGCAGCTTGGTCACTGTGTTAATATGCAAGCTCTGAGGTCACACTAATTTGTGTCAAGAAACCTATGCAACTTTTCTAACTTTTTGAGCCCCAATTTGCAAAATGGGAATTGGTAACAATAATACTAATAACTACTTCATGGAGTTATTTTGGTGATTATAGGAGATAAGCTCAGAAAAATGCCCAACTTGAACTTTATGTCCCACACTAACTTGATTAATAATGTTATTCTCTGTCCCAATAGAGTTGCACTTTCTTCAATGCACATATAATCCAGATGTGAACCATAAAATATGATATGGCTGCATAAAATGTTTTGAAAAACTGCATGAACTCTGGCAGCTTGGAGTAGTGTTTCCAGCTCTATAATAGAATGATATATTCACCCACTTTGTTATCTGACTTTGTGGTAATCTCATTTGAGTAAGTAGAGTGCATGTCTGTAGTTCATTGCTTTTTGGACTTGGCTATGTGGTTTTGCTTCAGCCAAAGGAATGTTAGCACATGTAGCATTGTGGTGAGTTGGACAATTTTACTTCCTCTTCTGTTGCTAATAACACATTGCAGACTGAGCAAGTTAAAAAGAAAAAGTTTATTTGTCTCATACTTTTAGTCCAAGATCAAAGGGCTGCATCTAGTAATTGCCTTCCTCTTGGCAGCGTCTTGAGGTAGCTCAGAGCATCACATACTGAGAAACAGAATGAGAGAAGGGATATGATAGAGACCTCGTCAAACTGGTTTTCATTGTAGGTCCATTCTAGATTATCCATCAAACCATGCATTAATCACGTGAATGGGTTAATCTGTTGGTGGTGGCAGAGCTCTAATTATCCCTTAACAGTTTTATCTGGTTCCACATCTTAATGGGCCATAATGGGTATTAAATTTCAACAGAGGCTACAGAGCAGTAAAACCATATTCAAACCATAGCAAATAGTGTGTTACTCTAATTTGTATCTACCTGGAATCTGTGAATGTGCTCTTATTTCTAAATAAGACCTTTGCAGATATTGTAATCAGGTTAAAATGAGGTCATAGTAGATTCAGGGAGGCCCTAAATCCAACAATTGGACTGATTGGAAGAGGAAGGGATATTTGGTTGGTGACACAAACACAAGAAAGAAGTCCATGTGACTGATGATGGGGGCAAAGTTTGGAGTGATGAAGCTACAGTCCAAAGAACACCAAGGATGGCAGAGAGCCACTGACCACATACTAGGAAGAATCATTTGGCTTTGTTGTTGTTATGCAAGATTATTATAAAAGTAGTTGGTTTGTGTTGACATGAATTAGAAGAATCAGTTTATTAGACTGCTAAGAATGTTCAGATCACCCTCCTCTTTATTTTGAGGAGTCAGTGCATCTCGAGCATGTTGAGATAGGGGTGGGAGAAAGATGTCTTGAACAGGTTTCCTTTCCAGGAGATGGAAATTGGACTATGTGGGGGTTGGTCTCATATCATCCACACTTTTGTTTGGATGAACAAGCAACACAACAGAAACAGTGGAAGGAGGAGGAAGAAAAACCAGGGATGCCCCTGAGCTGATTCTGTCTTTGTTAAAGGAACTAACAACCCAAATAAGAGGCAGTTGCCTTTAGAAATGACATATGGCTATATAGGTTTTGAAAATTTAAAAATAGAAGGTTTCTAGTGTTTCTAGATTATTGTGGCATAAAAATGAGGACCAATTTGCACAAATGTGGGCAGTAACAGAATGAATAGTGGAGGCTGATTAGGTATGTTTGCCCAGGGCAACTCATTAAAAAGCACCCAACTACAGTACTGACACCCCTATAATTTCCGCTGCCTCCCACCATTACCACTTTATTAGCTTCAGAGGGAAAGTCAGTTTATTCTTTAAAAATTCCATTCCTGAATGCATTTGTTCCCCAAGTCCTTTTCTTGTAGAAACATTCTATTGCTTTTGGATGAGCGTGCACAGATAGCACCTCTCCTTAGTCTTAAGGCAGAGATTAGAGATCCACATTGTTTCTCTATTTCTGGCTCTTCTCTGCCTCTGTCTTCCTTCCAGTCGACAACATACCATTACAGATGACGTAAGATCCACGTGCTATGCTCTGCGTGTTTCTAAAGTGGATTCAGCAAGTTCATCTCTGCTTTGTTTTGACACTAGGGAGGGGAAGGCTGCTTTGATCTTTGAAAATTATGACTATAAATAATGCCTATTCAAATATTGGCTCAAGATTAAAATGGTGACTGCCTTTGGCTCTTTTTAGAATCTTTCACTTCCAAAGCCCTTTGGACATGTCAGGTGTTGATGAAGTTCAGAATTCTACATTATTATACTTCTGTAGCCAAAGTATGTTTGACAAGCAGATGCTGTACTGCTTTTCATGTGGCTTCAATTTTGCAGGGCTTTCTTATTTTAAACGTAATTCACGGTCATCACAAAGTCATAGTGCATACCACAAATATAAATAAAGAAAATTAATCTGGAAACTTCTATGCAGAAATAGCTAGAATCTAAAAGTACAGATCACATACAGGTGGAGAATGCCCAATCTGAACATATGAATTCCAAAATATAAATTGTTCTGAGAGCTGATAGGATACAACACTCAGAGAGTTTGAAACCATGCAACTTAGCTTCACTCAGCTTCACTGAAATAGTATATAAAATTTTTTCCAGGCTGTGTGTTTAAGGTATATATGCAACATGAATGAATTTCGTGTTTAGATTTGGGTTCCATTCCCAAGATAGCTCATTATGTAATGCAAATATTCTGACATCTGAAAAATTAGAAGTCCAAAGCACTTCTAGTCCAAGTGTTTCAGCTATTGGATGCTCATCATGTATGGCTGTACATTTTCCTCATACATTTTTCATAATCCTGGCTAAACAATTTAGAAATTTCTTTTTTTGAAAATAAGAGACCATCCTATGAACTATATAGTGCTATATTTGATGCATGTGACGTGTGTGCAGAGAGGTTTACTGTGTTTGCTATGGACATTTTGCTTTTTGTAGCCTGGTTCTTTTCCCATGGCGCCAGTGTGTGGAGGTGTGCTGTACTGTGTGCATGAACAAGGATCACTCATTTGCTACTCGTTGCTGGAGAAAATGAATCCAATTATGTGGTTCTAGCTTTACCTTCCAGATTGATAAATATCTGGCTATAAATTAAAGTGCTGGGTACTCAGGTTTCTAACACATGTGAATCCCATGCCATGAGCAGAATACAATGGTAGCTGTTTGAGAGCTTCTTGTGGATGTAGGAAACATCAGTCCTCATGTGACCTGCAATTCATGAAACAGTTGTTGAGAAGAGCATTGGCTCTAGTGGAGTCTGATGCTGGCTGACTTTTGAGGAAGCAAACAGAATGGCTTGGCTCATGTCTAGCATTTAGCTATAGAACAAGACAAGCTATACTCACAGGCATAAAGGGTCTTTACAAGGGTAAGAGATGGCAAGCAGCTTGGTTTGGCAAAAGCAGAGGAGCCATGCAGGGGAGAACAGACTGAAGGCTGATTTGTTTGGAGGATCTGGACATTGGGAAGATTAGCCTGAATTTGACAACACAGATGGGAAGGATCCTGAGTAGCTTTCTCAGCAGGGGAGTGATACAAAGATGAGCACATTCAAAGCAGATCATTTTATTGCCTGTGTGGATCTGCAGCTCCCATTATCTTGTATGATCATTTGAAGAGCATGCCTGCTAGGCTTCTGCCCCGTCGGAGTCTGGCCATCTAAGTTGTGTGCAGCTTGTGAAGCTAGTATCACATCCTGTCCCACTGGGAAAGTCTGAGGTGGGCCAATTCCAGCCCCTTGAAATAATTAGTTTCCTCTGCTCTCTGTGCACACACCCAAAAGGAGCAGTTTATTGGCTTTATGGGCAATGCCCAGATACTGCCAACAGAAAGTATAAAACTAATTGGATTGTGAGCAAGGGAATACTGACCTATTACCTAAAATTAGCACAGATGCCTATCATTCAAAATGCATCTTTTTGCTCTTCACATTGCTTGTGGTGGTACAAAATGATACCTATAAAGTAAAATTGTGTAATTCTTAGCAAAATCACATTGACCCTTTGAATTACTAATCCTACTTCTAGGAATTTATTCCAAAGATATAATGGGAAACTTATGTAAAAATAAATCGTTTTTTAAAAATGTTATTCATTGTAACACATTATTACAAAATATGGGAAACAACTCAAATTCCTTCAACAACAGACTGAAAAGCAGTCTTACATTTGCACAGAAATACTATATAGCTATAATAAGGAAGTATAGTATATGATGGGAAATGCTTTGTAGCATATATTAGTATGTGAAAGAGAAAAGTAAATGTATATATAATATGTAATCATTTGTTCCAAGAAAAAGAGACTATATATATATTTATAATATATATATGTATATGCTTATCTTAAACAGGAAGAATAAAACTAAAGATAAAATAGGAATATTACCAATGGGGAACAAGAAATAAGACAAAGAAAGTAAATGGAAAGGACACAGATGTAGACTGACTTTGGTAGATTTGAACTTAGAAACATGCAATTATTTTGTATAATTATATTAGAAAAATAAATTATAAAAGAAATCAATAAAAATGAAAATCAATATATATAAGATGAAACAAACTGCATGACACTTGGGGCTGGAAATGTGCAAGCTGTGCCTAGAATATCTTTGGAAGCTAAGACCTTTCAAACACTAAAAGAGCATAAGACCCACTTGAACAGGGGCAATTTTATTCCATATAATAACATTTATAATATTTGGACAAATTTATGTATGTTTAATCCATGTGTTCATTCAGATTTAAACACAAAAGCTCACTCTTGACCTTTAAATCTACTCTGAATGTGCTAGAGAACCAATACCTGTTTTGAAAATGGAAAGAAAAGATGTAAGAAATTTTCATTCTGTCTTTCCTGCATTGAAAGGCACAAAACAATAACTGAACAAATTAGTGGAAGTTCCTCTTAAAAGAATAGTAGTTGTGGAGCTCAAGAGATGGCTCTGTGGTTAAGAGAATTGATTGTTTTGTAGGGGACCCAGATTGGTCTCCCAGCACCCACACGGCAGCTCTCAACCATCTACAACTTCAGTTCTAGGGGGATTGATACCTTCTCCTTCTCTGCAGGCACCAGGCACACATGTAGTACTTGCAGACAAACACCTCAACACATAAAATAAATAAAATTTTAGAAAATAATAGTTGCTAGTAAATGCAGAAGGAAAGATAATGTAATATCACTACTAATTTTCAACTTCTAGAAAATATTGGAGATGGACAATAATCAACAGTGACTGCAAGGCTCTCTCTCTCTCTCTCTCTCTCTCTCTCTCACACACACACACACACACACACACATACACACACACGACAGAGAAAATAAGCCCTGTTTGGCCTCTTAATGAATGCTTGCAGCACTGTCTATTAAAGATTATTACCAAAAGTTTGAGACTGAATATGATCAAGACTTTAATTTTAATAACCAATTTATGGGAAATGTGGGAGAAACAATGAATCTGTTAAAACATGATGAGACATAATTAGCAAAGTCCAGACTGAAGTAAATATAATGGGGCCATCAATATAATTTATTCACCAAAAATACTATATCTACATCTTAGTTTAATTTAAATTTAATCAGTACATTACAAAATACTAAAATTAGACAAAGCAGGGCAAATTGAATTTCATCACTTGAGAATATTAAAAGTGTTGTTATTTGTAAATTTTTACAAGTGTTGGTATTGTTAGTAAAGTTCAGAGGTAAATACTGAGATATTAGTAAATGACATGATAGCATCATGAATTTGTTTCATACTTAGAATAATGTGGGATGAAAAGAACAATGTTGCAGTGGATGAAGTAATACTGACTGGTTGAAGCTAGGTGATGTGATGGCTATGTGCATCAACAATTCACAAAAGGGTTTAGTTCTCTGAAAAAAATGAAGAAGGAAACACAAGGAAAACCATACCTTCATGTCCTCCCAAGATTCTCAATATTTTTCAAGCTTTTGAGTCCTCTTTGAGGATTCTAAACCTCTATTATGACATTTTAAAATGTAGCTTGTTTATTTCTTGACTCTTAAAATCATCAATTATAATTTAGAATTTTCATAGAAAACTTGAAATTTAACAGTATTTGTGATGAATGATACAATCCTAAATGTCAGTGCTTGTTAGAAAAGGTGACATTTTCAATTGTAATGTTTATGCATGATTCTTTCTCCTTATTAAAGGCCACTGTTTAATCTGTGGTAGCCTTGACTTCTGGCAAGTTACGTTTGCTGCAAGCTGTGAACTTCATTTCTTCGTAGGTATTGATGGATGTTAGCACAAACATTGCTCCTTTGTAATCTTTCACTAAGCTAAAGTGCTTCTGCACAGGTGGCACACAGTCTACTCTTTTATCCCTGACCTTACTGGGCCCTTTGTCCCTACCAGCAGTCCCTGCCTTTCCGGCTTTGCTGTCATGTCAAATGGAAGCTACCAACATTGCATGCCTCTTATTTCTTCCGAAGCACTTCTCTCTTGACAAAACCTAACACCTGATGACCCTCATCCCAGGAAAAATGCTTTGTGTCTATCTTGTTTTGGCTATGACTACAAGTAATCTGAGGAACTGTTTACAGTCTCACATATCACCAGTTACCACCCAGAAGGAAGAAAAATGAAAGGATCATTTTGTGAACCCTTTGAAAATGCAGATATTTCAGACTCTGGAAGGCATGAAGGGAAGGGCCTGTTACTTCCATTTCATTTGTTTTACTGACTTCAGGGTCCCTGACGATGGACTTCAATAGTGTCCAATTAGGTCCCTAATTTTATGGCATATAGTTGCATTTAAGAGGTGGCTAAAAAAATTACCAAAGCATACTTGGGAGTTAGATCATTTTGAGTTAAGGGTAAAGATTTATGCAATTAATAGATAAATCTGTGCCACTCTCTATGCAGATATTAATTGAATTAACTTTGATTAATATTATTTCTCAGTTTCTCTGTTATGTGTTAGCATATTAATAATAGTTGTTAATGTCTTGGATCTCTAAAACATCACTGTATTCAAGCCATTCACAGTGATGTCTCATAAGGAAGGCAAATAAATATCTGAGAAATCAAGAAATTCTGATCAATGATGTAAGAGATCTATGAAATTAGTAACAAAGGAAGATCCTTTCTACGTTTTACCCAGCACACATTACTCTCCTATTTGATTCCTATTTCACTTTTTAAGGGATCAGTTTTGGTTTTCAAAAATTTCTTTTGCAGGACGTGGGGCTTGGAAAATATACATTTATTATGTCATAGTGTTGGGAAAATCCCTATTTACTGTCTTATAGATTGAATGCTGGTGTTCCTCTCATACCAAATTCATGTGTCAAATCTTAATCTCCATAGGCATGGTGGCACATACATTTAATCTCAGCAGAGGCAAAGGTAAAGGTAGGTGAATCACTGTGAGTTCCAGGCAACCCAGAGCTACAAAGTAAGACCCTGTCTCAAGCAAGCAAGTATTGGAGGAATTTATTAAGGCAACTCCATGTAGTTAAGAGGTTTATTTAGGGATTTAGGGCAATTTACAGCAAGTAAAGGGATTGGTCACAGGGTCCAAGAGAGGTGAGGTGCAGTCCAGCAGTGTTCTCTGGAGAACTCTGCTTAGTCCACCATCCAGCATCCAGGATCCAGGAACCAAGAGGGCCAGCAAGGAAAGATCTCTGGTCTTAAAGGCTCCCATCGCGGCCTGCCCCAGTGGGAGGTCCTAGGTAGGCGTGGCAGTTACCAGAAGCCTCAGTAGGGTTTGTGCTTCCAGGTCATAGCTGGAACTGCTGCCCACTACAAGCAAGCAAGCAAGTAAACAAAAAAACAAACAGTCTTACTCCCCAAGGTGATAAAGGTATTAGGATGTGTGGCCTTCAGGTGGTCATTAGGCCATCAATAGGATTAATGACCTTACATACCACTATTTGACATGCAAGTGTGTTCAAGAGACAATTATATGTTTATTGTAATCCTACTTATAAGGCCAAGAATGGGGTCAAATTAAGTGCCCATGGATACAAGAATGCATAAAAATATGACGATATGAAATACTGTTTGCCCATATAAAAGTACAAAATTATTTTACAACAACATGAATAGAACCAGAGGACAAAATGCTAATGAATTAAGTCAGGCACAGAAAGACAAATGTTCTCACTTAAAAATGGTAGTTTCAAAGTTGATTTCAGAAGTAGAGTATGACCACTAGAGCATAAGCAGAGAATGGGAAGGGATTGGGGAGAAGATTATTAATAGGTAGAGAGGTGCAGTTGGCTAGGAGGAATGACATTTAATGTTCCATAGCATGGTAGGACAACTATGGCTAGCAATGATTAATTGTGCATTTCAAAATACATGATAGTGAGTTGAATATGTGATGGGTATGTCAGTCACTGTGATCTGATCATATGCACTTATTGACATGTCATATCATACCCTATAAATATGTGCAATTACTATGCATTAATAAAACTAGTTTTATGAAAAAGGGACTATGGAGATCTCCTTAGTCCCCCTCCCATTGTGTGATAATGTAGAAAAAAGATGTCACTTTGGCACAAAATCTACTGGTGCATTAATTTTGGATTTCCCAGACTTCAAAACTGTCCAAAAAACAGTTCTATTGTTTATAAGATATCCTGTCCATAGTATTCTTTCTAGGAATCCAAATGGATTGACAGTTTTTGTGATTGAGGTTGAGGCACACATTAGGTGAATCCTCTACTTAGAGGCTACTGGTCATCGGCCTGAAAAGATGCCAACTAGAACTGTGATATCATCTCATGCTTGGAAATCTCCCAAAGCTCATTCATTTCATATATTGTGTGGTTCCTTAAAAGTGCTGAACTAGTAGTTTTTGTTTTCTTTGAAGCCAGAAGGCTCAGGAGACTTTCTCTGGTACTTCATCCTCTTTTAAGAATTCCTCAAAATTAAATCAGACACACCTAAGATATGTAGAATGTTTTTTAAAAATGGGGTCTCACTACCTAGTCATGGCTGGCCTGGAACTTACTATGTTGCTCAGGCTGGCTTTGAACTCAAAGAGATCCACCTTTCTCTGCTGTAGGATGATCCTTCTGTATGCTGTGAATATGTGTTGCTTTCATTGGTTGATAATAAAGCTGTTTTGGTTTATGGCAAGGCAAGATAAGGTTAGGTGAAACAATCAAACTGACGAGTTAGATGAAGAGGGGCAGAGTCAAGGGAGATATGAGCCAGATGGCCAAGAAGAAAGACGCCAGAGGACCAAAAAAGCCACAGCCACGTGGCAATACATAGATTAATAGAAATGGGTTAATATAAATCTAAGAGCTACTTAGTAATAAGCCTGAGCCATTGGCCAAGCATTTATAATTAATATAAGACTCTATGTGGTAATTTGGGAAGCAACTGCCATTATTTGGGAATAGGCAGTAGGACAGAAAACTCTACCTCCATTTACATATTGTGCCCAATGTGGGGCATGTATATTCACATAAAGCCTAAAAAAGCTTAAAAATGGTTCTAGACATGCAAAATTGGAGCCAAGAGCAGCTTCATGGTTCATGTCTCTCATGCAGGCCGCAGTACAGAGGTGTATCCCCTGGCTATGGTGTGTGTGCTTGAGCTGAAACTTAGTGGGTTCCTGCAGTATTCAACATGGGCCGCAATACAGAGAGGCTTCTCACAGCCATGAGCTGTAGGGTTTTTGCTCATACAGACAAAAGGGGTCAGAGCTACAGAACAAGGACAGATTCAGACAACAAGGTCTCTAAATAGATTACAATATGTTTGAAAAATGTGTGTAGGCTTGGGAGAGAGAAGAGAAAGATTATATACAGATTTAAATTAAAAATATAGATTTAAAAATAATAAAGTCTTTAAAAAGGAGAGTAAAGAGCCATGTACAGATGAAAATACATAGTCTGGATTATGTATATTACTGTGTTGTCTTTAAAATTTTTGACTGCTATGAGACATTTGATTATAAAAGCTGTTAGATTAAACCAACCTATATATTTTAAAAATATCTTGATTTCATAATTAAAGTCGAAAGGCATGTCACTTTGGGGGAGAGATTATGTTTTTGATTCCACAGAAAATGAGAGGCTATGGATTCATTCTGAGTACAAACATGAGAAAATAAACCTAAAGTAACTACAAGACACTTGACATATGTTACCTGCTCAAACATAAAACAAAAAATTATCTTTGGCTGGCTTATGTACAATGCACAGTTTATATTTATATTAATACAGATATGTATGTTATCTTTAAAAGTTTATATATTTTCAGAACAAGGGGACCAGACACCAATAAAAATGACCCAGGTGATCCAGCATCCAGAACAACTTCAAGGCTGCTGACTGAGATGATCCAGCCTCACAGAATACTACAGCCAAAACTTAACAATTATCCTGATTTTCTCAGGGTCACTCAAAGATTATCAGCACCCACCAATCAGCAGAAAGTAGTCTAGAAAACTTCGCCCACATTTCCAAAATATGGGTTATAAATGTTTGTTTTCATTTAAGGAGGGTTGATTAAAAATTGTTATTGGTTATAGTCAATCTCTTTCTAAAAGAAGAAAGGGTAATATGATATAGAAATGATGGGAAAAAGGGGTACATTATTGAATCTACTTAATCCAAAAAACAAATGTTAATCTTACATATTTTACATCGGTATGTTGATGGGAATGTCTTTCTAAAAATGTGTTGCTCTGATTGGTTGATAAATAAAGCTGTGTGGCCAATGGTGAGGCAGAATAAGGTTAGGCGGGACATTCGAACTAGGAAGAGAGCAGCAGAAAGCAGAGCTGGGAGACGCCATTCTGCCGCCCAGAAAGCAACATGTAACTGTGCACAGGTAAAGCCACGTGGAACAGGTGGCGACATAGATTTATAAAATGGGTTAATTTAAGATGTAAGAGCTAGCTAGCGAGAAGCCTGCCAGGGCCATAGTTTAAAAATGATATAAGCCTCTGTGTGTTTATTTGGGTCTAAGCGGCCGTGGGAGCCAGGCGGGGGAACCAGACAAACTTTCGTCTACAGTATGTATTTTAGTTTGTTGATACAAATTTAAAGTTAATTTTGTTATACTATATGTATATTTCTACTCTTGTTTAAAGTATTGTATTTATGCAGCTCAATTAAAAATGTAATGTATAGTTAAGAAATGCAGATTAATAGTCATCTATAATAGTCAAACTTAACAGTCATGTTAGTTAGGTTTTATAGGTATACAAAAATATATTTCACATAGATAATCTTCAAACACTTCAAAGCCCTACAGAATATGACATTTGAAATGTTTTAATAACTTAGACTTTTCATGACAGTGAGACACGTCTGCTCCTGGCAGCACCAATATACTCCAGAGAAGATGATCAATTGACACACAAAAAAAATCCATATGGAGTTTGTTTTCTTTATGGCAAAAGCTAGACATATGGGCAAAGAAACTGCCTTTGCCTCAACTGCTGACAGTTACTGTCCAAACTGAACCAGCAGGATCCAAGAAAGGAGACAGCCAAACTTTGCTAAGACAAGGTAGGACAGTCCTTCAAAATTTCCTGCTTCTGAAAATGATCTGTCAGATATTCTAGGCATGTAGGCCAAAGATGGATGCCCCAACCTTGCAGAGGAACCTTGGGTGTTTATCTAGGCAGCCAGCTGTTTCTGTCACTTCTTACATATTTTTTGGAAGTTATTTGCCTGCACTTTCTCCTTGTTCTGATAATATTATTTCCTTCTCAGGGCTTTGATGGAGTTGAAGACTAGATAGTTATAATTATAGTTTTCCTTAGTTATGATAAAAGGTAAATTAGATATAAAACTTTAGATTCACCAAGATGGATAATTCAGTGTTCTGATTTTGTCAAATACAAATAAACTAAATATTGTAACTATAATTCTTGCTTGATAACTGTTTTGTTGTATGCAATTTTACTATGTTAAAGTTAAAATCTTCCTTTTTGATTAGACAGAAAGGAAGAAATGTTGTGGCATGATCCTTCTGTACACTGTTAATGTGTGTTGCTCTCGTTGGTTGATAATAAAGTTGTATTGGCCTATGGCATGGCAAGATAAGGTTGGGCAAAACAATCAAACTGCAGAATTGGATGAAAAGGGGTAGAGTCGAAGGAGACTTGAGCCAGCTGTCCAAGAAGCAAGATGACAGAGGACCAATAAAGTCACAGCAATGTGGCAATGTATAGATTAGTAGAAATGGTTTAATATAAATGTAAGAACTAGTTAGTAATAAGCCTGAGCCACTGGTCAAGCATTAATACTTAATATAAGCCCCTATGTGATAATTTTGGAAGGGGCTGCCATTTATTTGGGAACAGACAGTTGGGACAGAAAACTCCACCTCCATTTACTCTGCCTCTGCCTACTCAGAGTGTTGGGATTAAAGGTATATACCACCACTCCCAGTTTGGTTTTCTTTATTTATTAACTGAAAACTCAACTAAATAATAAATTAATTATAGGAGTGATATCCCATACTCCTGGGAAGGAAATTACACTGGGTATGTATAGTTAAGGGGTAGGAATCTTAAAGGCCATCTTAGAACTCTGATGATTATAACCTGTGTACCCAAACCTACCAAATATTACCATGAGCATTATTGGTAATAGCAATTCTTCTGAAATTGCTTTATGCATACACTACAATCCACATTGAAATCATAGCAGGTCCTTTTGTAAATATTTCTACACTCATTCTAACACTCATGCAGAAATGTAAGGGCCTAGGATAGCAAAGATATCATTGAAAAAGGAGATTAAATTAGAGGAATATTATGACTTAATTCTAAAACTTACTAGGTCAGTGTGGCATTGCTACCTAAAATAGGTAGATTAGTCAGTGAAACATAGGAACTCAAGGAAGGACCCATGTTTTCTTGGAATTTGTTTCTATCTTTCTTTCTCCATTGTTCTTCCTTTCCTTATGCAGATTCAATTTTCTGACTTATATCATGTTTCCCTTGTCTGAGAAATTTCCTTGGATATTTCTTGCAGGAATTTCAGTGATTTTTTTCCACTTTAAATTTCATCAACTTCTACTTACAATATTGTTTCATGTCATCTTCTTGCTTTGGAGTCAATTTTTGTCCTTGTTTCCTAAGTTTGGAGCTTGCATCATTGACTTGAGACCTGCCTTTTCTAATATAAACATGTGATGCTATACATTTTTCTTTAAACATCATTCTAGCTGGAGGCATATATTTTCATGTGTCATATAATTTTTGTTCAATGAAAAATGTTTTCTAATCATGGATTATTTAAATGAGTGTCATTCTCTAGCTCAATTTCATTTTTGCTGTATAGCAAAAATTATTTCATTTATTTGTATTTTGTAAAGAATATGTATTTTGCTGTTGGATAAACAAATTGGATTATGCTGAAGGAGAGTAATGATATTCAGGACTACATCTATATTAGGAAGTTCAGGCTGTGAAAAACTGGCCCATGTTGCACCTGATCAGGGCTTTCTTATTACATATGACCTTATTCCTGTTGTGTGCACACAAGGTCTTTCCTTGGTATGTATATCTGCCTAATATCAATCAATCAATCTATCTATGTATCTATGTATCTATGTATTATGTATCTATCTATCTATCTATCTCTCTATCTTTCTTTCTATCTATCATCTATCTTTTAAAAAATTTAATATTTTATTTATTATTGTATGTATGGTGTGTGTGGGGGGGGGAGTGCACATACCATAGCACATATGTAGATCTCAGAGAAAACCTTGAGGGACTTGATTACCTCCTTCCATCAAGTGGATTCTGGGGATTGAATTCGGGTCAACTAGGTTTTCCATGAAGCACCTTTTCCCACTAAGGCATCTCAGTGATTCCTATCTGTTTTTCTTTTCTTTTTTTTTTTAAATAAGACCACCAATTTTATCAACTGAGGATTCCATCTATATGAGCTCATTTAACCTTGATTAATTCTAGAAGTCTCATGTACAGTCATGATGGGAATTAGGGCACAATTCATTCCATTTCAAGTGCCTGCTAATTTTCTAGCTATTCTATCTGTTGAGACAGGAGTATTGAAGCCTTTGACTGTAATTGTTCATCTGACCTTTATCATCTCTCAGTGTTTGTTTCATGTACTCTGAATCTACATATTTATAACTATCATGTCTTCTTGGTGAACTGACTCATGTGTCATTAGATAATGTCCAATTCTACCCCTGGTGATTTTACCTGTTCTCAGATTCTTTTTGTTTGCTATTAATATACCTCCAACTTTCTTTTAGTTAGAACTTGCATGGCATATTTTTTCACTTTATTTTCTTTATATTTTTACATTTGCTCTTTGTATTTAAAATGAACATTTTGCTGGTATATTTTTAATCAATAGAACAGTATCTGCTTTGTAATTATGGTTCTAATTTAAATTAATTTTTTGTGCAGTGTTCTTTTGTTTCTCTTTTCTTGCTCGCCTTCTCTTGGATTATTTTATATTCCTTTATCATTTCATTTGGATTTGTAAATTTTGTCTATATTGATTTCTTTTTTAAAATATTGTATTAATTCTTTGATATTGTATTTTGAACATTTTCATTCCCTACCTCCATTTTATCCTAGATCCACCCCCTCAATCCATAGCCACTCAACTCTGTGCCCTTCTTTTTCTCATCCCCATTGGGTCCCATGGATTCTGCCTATATACTACACTGGAGCTTGTTAAACCTACCAAGGACTACACTCTTAAAGAAAACTAGCTCACTCTAGCTGGCAGATATCAATTACCAGTAGATCCTGAGCCAGGGACGGAACTTCATGCCCACCTTCCCCTCATGTGCTGTGATTTTGCCTGGCTTTAGCTGCATGGGTCATGTGAATGCTGTCACAACTTCTGTGAACTCTTATGTGCAACTTCCCTCTACTGTCCAGAAAACTATTTCCTTGTAGGCATCCACTACCTCTGGCTCTTACAGTTTTTCCACTCCCTATTCTGCAATGATCTCTGAGCCTTGGGAGGAAAAAAGTGTGATGCAGTTGTCTCATTTAGGCAGAGAATTTTCCAGTCTTTTAGTCTCTGAACATTGTAGGTCTCTGTATTAATCTGTATTAAAGAAGCTTCTCTGACAAGGGTTGAGAGATGCACTAATATACAGTATAACGAGAGGTCATTAGGACTGTCTTCAATACTATGTCCATTTAGTTGTAGGTTCTCTCCTAACTCTTTGGATTGCATTGGGTTCTGGGAACTTTGGTCCTCTGCAAAGCCATGTGCTCTTAACTGCTGAGCCTTCTTCCCAGCTCTAGACACAATGTCTTTTGATATTATCCCATAGGTACCTGAACTTCTCTTCATTTTTAAAAACTGTCTTCTCTCTGTTATCCTGGTCGATAATTTAACACACCTTCAGGTTCACCATGCTTTTTTGTTATTTCTATTCTTCTGTTGTTCTTAAATATCGATTTTTTAAGGAATTATTTTTCATTTTAAAGTTATTTTAAAAATTTTGCACCTCTTATTTGAGTCCTGTGTTTCCACTTATGTGAAATGTCTCTGCCTGAACCTAATGGGGCATAGTTATATATATTTTATAAAATCTCTGATAATTTCAATATTTGGGTCACTTTGGCATTGGTAACTGTTCTTTTTTAACTTTTGAAAGTTGATCATATTTTCCTAATTCTTTGTTGAATAAGTTTGGAAAGCATCCTAGACATTTTAAATACTATGCTGTGAAACTCTGAATTATTTTCTAGTCACGTGGAAAGTGTCAAAGTGTGTGTGTGTGTGTGTGTGTGTGTGTGTGTGTGTGTGTGTGTGTGTGTGTGTGTGTGTGTGTGTGTGTGTGTGTGTTTGTGTGTTTCACTTTAGCAAGCAATCAACCTCATTTAGATTTAGACTGCAAGTTCTGCCTGGTCCTTCATCAGCAGTACTTCCAATTCCTATTCTATTTTCAAAGTCTTTGCTTTCCTTTTTTTAGGTGTGTCTCTTACACTCACCACTTTAAGGTCAACTCAGAAATGAAAAGTGGTTTATATGTTGTATTTAAAGTATCAAAGTTTTTTTCCCTGTACAGTTTATTTTTTATTTCTGTGAATAAGGTACTCAGGGGATATACTAGAACTCAGAAGTGATTTCCGTCTTAGCTCAGTTCTCAGTCTTTGATATGCTGATTTTAGTCTCTCCCAGGATTGTACAGGTAAGGTGCAAGCTCAAGTCTTATCTGAGCTGATATGTCAAATTATTATCTGTCTCTCTTCCTTAGGATTCTTAAATTCCCACTCTGTCCAACACACATATTAGTTTTCCACAACTTCTTTCTTGGCTATTTGTCTAGCAAAATGACATTTCTTATAGATATCCTTTTTGTATTGCTACTACTTTAAGTCCTAATTATAGCCCATTTTTGGCACATGAAAGAAAAAACATTTCTCCAGAATCTCATTTCTCATCTCCACAGCTGACTTAGTATTTGATTTCTTTCCCCAACATGCTTGCTTTTGTTTATGTTACAGAGTCCTCAAGCTGTTGCTCATTTGTATCTTGACCATAGAGTTGAGTTATAATCAATAGACCACCATCTCTTTGCTTTATTTGTAAGAGAGCAAACATTATATATTTGCTTCACCATCCCCTGCCAACATCTATGCTTAAACAAATCACAATCGTGTATCCAGTACGAGGCAGTACCAACAAACCCATCATTTCACTAGACCTCAAGAACAGGGATGTCATCTTTGTACCTGTGTTTCAATTTCAGTCATGGAAAACATGGGAATCTAGCCCCTCCCCCTTTATTCCAATGTATCCCTGCCTTTTTATTAAGTGTTGTTGGTGTCAGACCAATATGATAACTGCATTAATTAATTTTTGATGTGCTGCCATAGTGTCCTCCTGTGGAGACATCCATAACAGCTATTTATGGATAATTGTGTCCAACATTTGTTCAATTTGCCAAGGCTTCATGAATGGAAGAGGGTCTCTTCTCTGTAGTCTATGGTTCTTTAGTAGACAGCCATAGCTGGCTCTTTCAATATTTTCAAAGTCCCTTTCTAAAGAAACTTTGGATAAGAGTCATCTCTTTTGGGTTGAAAACCTTGAGAGTCATTTGTTGCTGCAACACTTCTTAGCACTTAGTAAGATTGTCTTGTATTGGTTAGTTTAGGCACATGCTTAATTCTTACCTATAATTTGGCTTGGAAGTTATGACATTAATTTCATGCTGGAGCACTGAATTTGTTAATGTCAAATTTCTTAAACTTCTCTTTGCCTCCATCATAATAACATGTAGTGTTCCACTGGAATGTACAACTAAAAGTTGTGACTCCTCTATCAGCCAAATTCTCAGAGTGAGAATCACATGGAGCAGAGAATCCTGACAACTTATGGCCATGTATTATGTGTGACAAATAAGACATTGTTGTTTTAGGTCAATGAATTTGTAGGATATTTGCTGGTAAAACATTACCTAACCTAGCCTAGCTTCTGACCTCCTACCCCCCAAAGAAACTATATGAAAGGTAATATCTATTATCATTTCTATTGTTTCCCACTTCAAATAAGGTTCTCAGGGTAAAGACAAACTTTCTTGGTCTCAGCTAATTGTGAGTTCTCTGTCATCTAAGCACTTCTCGTTGAACTTCCATGTTTCTGTCATGCTGAGATTTGTCTTGATTTCCTTAACTGGCCTGTCAGGCATGAAACTTACACTCAACTTTCATTTGGTGAAACCAGACAGTTGTCATATAACCAGAACAACTAGTTGCCTGACAGCAAAGCTCAGAATTTAAGTGATAGACTATACCTTATACCTACCTCTCTCTTCCATTCACATTATAGTTACTGACTTCTTTTCACTTCCTTTATGCCAGTCACTTTTGGCATCCATTCTACTTTTTTTGCCCTCCCCTACACTTTCATAAAATTCCATAATGAAGACACTTGATTATTTATTATTTGATTTCTGTACTCTTCTTTCTCTTAGATGACTTTTGTCCTGGTTTTATTTCTATTGCTAAGATAAAACACTCTGAAAAATGCAATTTACAGGAGAAAGAGGTTTGTTTTAAAATAGCTCACAATTTCAGGTTATATTCAACCACTGTAGGAAAGTTACAGCAGAAACTTAAAAGAATTGGTAAAACCACATTCATAGTCAAGAGCAGAGATTCTTTGCATAGATTAAAAATGGAATTTTCATTTAAGACCTTTAACACTCTTGTTAAAGTTGTTTGTGTCTGTGACTTTTGTTTATCTCCTATATCCCTGGCCTAATGGAGTAGTATAAAAAACCATAAAATAAGAAAATACAGAAAAAGTGATAAAATACCTAACCTATTGTGGTAGTTTGAGTAGGAATGGCCCCCATAGACTCATATGTTTGAATGGTTAGCCTATAGGGAGTGGCACTATTATTAGGTGTTGCCTTGTTGGAGTAGGTATGAGTTTGTTGGAGGAAGTGTGCACTGTGGAGGCATGCTTTGAGGTCTCGTATATGCTCAATCCATGCCCAGTGTGACACATCACTTCTTGTTGCCTGTAGATCAAATGTAGAACTCTCAGCTCCTTCTCCAGCACTATATCTTCCAGCATGCCTCCATGTCCTGCCATGATGATAATGAACTAAACCTCTAAAACTTTAAGCCAGCCTCAATGAAATGCTTTCATTTTATAAGGGTTTAAGAGTTGCCATGGTCATGGTATCCCTTCACAGCAATAGAAACCCTAGCTAAGACATGAGTTGGTACCAGGGACTGGGGTATTGCTGTGATAGGCCTGCCTGACCATGCTTTTGTTTTGAGGAATGTGAACTTTTGGAATTTGGATTAGAAAACCAGTTGAATGCTTTAAGTTGAGCTTAATGAGCCATACTAGTAGAAGCATGGAAGACAGTGGTGCTAAGGGTGATTTGAGCTGCTCAAGAGGTTTCAGAGCAGAATAATTTTAGTATGTTGCCTAGGGTTATTCTTATGATATTTTGGTGAAGAATGTGGCTGCTTTTTGCCCTTGTCTGAAAAGTCTGCTAGAGCTGAAGTGAAGAGCTTCAGATTAACTGCATTGGCAAAGGAGATTGCAAAATAGCCTAGTATAGACTGTTGTGTGGTTACTAGTGTTGATGCTTATGAAGATTTACAATGAAAAGGAGCAAGCTGAGCAAGGAACAATACAAAATGTACAGATTGGGGAGAAAGGGAGAACAATGAAGAGGAATGGAGCTAAATCCTGTATTCAAGGTGATAAACAGATTACGAAATGGAATAACAGGACTGGTGACCTCAGGGCAAGACCGCACCCAGCTAAGTTTCCAATTTATGAAAAGGAATTAAAGAACAGTTTATGTCTATGTGTGGTGGTGCACACATTTAATCCCAGTGCTTAGAAGACAGAGGCTGGTGGATCTCTGAGTTTGAGGCCATCTTGGTCTACAGATCAAGTTCCAGGACAACCAAGATTAATTAATGAAGGAAACCATTGAAAACAGAAAGCTGGTGAAGATATAATTGAACAATGAGTCCATGTTCCAGTCCCAGCAAGCATCAGAGCTTGGCAGCTTTGTCCACATGGTTTTGGCTTTAGAGTCAAGAACAGAAGAAAGGGGCTATGGAATCTCCTCCCTCTAAGACTAAGGAAAGCCACTAAGGCTAGATATGTGTCAGGGGTATGCCTGAGTGGAGGCTCCAAGAAGCCATTATGTGAAACTGTGAAGTTGAAGCCTAGATTGCCTTGGAGACCCCAAGATATTGAAGATGCCAGAGCTGTGGGATACCAGCTGAGGAAAGCTGCTATCAGGGAGTGGAACCACCCAAGAGAGAGAAATATGCTGCAGTCAACAGAGCTGAAAGGAGTTGGAGATCTGAAGAGTGCTTTGACATCAGACATGGAGATGCAGAGTTTGGAGTTTTCCCAGCTGGTTTTAGGTCTTGCTTTGATCCAGTATTTCCTCACTATCCTTCCTTTCCTCCATTTTGGAATGGTAATGTATATCCTGTGCCATTATATGTTGGAAGTATGTGATCTTTTTTTTTTTGTTTTTTTGTTTTTGTTTTTTTTTTTAAATAAGGGATTACAGTTAAGAGATTGCCCAAATCTCAGAAGAGACTTTCAACTATGGGTTTTTAAACATTGTTGAGACTGTGATATACTATGGGGACATCTGAAGTTGAACTAAATGCATTTTGCATTACGTTATGGTTACAAGCTTATTGGGGCCAGGGAGTGAAATATGGTGGTTTGAATAGGAATGACCCCTCATAGACTCATGTTTGAATGCTTGACCTATAGGGAATGGCACTATTAGGAGGTGTTGCCTTGTTGGAGTTGGTGTGACCTTGTTGAGGGAAGTGTGTCAATATGGAGGCAGGCTTTGAGGTCCCTTATACTCTCAACCCATGCCCAGTGTGACAGTTCACTTCTTGTTGCCTATGGATCAAGATATAGAATGCCCAGCTCCTTCTCCAGCACCATGTCTGCCTGCATGCTTCCATGTCCTACCATGATGATAATGGACTAAACCTCTGAAGCTGTTACCTAACTCCAATTAAATGTTTTCCTTTATAAGCATTGCTGTGGTCATGGTGTCTCTTCACAGCAATAGAAACCCTGAGACACCTATACACAGTATTGTACTTATTATCTATCACATACTTTGCTGACCTCATTAGTGTCTTTTAATTCATTTAATAGTTTACAAATGTACATACAGTATATCTGTATTTTGTAGACAAGAAAACAGGCAAAGAGAATAATATGGCTTACATGAGGCCCCACAGCCTATAAGTAGCTGAAGTAAACCAGTCTTCTTGGCTCCATAGGCTATGTTTTAGTCACTGGACTCTTTTGCTTCTCTGTAGGTCAGAGGACTTTTAACCAGGCATTGATAAGCAATGGTCCTTAGGACTTATTTAAATTACTATCCATTTATTTCATTGGAATATAGCCACATCTACTTACTTAGTACTGTTGATAGCTGCTTTCATGTTACAAGAGTAAAGTTGAATAGTTGTGGTAGCTACTGCACGGCTTTCAGATCTTCAAATATTTACTACTTGATAGAGTATCTTAAGCATTTAAAATGAAATCACTTTACTAATCAAATTATTACAAGTAATCACTTTGCATTTAAGAAATCTATATGATCTCAGGTATATAAACATATAAAATAAGTATATAAATCAATCATTTACTGATAACAAATCATACACAAGTTTATTTTTATAATGTCTCTTTAGTACACATGTCAGTTTACCATTTATCAGAGACAAAAACAAATTTCCATATTAATAAGATGAATGTACTGGTTTTTTAAATATAAAAAATTAAAACTTGGATGAATATTTGATGTTGCAGTACTTAGAGTAACTTGAATGTTTTCCAGAGTTGATCCATATTTTGATTTTATAATCATCATTTCTGATTATGCAGCTTAGCATAAATGCATAGTACAAAATGTTAGAAGTGTGTTTACAGCTTTTGAGAAAATCTTGAAAATTTTGTCTTATTCTGAAGCCAAATTTTATTAATGATTTTCTAAATAAAAATCAGTCCAGAAACTCAAACATCAATTTTAAAAATCAGTCTAACACATTACAATCCAATGTTATACTAATTTGATACTTACATGCTGATGAATAACAGAGGAAAATATTAACAGTATTTGGTTTTCAAAATGAAACCACTGTTCCTATAATAGCAGAAAACATTGTATATGTGATAAAAGCACTGCAGTTTCTAACACACAATATTCTTTAGTCTGAGATGAGGTTTTTCAGGTAGTGCTTGTTGGTATTACATGGAGTGATGTCATCTGCAGTGCAAAGTGTGCATATTTTGTGTTCAAAACTGTAAGAGATGCTAGAAACACCTCAGATTCATTATTCATTTGATTTTTGAATTAATTTCTAATTGTCATACCTTCAGAAACACTTTACTCTTGCTAATATTTTTTTGATTCCCACATTCAGTTACACAGCCCCATATAGGGTCACACCCCTAGTTTAAGAAGGTAGGGTCTAAAAATGAATGAAAATTTTCCAGATAAAGGAAAGAGAATGGGAAAAATGTATGAGGTACTTCAAACTTGAGGTTTTTCAGTACATATGCTATAACATATTTAAGGAAAGAGATGTTTTGTCTTGGTGGTGAGAACAGCATAATTATTCAGTGGATGCTACTGAAAACATGTATTGCTTATTCACACATAAATATATGTTATACTGCTGTGTTTATAGTTCATGTTTCCTAGCATTATTGTTTATGATCATATGGATTAAGAACAAGGAAGGGTAATAAGTAGTTCAGTGAACCAAGTATATTATAAATTCACAAAAAATATTTTATATTTTGTGTTAGAATGTGCTTTATAATGTAAAATAGTCCCAATGATGACTCATGGAAATGTAAAATTCGCTTGTGAATTTCAGGTGGTAGTGAAATTCACACACACACACACACACACACACACAAACATACACACATGTACACACACACACACGTACACACACATCCCTGCCTTACCAGACCTTTCCCTTCCCCAACAAGTTCATTTAAAAAACCATTTTTATAATGAGTATGTCTTAATATTGACAGACAGTACTTTAAAATATAAATAAGATTCAATGGATTTATCATTATTCATATCTTTCTTGCCTTAGATTTGAGGTGCATCATTGTTTATTCAGCTCTGAGATGTATGAGGGAAAGTAGTGTCAAAAAACTTCACATCACTCTGACACTTAGTGAAAGTGAAAAATGTTGCCTGGAAGAATTTTTATACAGAAAAATCATTGAATGTATTAAAAAACTTTTGAAACCTAATTATGTATTAGATTAAAGAAAGTATTTTGTTTCTGTTTGAAAGATCATGCACTTTTCTTCATTTGGTAAGTTTAATAGTGCTTTCATTTATACTTATTCCTACTGGATACCTAAGATGATGATTTGTCATATGAAATCCTATGGCAACACAAATTAAGTAGATGATCACACAAATTTTTAATTATCTTCTTTTTAGACACCAGACATTTTTTAATTCATACGATATGTTCTAGAAACTATGAAGACAAATTATAAATTGAAAGAACTATTTTAACATATCCCAAGGAGCTGAAAGCTTCTTTAGTGTTTTACTGTTAGATCATTTCTTTTAATAGCATCATCTAACTGAGACTTCTTGCACAAGCAATTAGGGTTTCTACTGCTGTAATTAAACATCATGACCAAGAGTAGCTTGTAAAGGAATGGGTTTATTTCTGCTTACATTTCTAGGTAAGAGTTTATCACTAAGGGAAGTCAGGGCAGGAACTAAAGTACTGCAGGAACCTGGAGGCAGGAGTTGATTCAGAGGCCATGGAGGGGTGCTGCTNACTGGCTTGCTCCTCATGGATTCCTCACCATGCTTTCATACAGCACTCAGGACCACCAACCTGTGGGTGGCACTGCCCATAGTGATTTCAGCCCTCCCCCATCAATCATCAATCAAGAAAATGCTTCACAGGCTTGTCCACAGGTAAATTTGGCAGGGGGATTTTCTCAACAGAGGTTGCATCTTCCAAAATGACTCCAAATTGTGTCAAATTGGCATAAACCTAGCCAGGACACATCTTAACCATTATCAGAAGACTATGATGTTTCAAACTGCATTTTGCTTCACTGTACAGGTAAGAGTTGATAAAAGTTCCTATGGAGCATCTGTGGGATCTTTTCCCAGTCACTGAATGCTTGCTTATTAACCAACTTCATTAATGGAACGGAATATATTTAGTTTGCCTAACTTTTAAGATAGACTTTCATCAAGATTACTCTAAAATAATTTAATGCAATGGAAAGCTTTCTCTTTTGTAGAAAATGGAAGCCAGAGAAACTCACTTGGCTTATAGTTCTTCAGGAACTTCACACTTCCTCCCTCCCTCCCTCCGTCCTTCATAAGTCAACAAGAATTTGTTGAATATTTTTTATCACTGGAATTGTGAAAGGTCTGGGTTTAGAATGATACTTACCAGCTACTTAGGGGACAGATCATTTTAACACAGTATGACACATGCTACTGAAGAAAGAATGTGCTTAGTCTATGAGATCTATACACTAAGGTAAAATTAGTAAGGTAGAATTAACTAAAACAGCAAATAAGTAGGGATTTAGAACTTCCTAAATTATCCATGATTTAAAAAAATCAATATTAAAATTAGTGAAAATGAGCCAGAAAATAATGAAATATCAAATATTGTGACATGCAGTTTTAAGAAATGCTAAAGAGAAAATTTATAGTCTCAAATCCTAAAATTAGGGAAGAAATAAGATTAATGAGTCATGTATTATGAGTCCATTATAATGAGTCCTTACATAGTCAGGATCTTTTTAAGAAAAAAAAAAGTAGTGTAATTCCTCCCAAAATGAAAGCAAATGATCAACAAGGATGGGGATACAAGAATTAAAATAGAAAACAAACATACAAGTAGACATTATCAACTAGTAGCTACTTTTTGAAAGAACCAGTAAAACAGAAATTCCCTGGCAGTATGGCTCAAAAGAAAAGAAAGTAGAAGGAAATAACTGTGGAAATGAGGAAAAAGGACTATTCATGAATAGACACTAAGAAAACATTATGAAAAAAATTATGCTGAAACTTAGAAAACAGGTAAAATTTCTAAGAAAATATTTATTCAGGGTAGATAGGTGGCTCAGTGGCTAAAGTGTTTGCCACACAAGCTTGAGGACTTAAATCCCCAGCACTCATTAAAAACTGGGCATGGAGGAGAACTCCTGTAATGCTAGTGCTGGAATCAGAGACCAGCATAGCTCAGGTGCTTACTACCCAGCTTATCCAGAAAAACTGGCAAATTTTACACTCAATGAGAAACGCAGCCTCAAAAAATAGGTAGAGAAGTGAGGAGGAAGGCATCCTGACATCAACCTATGGCTTCCACAAGTGCCCTTGTGAGCAAGCGCGCGCGCGCGCACACACACACACACACACACACACACACACACACACACACACACTGCTCAACCCCTAATCATAAATAAAAAATAAAATATAGTTTACACCTGACAAGGATTATAACATTAAAGGAATTGAATCAGTAGAAATAAATCTACCCACTCTTTCCTCCCACATGCAAAGAAAATAGGCAAAGATTATTTTACAGGATAATTCCTATAAATTACCCCCAAACCATAGTTTTTATCTACACAAACTAAAACAGGAAATAGATAAAGAAGGATCATACTTCACTAGATTTGCATAAGGCTACTTTTGGCAGCCAACCCAACTTGAACAAGTCCAATTTGGTCAAGTTAGCCTCATGAAATAATGGAACAAAAAAGAGTTCAACATTAGAATCTCTGAATACATGAAATTGAGCCATATAAAACTGATGCTATAGGAAGAGTTGCATCATGAAGAGGACCATTTCATATGGCTCAGGCTAATAACTCACCATCTTAACAAACTATGGAAGAGAAAGAGGCAGCTATCATAGAAGGTCAAGAAAAACATTAGAATTAGTGGCACAACATTATAAACATTCCCTTGGAAATTAAGAAAAAACAAAGTCATTACTGTGTCTATTCATTGTCATATTATTACACATGCACTGGGAAGAAAGAGATGAAATAAAAAGTTGAACTAAATTTTCTTACATAAGTAATATAAGAAAATTTACAGATTATGCAAATTTAGAGAATTCATCAATGTTTGCTTGATACAAAAATTAAGTTTCTAAATACCCCAAATTAACAACTTCACAAGTAGCAAACACAAGTATAAAAGTTCTTGGGGGAGGGGTTAACATAAATGTATAAAAATTTTTGAGAAAATTTCAAAACTGTAAATGAAAACAACTATGGTAACCAAAATAAATGAAAAACTATAGGTAAAACTACTTCGGGTTTTTATACCATCTCAAGTTTTCAAGCTGTTTGAAAAATTCAGTGTCATTTAAATACAATGGAGGACATTTATGGAAATTTTTAATTTTGCTGTCAAATTTTTATAGAAGCAAAAAGGGGCAGTAATACTCAAAGCAATGTTTGAAATAATTGAGAGACCTGACTTAACAGATAACATAATTTTTGATGTCTATATGTATTTGTGTGTGTTTATGTATGTATGTGGGCATGTGTGTACACATGTGTGTAGAGGCCAGAGGTCAATGCTAGGTGTCTTACTCATTGCCTTCTACCTTTTTCTGTTTTGATTCAGGGGTCTCTCTCCAAACCTGGAGCTTGCTGATTTGGCTAGTATGGCTAGCTAGCAAGCTTCCATGATCCTTTTGTTTCTGCATCCTCAGTGTAGGGGTTATACACATGTGCCAGCCACCATGTCTGGCTTTTCTGTCAGTGCTGGGGATCAAAGTAATGTCATAATACTCATGGTAGCAAACATTTCACTGATTGAGCCATCTCCTCAGCTCAGATAACACAATCTACTAAAAGTTACAGTGGTTAAGATAATGTATTATCTTAGAAGTATGCTTAATAGATCAATGAAACAAAATAAAACATCCAGAAATAGCTCCCACATCTGTGAGAGCTCAACATGTGACAGGGATAGCAGCACAGATCAGTTGGCATATATTTGTTTCCAAGGGCTCCTGTACATTTTTTGCTACAATCTTGGTGGTTAAAACAACAGAAAATCTTTTGCAATTCTTGGATCCTGAAATTGGAAATCAAGGTGTTGTCAGAAACGTGTTTCCATTTCAGACTCTAGAGGAGTCTCACTTCTTCTGTCTTCCTATGGCTGGTGGGAACATGACAGCATCTGCCTGTGCCTTCATATGGCTTTTCTTCTGTTATCTACGTGTCTCCCTCTTCCTATAAGAAGACCTGTTGCCTTTAAGACCCACCAGCTGATTAATCCCAGATGCTCTCATTTCCAGACCTATCACACAATTACACACATACCATACATTCCATATTTTTAAAATTAGGGTTACATTCATGGGCACCAGGGATTAGGATATGGGTATATCTGGGATGTGTGTGTGGGTACAGTATGACCTGCTACAGAGGGTGATGAGCAAAGAGTTCAATAGCTGAGGTGTTTGCCTTTTCATACAGAAAACAATTGGATTCTTGAATTTCACCATATCAAAACCAAACTTCCAAATGGACATAGTATCTGAGTGCAGAAAAGACAACTAAAATGGAGAAGAAAATATGTAGAATGTGATTATCATCTGGATAACAAACTATTCTAAACAAGACCGCTAAAGCACAGATGTAATAGAAAAACAATGGTAAACTCAATTTCACTGAAATATAAAAGTACTATAAATCACAACTATCAAAATAAAAATAATAAAAAACATATTAGAGGAGTATATGTGTTATGCATGTAATTGATAATAATTATAAATGAATCAAATGGAATGTAAACAAAGCAGCAACTAAAATGGGCAAAGGTATGAATAAGCAATTCATAGAAGAAATACACCAACAGCAATATACTCCAACTTCCCAGTAATTTGGGAAATGAAATCATAATGAAAGATGAGATTCTCTTATGTAAACATTAGACTTATAAATATAGAAAAGCCTGTGATTCACATGCAGAACCAGAACTTTGCAATTTCTCTGGAGATCTATGCAAAACTGCTCTTTTGCAGTTTTCAAAGAAAAGAGAGAAGAAATAGGAATATGGCAGCAAATTGTCTAGGGTAGGAATGGAGATAAGAGCCTGCTAAAGATAAATTGGGAAAGATTTTGTGTGTAGTATTTCTCATGTTACCAAGCATGTTCCATATCAAACAGCTTTCTTAATAGTGGTCTGGGAACTTTGTGAAATGACAGTGTTGTAGAATAAGCATTAACTGTAAGCTCCTTTGAAGAGGAAGGCTGACTGGATGATCACCTGACCACTAAGGATCCTCAAAAGATGACATTCATTACAATGAACCAGAGATTGCCTTTCACTCAGAGGGGAATTCTTCTAATCATCAAATATGTAAAGATAAAGCCAAAGACTTGTATCTTATTGATATCTAATAAAAATGGATGTTTTAATCATGGGAGGGATTTTTCCATAAATTTAGTGAACAATCTATATAAAATTCCATTACTAAGTTGCAAGCAAAAGCGTTTCTAAGCTAAAAATGACAAAATAAAATTTCAAAGGACATTTTAAGCAACTGAATTATCTTTCTATTTTTGATTGAAATGATACAACAAAACCATTATGTGGAAAGGCAATATGCATCAATAGCATGGGGGATGTACTATAGCAGTGAATCAATCAGGCTTTCAAAGAGTAAAAACATGATGTTAAATTTTTCTTGATTTTGTTTTATTTTGGCATTTTTCAAATATATCAAATGTATACTGTTTGTGGACTGCTCATTTACAAATGGCATATCTCTTTCCCCCACAGCTGAAGGATCATCACAGATGAGGAGGTGGGAAGATTTTAAGAACCAGAGGACCAGATCAAAACAGTGTCTTGTGGACATGCCTGGACTGCTGCACTCATGAACTCACAGCATCTGTGGTTGTCTGCACAAGACCTGAACCAGATCAAGCCAGTCAACATTCCAGCATGGAAAGGGGAGGGACTCCTGAGCCCAGAGCCATAGATAAGGAGCTTTTGACACTTAATGGCTTCTAGAGAAAGGAGAGTCAGTTTTCTTTAAGAATGTGGTCCCTGGTAGGTTGACCATGCTGCAGTAGATGGTTCCACATCCATGGGTATATAAACATTACAAATTGGACTGGGCAGGTTATAAAATAAAAGAATTAGGAGAGGGTAGTGGTACAACTTGGGTTGGAGGAGGAGCAAAGGATGAGCACAATGAAAATACATTATATGTATGTATAAAATTCTCAAAGAATTGGTAAAGTATTATACTAAAATATGTCCTTTCTTGGGATTTTAAAAAAGTCATTGATTATTTATCTGTACATGTCAGTTTTATCCTTTATTTTGTGTTCTTGTTGTAAGCATGTCCCTCCCTCCACAATGCATACAATTCATATATCAGAGAAATTTTATTTTCTCTGAACTTCAGATTGTAATTCTTAATTGTTTACTTACCATGTACTTATAGATAATATGTCAGGAATTGTGAAACTTGAAGTCTTTATGCCACTTTTAATGCCTGATGTCAAGTTTACCATGATTATAATTATTAATTGAAAATGGAAAAAATCTGACCTGAGAATAAGAGTACTTAAAATCTATAGAACATGGTGGTAGGATAAGACAGAAATATTAGAGAAATGACAATTATCAGAGCTGACTGTTGCTGAATACATACTATGTAATAAGCTCAGTAATATGTTATTAATATAAATTTTTCATTAACATTTGTATTCAGTTTATTAAAATAGTAGTCATGCAAGTAAGGGCAAAACATACATGCTTACAAAACATGCATGCTAGAACGTGATAGATTGATGAGCGTTGGGGACATCTCAGACCTGGAATCAGTGGCCAATATGGAAGTTCTGTCTTGCTCATCTATGGAGGGCAGTGCATAGTGAGTGATGTAGCAAAGAGAGACATTCAGAGAGACTCTAACAGTGGCACGTTGTTTCTTGACTATGTGAGTTTTAGATTGTATGGTAGAGATGTAGCTCACTGGTAGAGCCCTTGCCTACCCTGTGTCAGGCCGTGGGTTTGTTTGATACCAGCACCAACACACACACACACACACACACACACACACACACACACACACACACACACACACACACCTGCATGATTAAGGTTGGAGATTTTGTGATCTATAAAATTGAGCCAACTTGCTTAGGCTAATCTACACTACCCAGGATTCCTTTCTTGCCTTTTTTCTGGTTAAGATGAGCCACAGGGAGATTTTGAAGAGATTTTGAAAGCTAAAATGAGACAGCTGCCATTTTGTAGTATGCACACACATTACTCATCTGTTTGCTTACCTCCTTGGAATGGCCCATGCACTGGATCTTTGCTGAGTGTTTCCCTTCTTCAGGATAGCCTAATGTGCTAGTTAGTATT
>LZPO01047450.1:1588386-1611725 GCA_001675575.1 Neotoma lepida
TAGTTGGACAAGACAAACCAACAGAAGAAAAAGAGCCCAAGAGAATGCACAAAAGTCAGAGACCCACTTTTTTAGACACTCAAGGATCCCATAAATACACTAAAGCCATAATATAAAGGCAAAGGACCTGGTGAAGACCTGAGCAGACCATGTGCATGTTGCCTCAGCATCTGTGAGTTCATATGAGCCCTTCTCGTGTTGATTTAGAGGGTCTTGATTGCTTGGTGTCCTCCATTCTTTCTTGCTCTTATACTCTTTCCACCACCTATTCTGCAGGGTTCCCTGAGCTCTGAGGAGAGGGATTTGATGGAGACAACCGATTTGGGACTGAGTGTTCCAGGGTCTCTCACTCTCTGAACATTGGCCAGCTGTGGGACTCTGTATTTGTTCCCATCTGCTGCAGGAGAAAGCCTCTCTGATGATGGCTGAACAAGGCGCTGATCTATGAATATAGCAGATTATCATTAGGAGTCATTTTATTGCTACATTCCTTTAGCAGAACAGTAGTATTTGGATTTGTTTTATGCTCCTAGGCAGTCTAGTCTCAGGTTCTTGCTCACCCAAACAGTGTTGGGCATGCATTCCATCTCATGGAGTGGGCCATAGATCAAATCAGATATTGACTGGTTACTCCCACAATCTTTGTGCCACCATTGTGATAACGTATCTTGCAGGTAGTATACCAATGTAGATAAAGGATTTGTGTTCTCTTTTGATAGTGTGCAGTGTAGGCAGACTTTTCTTTCCCACCAGCTAGTTCTCAATTAACCACGGGAAAACTTCCTATTAATTATAAATACTCAGCCAATAGCTCAGGTTTGTTACTAACTAGCTCTTTACAACTTAAATTAACCCAACTATATTAATGTACATTCTGCCATGTGGCTCATGGCTTTACCTGTCCTCCAGCATGTTTTTTCCCCTCTGTGTCTCTTGGCAACCCCTCAGACTCCTCCTTTCTTCTTCCCAGTGTCCTTAGTCTGGTTTTCCCACCTAACCTTATCCTTTCCAGCTATTGGCCAGTCAGCTTCCTTATTAAACCAATCACAGCATAATTTACACAGTGTACAGAAGGATTATTCCACAGCAGTGCAGAATACCTGCAATATATACACAGCTACTTTCCAATGCTTTAATTATCCCAAGAACCCCTCTATTCTCTTCTTCCTCTCAAGCTATTGGTGTATCTATTGTTATCCCAGATGGGGTATTTTTTTAATGTTCTTAAGGAATATATCCTGTATGGATTCTTTTCTTACTTAAGGGGCTTCTGAGTTAAGTGTTACAGAGGCAGGTGCCTAATGTTAGTTCTTCGGGCAGTTGTCATACTGGTTGAGGTAGACAAACAGTTCTTTGAAAACAAACCATGCTGTTTGTCTTTGAATTAAGTGGCCAGGGTCCCTCATGGGACCACAGACTATTATTTTAAAAAATAATGTCACTGTGCCAGGTATGGGATGAGCTATGTGAAAGTGAAAACACTGAAAAGCTGTTCTCTAGTTTTTCAATTGTTCCTTTCTGAGGTCAGAATTCGATTGGTTATTGCAAACCTTTGACTGATTTCTAGAGTTGCTAAAATGGTCATTCTGATCAGTTTTGCTCAGTTTTTGTTCTTCATATGAAGGAACAGATACTTGGAGCCAGCTACTCTGACATTTTAGATGACATCATCTATACAATATGTTTTTTATTTAGCTCATACTTATTCTGTATAAAAAGTACCATATGTACTTTCTATGTACCATACACCATCCCTAGCGGTTTGATTTTATTCAACCTTCACAGTAGCTTTATGAAAGCAGTGTTATTGTCTTCATTTCATAAGAAGGAAAAAGGCTTTGAAAAGAATTAGTTGACACTGGAAAAGAGATGCAAATGAGCTTGAACTCAGATCTGCATGGTTTCTAACCTCAGGTTGTTAACCATGAGGTTAAACTAATATATTAATGCAGTTAATCAGGCATGATCATATGTGTTAGGTGACCTATTTCTAGACACAGCTTTATGCTAAAGTGATTAATTTTCCTTTGTTTTTGTGAGAAATAATTTTGAGTTTCTAGTTCTCTTCTACACCTTATTTATGAGTAGTGTTACTGTCTTGTATGAATAAAAGTAAGTTAAAGAGAAACAAGAATGTGGATGAATAGCAGTTGGCAGCCTAGCGCACATGTGGCGATAGTTGTAGCCCTCACATTGTAAACAAGCAGCAACTAAAGAAAAAAACTTAGCAGAAACACCACAAATAGCAATAACAATACCCTCATTGTGCTCCAAATGCTGCATCAATAGTCCTGCAGAATGAATAAATAATGGTTAATAATGCTCTCTACAAGATTTTGATTGTTTTTCTCTTTAGCTCTAAACTAGGAGTAACTGGAAGGGAATACTAAGAGGATATCTGAGTACTTCAAGCATGACCAATTCTCCTATTCTTAGGTACACTTCAGTTATCCTTAATTACTAGATTACCTGTCTTTCTTTTATTTCCTATTTCATTTCTTTTAACTTAAAATGATATATATGTTGGCATGATATTATAAAGAATTTTTGTGGCTTCAAATAATCATAGTTAGCTAACTGGCAAATTTGTCATTTTATTTATTCATCATTTTTGAGTTGAGGACACATTGTATCCATTGTTTGTATAGTTTTCAAAAGGTCAATGTATTGTTATCTATAATAACAATAGACTTCTTGAGATTTATTCCAATCTGGCTGTATACTTGACCAGCATATCCCCAGCCCCTCCCCTGCTCTGATCTGCTCATTCCATGCCAAGTACCACTTTAGTCTCCACTTCTAAATTTTCAACTTTTTGTGAGTCTGCATATAAATGACATCTTGTAGAATTTGCTTTCCTGTTCCTGGATTATTTACCTGAATGTTCTTCAGGTTCATCCACGTTGTTGCAAATGGTAGAATATCATTGTTTTTTGTTTTCTTATTGTGTATATACATTTTTCTGTTAATATTTTGAAAATGTCATATATGAGCACTGTATTTACATCATTCTCCCTTCCCTCTCTTCCTTCCTAATGCCTCCCATACTCCCCTTCCTCGATTCTTCAAATTCATGGCTCTTTATTCATATATATATATATATATAGATGTATAGATATATAGATATGTTTATAAATATAGCTTGTTGAGTTCATTTAGTATTGCCACATGTATGTGTTTAGGACTGACTGCTTAGAATTGGAACAGGGCTGATCCATGAAGCAGATTTATTCTTAGTCTCTCAACCATCTCTAATTGGAATGTTAATTGATGTTGTCATTTTTTTGTATCTTGTTTAGGCTACCATATTGTTGAGATTTCATGGGTGCAGCTTCCCTGCAATGTATAGGTGACAGAGTCTTGCAGCAGATACTTGTTTCTTTGACTCATAATTTTTCTGCCCCTCTTCCTCAATATTCCCTGAACATTCCATGTAGGGTTTGTGTTGCACATGTATCATTTTAGGTTGTGCACCCAAGAGTTGTTCCATGTACCAATTAAGTAATGAATATGAGAGTGGAGGTGGTGATTAAATTCATTTAGATATATACTTGGCAATGTGACTGCCGGATCATGTGGCAATTTTATTTTTAATTTTTTCAGAGATCTCCATGCTATTTTTCACAAGGGATATACTAATTTACATTCACACTAACAATTTGTCCAGTTTTGCATGTGTTGCTGATTCTGCTGAATTCTTATCTAAAAAAGAAAAAGGTCCTTATTCAGACTAAAGTAGTAACGCATTTATCCATTGTTGTTTTTCCAGCAGCATCATGGTTTTAGGTCTTACACTGAAGTCTTTAATCTATTTTGAGTTGATTTTCGTACATGGTGCTTTACCTTCATTATTTTGTATGTTGTAACCAGTTTTCCCAACATCATATATTGAAGGAGCTATCGATTTCTTAACGTGTATTCATGGTATCTTGGTCAATAAATAGATGACTGTAAATGCCTGCGATTGTTTCTTGGCTCTCTTTTCTGTTTCCTTGATCTATGTGCATTTCTATGCCAGTGCTATGCTTTTTAAGTAATTATTGTCTTGTAGTGTATTTTGAAATCAAGTGTGTAGTGCATTCAAGTTTGTTCTTTTTCACTCAAGAATGCTTTGGTTATTTGAAATCTTTTATGGTTCCATATAAATTTTAAGATTATTTTCTCTTCCCATGAGAATGCCATTTGTATTTCAGTAAGGATTGCATTGAATCTTAGCTTTATATTGTATGCACATTTTCACAATATTCTTTAATCTATGGGCAAGGATGTCTTTTGATTGTTTCAGTGTTGCCTTACATTTCTTTCATAGTTATTTTATAGTTTTCATTATAAAGACCCATCATTTCCCTGGTTAAATTTACTTTTATGTATTATATGGGATTATTTTCTTTCATCTCTTTTTTAGATAGTTCCCTATTAGTATATAGAAATGATGCTTATTTGCATATGCTGATTTTGTATGCTGGATCAATAAGATTGTACATTTCTAACAAGTTTTGATGGACTCATTAGGGTTTATATATATATATATATATATATATATATATATGATCATCTCTCTTTTACAGTAGGGAGCCTAATATTTCTTTCTCTTTCATAATTATTCTGGCTGGGACTTGCAGTACTATAGTGAACAGAAGTAGCAAAAGCGGCCATCCTTTTGTTCTAGATCTTAGGGCCAAGGGCTTTCATCTTTCTCTCATTCACCATGTTAACCGGAGTATTGTTCTACATAGTTCTTACTGTGTTGTGGTACATGTGTTGGATAGCTAATTTATTCAGAGTTTGTAACATTTTGATATTTTTCAAATGCTTATTTTTGCATTGATGGAAATGATATGTTTTTCCTTCATTCTGTGAAAGTAATATATTAGGTTTATTGATTTGCATATGTCAAATCATCCTTGCACCTCTGGGGTGAGTACCATTTAGTCATGGTGAATGGTTTTTCAAAGTGCTATCAGATGCAGTTTGCCAGTATGTTGTTGAAGATGTTTTGCATTAATATTCATCAAGTATATTGGCCTATAGTTTCTCTATTTGCTGTATCCTTGCCTGGTTTTGATATCAGCATAATACTAGCTTCACAGAATAAGTTTGGAAAGATGCCTTTCCCTTTAATTTTAGGAGCAGCTTGAGAAGAATTGCTATTAGTTTTTAAAACAGTAGAACTCAGCAGTGAACTTCTCAGGTTCTGGGCTTTTCTTTGATGGGGGACTTTTTATTACTAATTCCAATCTCTGTTTTTGATGTAGGCATTTACTGCTATAAACTTCTCTCTTAAAACTGCCTGTAGGTCTTGGAATGCTATGTTTCTGTTTTCATTTGTCTCAGGATGTTTTACATTTTTTTAGCAGTCTGTGGTTTGTTCAGGAATGTTTTGTTTCATTTACATGTATATTTTCATAAAGCTTCAGAAGTTCTTTTTATGCAATTCTAGCTTTCTACCATGGTGGTCAGAAAAGACACTTGATTTTGATCTTCTTCAGTTTGTTGATACTTGTATTGTGCCCTAACTTATGATCTAGACTTGATAACATCTTAATTCCTTAGAAAGAAATTATAGGGCATAATGAGTTTTGTAGATACAGACTGCATGAATGCAAATTCTAGTTGTATTTTTGAGTATTCCTGTGACTTGTGGCGAATTAGTTACCCCGGCTGTGCTTCAGTTTCTTTCCTACGAGTTATGATGAACAAGCTATTTGATTCATACTGGCCCAGACTTCATAATGTGCTTGAGGATTAGATGAGTTTGCAAATTAAAAAGCATTAAGACCTGTGCCTGGTACATTTACAAAGATCAGTTAGTGCTATTATTAAAAAGGTAAGTAGAAAAACCTCCACATCTTCCTTAACAGGATTCTCTTTACTTCATTATCACCTTCTTTTGCCTACTAACTTGCCTTGGTGATTCCTATGGGGTGCATCTCACTTCAGAGGCTTCTGTTATTTTTCATTTGATCTTGTTAGGGTGACCACAAATAAAAGGGAAAAGAGAAAATTGAATAGCTTTCCCATTGTGTCTCTTTCTGACCACTTCTTCAAGTCTCCTTGATCAAAAATAGAATGAAAGTATACGTATGGGCAATCTTTTTCATAACTGAAATTAGATTGTACTAAAAGTTTTTTTCTTTTTTATTAATTAAATTTTTCATTTATTTTACATCCTGCCCACAACTTTCCCTCCCTCCTCTCCTCCCATTCCTCCCCTCTGCCTACACTCCCCACTACTCCTCCTCTGTTTCTGTTCAGAAAGGAGCAGGTGTCCAATGGGTGTCAACAAAGCATGGAATATCAAATTGAAGTAGGACTAAGCTCCTCCCTTCTTATTAAGGCTAGGCGAGTAAATCCAGTATGAGGAACAGGTTCCCTAGAGGCAGCCAAAGCATTAGGGGCAGACCCTGACCCCACTGTTAGGAGTCTCATAAACAGACCAAACTACATAACTGTCACACATATGTAGAAGACCTAGGTCAGTCCCCTACAGGCTCCTAGCTGTTGGTCCAGAGTCTGTGAGCTCCTATGAGCCCAGGTTAGTTGTTTCTGTGGGTTCCCTTGTGATGATGATCTTGACCCCTCTTGCTCATACAATCCTTCCTCCCTCTCTTCAATAGGATTCCTGGAGCTTAGCGCAGTCCTAGGCTGTGGATCTCTGTATTTGTTTCCATCAGTCACTGGATGAAGGCTCTCTGTTGACAATTAGGGTAGTCACCAATCTGATTACAGAAGATGGCTAGTTCAGGCACCCTCTCCACTATTGCTAGGAGTCTTAGCTGGAGACATCCTTGTGGATTCCTGGGAGTTTCCCTAGCACCAAGTTTCTCTCTGACCCTGAAACACTCCCCTCATCTAGACATCTTTTTCACTCTCACTCTCCTTCCTGACCCCAACCTGCCCAATCCGATCCCTCATGTTCCCATCTCCCTACTCCTGCTCCCGGTTTACCCAGGAGGTCTCATATGATATCCAGCATTAAAGACTACCTAAAGTTGATATCAGAGTGAAAACAACAGCAACAAATAAAACTGGATCTCCAGTAATTCTTGAAGCCTTATCCAAACATAGAACCTTCAGCTGCAGTGACAAGTAGCATTACTCGTTCACTTACTGTTGCTAAAACTTCAAAGCTTCTCTGTCCCTGCAAAGAGAAAAGACAGACAGAAATGGAACACTCAATTTCAGTATGTTTTTATGCAGGGAAAGACCTGCAGTGAGGGTCTCTAGTTTTCAGAGTCAGAGCTCATCATATTGTAAGCTCCACTTGCAAGCTGGGGTACCCATAGTGCAGAAAAATGGTAAGGAACATGCCACTGAATTTTTTCCTTTTTTTAGCTTATGGCATGCCATTGCTTGGGGATAGCTCATGATGTAGGGAATGTGGTGAGTTCAAGACTACCAGGTGATTGATAAACATCTCTTGTGGTCAGGCCTTACTGCGGTAGACAGTGCAGGAAGTCAAGAATCTAGAAAAACAAATGGTACTGAATTACTTTAGTTCCAAGAATTGTCATTGTTTAACCAAAATGGAGATGCTTCCAAGATGATTTGGTCTTGGCTAATGATCTTGAATAGAATGTTATGTAATTCTCCCAATGTTTCTGTAAGTGAAGAAGGGCAGATGTGATTGACCTCTCAATTACCTAAAATGGATTCAGGTGTATGTAAGGTAAAATTACAGTAAAATTTGTCCCTCTGATTATTTTCATCGAGATACTAAAGAGCCTAGCATTGCTTAAGTACATTCTGTCCTTCTTATGGAGTAGAATTTTATCCACTGGAGAAGTTGTTTGTTTGTTTTTTGAAGCACTGTAAGTCATGTTCTCCTCATGGCTATTTTGTATTCTAATGGACCTATTCCACCCACAGCCTTTGACCTCATGTTCATAGGATGCTCTTTGCATCATTAAACAAACATTCCACAGCATAATCAAATTAACACATCTTCAACTAATATTCCACATCAAACAGGCAGTTTGTTTTAAAGCTTTTAAGACTTGATATGCTTTTGTAACACAGGTGGTAGGTACTATACAGACTAGCTCAAATCTTACCTTCATCACTTACTGTGTGAAGCTTTTCCTCTTAGTAGCAGCCTCGTTTGCAAAATAGGCTTAAAATTCATGCCTACTTCACATAAATGTTCCAGGAATTAAATGGGTGAATTAACACAGAGCTTTCAGAATAGTATTCGATAAATACACAATAAGTGATGCTGGTTGTTAGTTGCTATTACTATTTCTCACATTTGTTATGTTGATTTGTTAGAGGACAAGATGGTATATGTGTGCAGGCTCAAGAAATCCAAGGTTTGTAAGGAAGAGGAAATGAGGAAGCCGCAAGTAAAGCTGAACTCAGAAGATTCTTGGGTATTTATTCTTGTATGTGTTTGGGTATTAGGTATCTAGAGCATACAGATAAAACACTGAAGAGAAGCGAAAGACCTGTTTAAGGCCAAACATGGGTTATAAGCAAAGCTGGAAATTGTGTCTCAAACTTGTGATTTAATTGAGTACATTTTCCAGGTCAACATAGTGCTATACATGAATAGTATATATACATAGTGTAAGTGATTTGAGGGATAGGAACTTTGTTTATTACCCTGAGGATTTGAAGAAGTTATTAACTGAATAAATGGATCTGACTCACATGTCTCTTTCTTCATAATGACTGCTTTTTAATGAATTACTACAAAACTAAATAATAACCATTATGTTATGATCATGGATATTTTGCAGGGAAAAGATGAAAGCTGGCTTTCCTTTACTGATCTAGCCTCTGAAGTCAGAAAACATGAACGCTACCATATCCATTTGGCACAGGTGAGTCCCATCTGTCTAGGTTAAATAAGAGAGAATGGAGATACTATCTCTTGATGGGCAGAGTATCAAAGAATTTGTGACCTTGGAAATAAAATATCTACAATGACCTTCCCTAAGTTCATTCTCTAAGAACTCCCTAAGTTCTGCTGCCCATTTACATCGACCCTGCAAAGGACTTGACGGTGGTCCTTTCGCAGGTTCCTTGATGGAATGGGTCACTAAGGTACCTTCTTTTCTTTGAGAGCCTTGTACATACTTCCACTTTGTGCTGCTGCTTGACTTTAGCTCAGGCCACTAGTGAGTCATGAATTTTGCATGTGTGTGGCATGATCTTCCTCTTTTCTCCATGCCCATATTCATTCTCCGTTTCTTCACTTGCCCTGAAAGTGGGGCTCCATGCACTCTTTGCAGCAGCAATTTCAGAGTGAGACTTACCAGCCTGCCCTACCATCAGTGCCCACAGATACTTCCTCTCAGCTCATCCCACTTCCACGGCCACTATCTCTACCTCCCGGGGCCTTGCTACCTTTGGTTAGGAAACTTTCTGTAGTAAAGTGTTTGAAAGGGAAGGTGAGCTGGTAAAAAAAATAGGAGCTATCTGTGCAACTAAGAAAGACAGAAGTTTCGAGGAAACTTGCTGGTTTCCTGTAGATAGCCTGCCTAGGGAGAACGTCAGGGTGCTTGGACAGCAGTCTCAGAAGACAGTGCTCGTAGAAGACATAACATGAAGACTTGCGATATAGCTAAAAAATTATTAGAGCAAACCAACACACTCATACACACACAAAAAATGCAACATGCAAATCGGTTCTATAAATCTTGGCATCACTATATTTACTATTTTCAATTTTTGAAGGAATTTGGTTCAATGCCAAAATAACCTGAAACAGTAGAATCATATTAATTATTAGGAACCAATTAGGTAGGAAGCTGTCAATCTGTAAAGTAATTTTAGATACATTAAAAGAAAAATAAACCAAATTATTTTAAGAGATCACAAACTTCTTGAACAATTCTAAATATAACTATGTTACAACAAATATAAATCATGCTGCCCCAAATGATAACTTAAGATAGGACTAAGCAGCAACTTTTAAGCCTCAAGGAAAATATTTATGAACAGTCTAAAGGAGAAATAATGGTAATTTATTAGGTAGGCTAGGAAATGAGATTTAAAGGAATATTATGTTCAAACTATATGTTGTGGTTAGAGCATCTCTAAAGCTTAGAGCAAAAAGTAAAACAATAAAATTGAATTAAAAATCATGAAATTAGAAAGCTAGTCAGTAGGCACTGAAAGATGTGGTAATTATCCTGGTTGTGGTTAAGGGTACAGGTAATTCATTTTAAGTAACAAACCACTGTATTTCTTTCCTGAAATCTCATAGAAAGGCAATTTCAGCAACATGAGAAATGCAAAATTGGAAAAAAAAAAAAGGTTGATTTCACTTTCTTCATCACCTTGTGGCCCAAATCAAAAAGACTGTAGGACTGATTGCTCCATTTGTGAAAAATGAACTGGCCAAAAAAAGAGAATTCACCCTTTTTTCAGAAGCAATCTAAAATCTCTGGGTGCATTTCTTAATTATTCTTCATCTGAGAGCAGACAACCTATGAGAGAGAGAGAAGGAGACAGAGACAGAGACAGAGAGAGACAGAGAGAGCACTCATTTAGGAATCACACTTGAACTGTTGTGATGATACATTCAGACACTGAGACAATGAAACATTGATGGAAACGTTGTGCTGTGTCCTCTTGTCTCTGATAATAGGAGAGGAAGTGTTCTTCATGGTGGTGAAGGAAACTAACATATTTGCCATCGAGCTGTGAAGGGCTGTTGAGATGAAGAGCATCAAAACACAGAGCAACTCTCTGCCTTCAATATCTGTTCTCCAACAGCAGGGCAGAGAGTCACAGAGACCAAGGTCTTCCTTCCCTCCCCTACTCTTTTTTCTTACTGAAAACGGGATGGAAATTCTCTTGTGCATTCTTTTATCATCTCAGAGAAGGCTGCAGAGGAATCTGCCAGCAGCCTTATTTCTTCCCACATTTTCCCTGCATTTGGAAGCCTAGGGCTGCTTTGCTTTTGTCCTGTCACTTCTCCAAAATGTACTGTTTTGTGTTGAGGAGGAAATGCAGGCTGAACTCTCAGCCACTAACTTGAATTACTTTCGGATGGTGCCTTCTCCCATATGGTAAGCACTGGGTGTGTTAATAAATTTGCTTGTTTTTCTCTAGGTAAATCTATCTTTTGTTACAGGAGTCTGTCTCCACCACAAATTGACGAAGGTCAAGGAAATACTATATATTTTCTCCTCTTCACGGGAACGCCTATAGCTTTCCTAACTTTGGATGGCTGCCTTGTGTTAGAAAAAGTTAGTTTGGGAAATCATTGCTAAAAGATTTGACATTTTTGATTAAGAATTTCAGTTGTTAGGGGTTTCTTGTAATGTTGGACTCAAAAGGAGAAGAATTACATCAGATGGCGAAAAATCTGGTCCTCTTTGCTTCCAAATTCAGTAATAAACTCAAGAGAATATAGGTGCTGCCTTATGTGACCTGAAATGGACCCATTTGCAGTGGACACCTTTATTAGTGGAGTTTGCCTGTAGGGTTGGCCATGGAGAAAGCAGGCCTCCACTTCTTATTCAAGGCTGTTGGACTCACTCCTGCAGGTTCAGATGGGCCTGTCTGGAGCCCAGGTCCTTTAAGGAGCAAAGCAGTGCACTCATCACAGCAGACTCAATGTCATTTAGGCCTTTAATTTATTTTAAGAATCTGTTTATGACTGGGGAAATGGCTCAGTGGGTGAGAGCACTTGTTGTGAGTACCTAAGTTCAAATCCCCAGAATCCACATAAAAAGGTAGGCAGGGCTGCACGTCCCTGTAACCCCAGCACTGGTGGTTGGGGTGGAGGAGCTAGGAGGCTCTCTAAGGTTTGCTGCCTGCCAGCCTAGCAGCAGATTCAGCGGGAGACCCTGTCTTAAGGGAATAACGTGGAGAGTGATAGAGAACTAGATAGTGGACATCTTCTTCCAGACACTGCACACAAACTTGTGTGCATATTACTCCCCCCTCACATAGGCACGTATACCTCCACACACAATAAGTGAAGTTGAAAAAAAAAAAGTAAACTGTTTATATAGGAGGCTCCTCAAATAATCATCAACCAGTCACTAAGCACCCCTTTTCACCCCTGGAAATGCCTGCTAATTCATCTTATTCTACCTTCTGTGTCAGAAAATCTTGAGGTTCAGTTTGGGATCAGTTGAGGGTTTATTTGGGGGATTTTATAGGCCCACAGGTGAAAGAAGGAAGCAGTAAAAGAGATGTGTAAATGCAGGGGTAGTTAGGTAGTAGTTTTCTTATACTGAATTTCTGGTTGCTCGTTTTGACTCTCGTTTTTTAACTTTGGTGGTAGTTGGCAGTTGGAAACACAGACACTTGTGAGATCTCTGGCCCACTCTCCAGACCAATAAACCCAAGGTGCATTTAAGTGCTGACAAGCTCTAATGCAAATATCCTTTTTGGTTTCCTCTCTTCTTGATCTTCCTCAACCTTCATAAAATAGCCAAAGGTGGGGTTGAGGGAATGGGAAAATGTGAATCAGGTCCTATCTTCTGTTTAAAACCCTTACACCGTGGCCATAGCATGGAAAGGAAAGCATCCAAGGGCAATGGTAAAATACAATGTATCTCTCTAACCTCCTTGTAAACAGATCGAACTTTCTATTCTCAGCATCTGCTTGGCCAAACAAGGCTAGAGGGAACAATACAATGTTCATGCAGTCTCACTTCTCATCCCAGGGGGAGGGAGGACTGCTGGGACCAACAGATCCCCCTTTTCTTTAAATTAAAAGACACAGAAATCTATAACTATCTAATTTTCAACTCTCTCAGAAACCCGAGAAGGAAATAATATTACCTAGTAAAACAGGAAGTGCAAACAAGCAACTTCCAAAAAAATGTAAGTTGACAGAAATAGCCAGCTGCCTGGACAGCCATCCTAGGTTTTACAAAACGTTGGGGCATCATCTTCAGTCTACAGGCTTAGCGTACCTGACAGANTCATTTGTGAAGCAGGATGTACTCAAGTCTACAGCTCAATCCCACATTCGGTGCGAGTATTCCATGTATCAGATAATCTTCAATTTTGTCATGATTAAGGATTTTAAATTCTGGAAATTGTTGGTGTTTTTAGAATTCGGCTTCCCATTCTTCTCAGCTTGTGGGTGGTTTTACCTTGGCTTCCCATTCTTCTTGGGTTGTAGGTGGCTTCATCTCCTTTATTAACTGCCAGTCTATCATTGAGAGGTCAGACTCCATCAGCCTAGTTACTCCTCCAAGAATAACTGTTCCAGCTACTGTTCCACAGCACACCAGTAGTCATCGGTTGACTGCCTGTTCAGCTGCCTTCAGAGGAAGAGGCACTGTACCTTTTCTGAATTGCAAAGCCACTTCATGGATGGTGCCATATTTTCTTGGCTTCAGAGGATGCCTATTGCCAAAGCTGCAACCACACTTGTCTTGGCAAGGATCGGTAGTCCTTTGTTTTGTGTCCTGCTTGTCAATTTTGAACAGCATACTGTCAGCAGTCAATGCGAGGGTACTTTCTTGCCCAGTGGTTAACTTTTGTCACAAAGAAAGTTAACTCCATATGCAGTCTCTTCAATTCCCATATCTTCTCTGAAATAGATTGGTGCTGCCAGCAACTGACATGTCTCATAGTCATAAAATAGGAAAAAAAATCTGTTATTAAAACATTTTAAATGCCATATTCTGCAGCTCTCTGAAGGGTTTGAAGATGACCTGTCTATCTAAAATATATCTCTGCTTAACCTAGAAAACACCTAATATGACTACAAGTTCGATTGTAATGAGTAACTACTAACTCTCATTTCTCTATATCCTAATAGTTGATAATAACTTTCAAGAATTAGCAAATTGCATAACATTGTTAAATGAACTGTATAGGTACAATACCTTGAACAAGATTAGAAATATACAATATTTTCTAACAAATTCAATCTCAAATTTGTATCAATATATATAATTTGTATACAAAAATACAATGCAATGTAAAATATTTGAAACTAGTAATTGCCTTTTAAAAGTAGATTCGATAATCTACCTTTTTATCTATATCATATCTATATCCTCTTTTTTCTTTTTTTCCAAACAAGAACCTTAAATCTAATTTCCTTTGTTTAGCCTTTTTCCTGACCATTAACAATAACAACTTGTAACCAACCATTTGAAACAATAAAAATTATCACAAACCCCAAACCCATTGAAAAACCAAAAACCACCCGCTCCACCTCTTGGGAATGTGGGCGTTGTTTTCTTAAAATTGCTTCTAATGGCTTCCACTTGTTCTTAGAATAAAGCTTACACATGTTTCTCCTGGCTTCTTCTAATCAATCCAGACTCATCTAGAACCTCCCTCAACTGGCCATTTCTAACAACTTGCAACTGAGGCAGAGTTTGAGGCTGTAATGTCAAGGACAAAATCAAGATGATTAATATTAGCTAGGGGCACTTAAAATGGAACTGAGAGACCATTGCTAATCACATTTCAGACACATCTATTGCTGAATCATTGAGATGGGATACAAGTTGGCCTCTGAAACATTGTTTATCTCTGCTGACCTTCTGTACAATGAGCCCCTTCTGCCAAATGGAGAGACTGAGACCACACACATTTTTCCCCTAGAGGACAGTTGCAAACATAATTCCAAATAAATCATGTAATTATCAACCCACTTGCATTTTAAAGCTATAAATACAGCCACCATTATGGTAAACCTCAGAGTGCATCTTCATGAATGTGATAATCTGAGATTTCCCAGATTGCAATCATAATTTGCCCCTAATAAATGTAATTTTCTTTGTTCTTTACTGGGTTGACTTTGTTCTAGGTCAACACTAATAAACACTAATATTTTCAAAAGGAAAGCAGTAGGAAGACGGAGCAGAAGAAGCCAAACTTCCATGCAAATTAAAAAAAAAATCTCTGCTAATCTAGTGCACAACTCCAGGCTGAGGTTTGCTCATCAGAGTGGTCCTATTCTTTGTATCTTGCCCTACTTGATGTCATATATGAGTCTGGCAGGAACTTGGGTGAAATGGATTTCTGTAGTCCTAGCAGATGCTGGAGGAGCTGAAAGCTGGGGCAAGTCTTTCCCTGGATATGGTCTCTAAGTCTATTTATTATTCTTTGTTCCACATGTTTCAGCCATACTTCATTTCTATACTTCCACAAAGCTCAAATTTTGTATTTTTCTCTTGGACCTTTGTGCCTGCTCTTTTTTTTTCCTAGAAGCACTATTTCTTCTGGCTTCCTCTTCTCCCTGTTGCTTGCCAGCTTACAGATACTTCTTACAGAAAGTTTGTAATTTATACCTTTTAGAGGAACATGATATTTGACTAATTAGTCTGCATAATTATTTGCATATTGCTTATCTCCCTTACTGCATTGAAAACTCTACAAGAGCAGAATTCTGTGTAGTTTATCTTCACAGGCCAGTAGTGCATCTAACATATAACAAATACTCCAGGAATGTTCATTAAGTGGGTGAGTGATTGAAAAGGAAGCTAAAGCAGGGGTACTGTTGAAAGAAGTACTAGGAAGCAGGAGGAGAATTTCAGTAGAAAGACACACACATTCAACCCTACATTCAAGTATCACATACTACTGGCTTCTTAGAGATAAAGGGATATTAGTTTTCCCCATTCAGAAATACATCAGTCTTTATAAGAGTTTCCGTCTCTTAATGTTGAACTAAACACATATGTGATAAGCAAAAAACCCAGGTTGGGATTTTTCTTTCATACCATGATAGCTCATGAGCAATTCAGTCTAAATATATGCCATGATGACTATCAGAAAGCTTGACAATCTAGAATCTTCCTTGCAAGGAACCTGTTCCACAGGTGGAAGCAAGTATGGTTACTATCCACCCTATGTGCTATGCCTGAGGGTATTTCCACATGGGAATTCTTCCCTAGCATTCCTCAAGAAAATTGCATACTTTGGGAAAGAATTTACTGACCTCAAGTGGAAGACAAGGACAAGAAACCTGGCATACTGAGTGACAGATTATCGTGGATATATACAGGGACTCACAGAAGAGAAGTGGTGACAATCCAATCATTCTTGCTTCTAGCTGTTGGCATCTAATAACTGTGTTTGTTAGCCTGTTAGCAGCTGATGGTGAGTCATACTTGCAAATAAAATAAATATTAGTCAGTTTATGTACATGGCATACTTTAAATGAATCCTATGAGTGCAGTTCCAAGAAATAACAAGATTAGGGAGGAAATAAGTCCTTAAACTGGCAATTTTGATAAATGATTCTGTGTAGTGCTGCTAAGCTTGCTAGGAGCCTTAACTGTTATGTTATTTGAATATTGTTCAATATTTGCTAGCATTTTCTAGTTTGAATGTCTGCTACTAGCTTCAGCCCTTTGTAAATATTATACAACTTAACACTTTCTATTTATTAAAAAGTTACCTATAAATACTGATGAGTAAAGAGTGGGAGGGTTACTGGAAGTATTGAAGCATAACTTATGTTTTCAAGAATTTCTGCAAGTGAATGGGGATTCTGGCAAAGCATTTCTAAATCCCAACAACTAAGTTCTAGGAACTTGGAAGCAGTAACTTGGCATGAGTCTCAAGTTGTATCATCTCTCTTTCTTCTCCCCTCTCATCCCAGGCTCAATCAGCGTCAACTTCCCTTGTCAGTTCCCTCATGCTGACCCAGGTGGGTGGCTGACTTTCTAGCTTGAGTCTTTACGGGAATATTGTTTTCTTATTCTAGCTCTGAACCTAGTCTTGAGCTCTAGCATTCTTGAATGAGGCCTTTATATCTATCTAGATCCTTCTAAATCTCCCATCTCCACTGTTGGCAGGGAACATTGATTGATCTTTGTATCCTGTGTGAAGATTGAGTTGTTACTGCTTCCCAAGTAGGTTACCTAAGGACTCATGCGTTGGTCATTCCCTGTTTGTACCTTTGTTCAAGCCACAGATCCATTCTTTCTTCACTCCTAGGCTTTGTCAAAAGAAGGTAACTTTGCATTAGAGTTGGGCCCATAGCCAAATCCAATTCATCAAAACACAGCCATGTTCATTTATTTATGTATTGTCTTTGGCTGTTTTCATATGACAACAAGGTACAACTGTACGACTTACAAATCCTAAAGCCCTGAATGTGTGTTGGGCCAATGCAAGCCTCCAACTTCAGCACAGAGAACAGGGCTTCTGTGCTTTGATGCCAAGCCTATAAGGGGCAGCATTTTTCTTGGCCTACAGCTCCCACCATGATATTCCTTGCACAAGGTCTAGCTCTCCTGAACTCAGGGCCTAGGAAAAGTAATGTCTTCCTACCATTGCTCTTCTCTTGGGGACTCCTCTTTTGTTGTTCTCTTAATTTTGCTCAAAATTTTGCAGGTAGACCTTGTCTGTTTATTTCAGTCACCAACTTGGCCGTATTAAGGCATTAGTGAGGCACACATTTGGATATGTCTGGGAGGGCATTTCCAGGAATGATCAACTGAGGGCATCAGACCTGCCCTGAATGTGGAAGGCACTGTCTTGGGGATTGGGGTCCCAGAGTGAATGAAAACAGAAAAAGGAAAAAGTAAGCAGAAAGACAGTATTCCCCTTTCTCTGGTTTCTGGTCAGCTCCATGAACCAAAACAAAGCTATGCCTTCCCTGCTGTGGTGAACTAAATTCCTCTGAACTGTGTGCCAAATGCAATCCTTCCTTACTTAAGTTGCTTCTTGTCACCTTTTGGCTACAACAGCAAGAAAATTAATGAATACAGACCTTAATCAAAGTCTCTTTATTTGAGCTCCATGGGGTGAATTTTTCCTGTTAGGAATAGTGGCTAACACAAACTGACACCATACCTCACCTTGGCCATGTACCTGAATGGATCTCTTCTGCAAGGGAGAGCCAGAGTCTGCTCTGCCATGGGTAAGTGATTTGCTTGGTGGATTAGTACAGCAACCCTCACTGTTGAGTTAGTGTCTCCAGTCTAGGCTTTTGTGAAGAATAGCTTATCTCTTTCAACTGTGAAATCATCCTCAAAGTCCCAGGATGCTCTATGTCTTACTCTTACACATATGCTACAAGAAACCAGTAAGTCTCTTTATGCTGTCTTTCAGTAAAACTTGAATGAAGCTGCTTTTTTAACATCTCTGCTGGTATCTACATCAATTGCTTCTAAAAGGGAGTTAAAACAGTTTCTTCTTTTAACTCCCAGTATTAGAAGCACAAGTGAGTCTAGCTTTGTAAGGTTTCAGTCTGGATGGAGAACCATGACATCACCTTTTGGTATGACTTTCTATAGTTTTCTTTTGAGAAATGATTTACAAATCTCTTTCTTACCACCCAAAGAGTCTGCACCTACTGACATTTCTTTCTCTGAAAATTAAAGAATAAACTAATTTTTTGTAATTGACTCTGAATCAGGTTGAACCAAAGCTTTTTAGAGAATAAAAAAATATTTTTTTTACATTTTAATTATACATTCCTAGTGAAGTATTAGCTACAGAATACAAACTGGATCAATGTGGGTTACTGAAGTAATGGTATTAGAAAATGAGTAATCCCTAAGTATGGGAATCAAGTCACAGCGCTAGTGCCCTTGATTTGTTTCTCATCTTTCTGGTATATGATTGTCGTATTTCAAATTACCTATACAATAATTAATTGAATAATTGAATAGGTGTTCTATTTACAATAGTGGTGATAATATGTTATTTGTCTATATAATAAATTAAGAATCGTTAATACCAAGCAAAACTTATAAATACAGCATAGATCTTTCTAGTTTACAAAGTGTTTCCTCATACATTATTTTTCACTAATCCTCATAATCTTGTAAGATGAATATTTTTAATTCCAACTTTACAAATGTGGAAGTTGGAGATAAATTATCTGCTCAATGTACTATAGCTAGAGTGATTTCAAATTGTTAGTAGGCTCAAGGATGCTGTAGCATTTGGGGTTGATTGGAGGGGCCTCCAAAAGGCTAAATCAGGAGCTTGGCAAATTGAATTACCTGCAGAGAATGGTCCCAGCAAGAAAATTTGCACAGGCTGATCCTAGCAGCTAGTGGGCTTCCAGTCAAAATCAACATGAAGGAAGAGGACGCTCCTGCAGATAAATCACAACAATAGAAATAAATACTCAGCTATTCTGCAGTGGTTGGCAGAGTCCCAAGCAGCAGCTCTGTGTCATTGAATAAGTCAACACAGGAGAGGTGAAATGCCCATTAGTGCTGTTAATGCTAACTTCCACCTATGGGGATGCCTAGGCTTCTGCTGTGTTCTGCTTCTGTCCCACAACTGGCTTTGCCTATGAATACTTTCAGTGGACTACAGAGACAATGAGGGTGAGACTTTAGGCATTGCTGAGCTGGGAGAAACTCTTCTTTGTCCTTTGTTTCACTTTCTATAGTACCTTGTTACCAGCCATGACTTTGTTAGATAGGGCAGAAAATAAAAGAAGTAGAGACAAAGATTAATACCGATTGGTGTACAGAAGATGGATATAATCAAAAAAGACTTCATGCAGCAAGTGAATTTGCAGCTTCTTTTAGAAAGAAATGGAACGAACATATGGCCTTAAGGGGACTGTTAACCATAGCACATTTAAATGGTAATAACAATAATATATTTTATCATCTTCTCCAAGGGAGTTAGTTTGGTCAGCTTTCCTCCAATATCTTCTCTTCTATCAATTCTTGTTTCAAATGCTAAAAGGAATGATCCTACCTTCCATTTTCCATAGATACAGAAATTCCACAGGATTGCAATATGTATTATGGTTGTGATTAACCACATATGGCTATAGAATGCTTGAAATACAGCTTCTCCTAGTTGAGGTACACTGTAAGAAAAGACTTAATATGAACCAAATTTTCACTATTGATGTTGGTTACATGTTGAGATCGCACTATTTTGGACACATTGGACTAAATCTAATATTAAAATTAATCCTGATTCTTTCTTTACTTTTTAAAATGAGACAACTATGGATATTTCAAATCACACGTGTGGCTCACATCATATTTCTGTTGGAGAATACTTCTTTCCAGAGAAGCACGAGGTCCCTTTTAGCCTTTTTCAAATGATTCTCTCCCCACTAGGCCAGTTTGAACATGTCAAATAATGCAGATTTTGTAGTTGGAAGGAAGACTGCAAGTAATTTGGAAATTAGGTGATGAAACTGCAACGGGAACATAACTCTAGCATGGCAATTTGCTTTTCTGAGCCTCTCTTATTCCAAATGGAATAGTCACTGCTCTGTTCTCTCCTCTAGATAATTTGCATCTTATTTTCTTTCTGTCAGAAGTGTCATTTCCTGTGATTGATTAAACCATCTTTGCTAAGTGCAAAAACAAGGCCACCACATTATTCAAACTGGATTCACTACAAATATTTTCATCTTCTGGCTTGGGAAAAATTCATGTAGTTGCTTAGAAACCCTTTTTAAAAAATCACAGTGTTTGGTTACTTTCAGAAATGAAAGTCAAAACTACAGGAACAAAAATATTACTACTACCCTTCCAAATGTTACAAAATGGAGACCCTGAGAGAACGATGTGGTTTTAAATCCAAGTGATATATATCTATGCATTCAGAATTGGATGTTCTGAGAATATTTTATTATTTGAAGAATAATGTATATTGGTGTGGTGTGATGGGTGTGTGTACATGTGTGCAGGTTCCCTCAGAGTCCAGAAGAGGATGAATGATCTGAAGATAAAGTTCCAGATGGTTGTGAGCCCCACAACATGGCTGCTGGGAATGGAACCCTGGTCCCTCTACATGGGCAGTGTGCTCTGAACTACTCAATCATCTCTGAATCCATTAATTGGTTGTTTTTATTTTTAAGTGTTTCAGTGCCATCTTGATGAGTTTCTACCAAATTAATCACATTGACTATGCAATACAACACATTTAATTCACTTAGAAAAGAATTGATTCCAGTTTAGAAATGATTTTCTCAAGTCTCTAGTCTTCATTCTGTGAACAGTAACAGCAATGTTAGAACTTTATCATAATTGTTACTTAAACATAACAAAGGCACATTAAACAAAAAGAAGCAGACCCTTTCCCTTTAAGAGACAACTGGGACCAATTATATGGTTACATTTGTTCCCATGATATCTCATTCCTGCTTTACTTTAGTTTCTTTTTATTGTTTTTTAATTTAGTTTTTTTTAATAATTTTGCACTGTAGGGTAGAAAGGGTTGATACGTTTATTAACATATCAGTTTAGATTTGCTTGTTGTTGCTTTTTATTATTTAAAGTCACACATAGTAAAGTTCACTTAAATTTTAACAGGTGTATAGGTTTTTGTGGCTACTTTTAGCAGGATATAGAATAGTTTCAACACTCCTTGGAATTCCATTAGCTTCCTTTTTGCACTTCAACATTTTCCCTAACCTCAATCCTTGGAAAGCAGTGGCCTGTCCTCTTTCCCTATAATTTTGCCTTTTGATGAATGTCATGTGAATGGAATCAGAGTGTGAAACCTTTTGAGATGGTTTCTTTTACTTGGTGTTTCAGCTAAGTTCCCTGGAGGAACAGAACCCAGAGGGAAGGCCAAGAGAGCGAGAAGCAAGATGAGCTTCCTTCTAAAATCCTTTTCTATTTGGGCTGCAACCAGAAGGTGCCAACCACAGTCAGGGTGGGCCTTCCCACATCAATCAAGACAGCCAGGACAGTTCTTCCAGTGAGTCTCCCCACTTAGGTGATTCCAGCTTGTGGCAAGTTGAAATTAAAGCCAACCATAATACTTAGCATAATAGCTTTGAGATTCATGCACAACATTTCGTCTGCCATAGGCATTTGTGCAGCTTCATTTTGATTGCTGACCATCACAGTATGCTTATACACTCACTTACTGAAGGATATTTGTGTTGGTTCTTGGTTTTCCTGGTTACAAATAATCGTGCTATAAATGTTCATGTACAAGGTTTTGTGATTGTGTGAATATAAGCCATGCTTTACTAAAACAGATAATGAGTAGAGGAATTGCTGGATCACATACTAAGTGCATGTTTAAACCGATAAGAAACTGAAAAACTGTTAATAGAGGGATGATAGCACTTTGGGAACACATGAAAGGACCAATTGCTTCTCTGCAAATTGTTCTCTATCTCTCTCTGTCTCTGTGTGTCTTTTTCTCTGCCTCTGTCTCCCTGTCTCCCTCTCTACGTCTCTCTCTCTGTGTTTCTCTCACTTCCTCCCTCCCTCTTGTCCTCCCTCCCTCCTTCCTTCCTTCCTCTCTCCCTCTTTCCCTTCCTTCTTTCTCCCCCCTTCTTTCCTCCTTTTCTCCACTTCTCTCCAGGATCAGGAGCTTATCTTGTAGATCAGGTTAACCCAAACTCACTCAAAATCTTGCCACAGCTACCCAAGTGTTTGGGATTATAGCCATTTGCCACCACATCCGGAATCAGTATTTTTTCTAAGTCATTGTGATAGAGGTATAACACATGTCATTGTAGTTTTAATTTGTCTGTCCTCAATTGCTAGTAATCTTCAGCATCTTTTTGTGTTGCTTATTTGTTATTATGGATGGCCTTTGGTGGAATATTTATTAAAATCCTTTGACTAGTAATGAAATTGGGTTATTTTCTTATAAGTTCAATCTTTTTCAGATACATAATTTTCAAATATTTCCTTTAGACTGTGGTTTGCCTTTTTACTTCATTGTGTCCTTCAAAGAGCAAAAGTACTTTTAAATTTAATCCTTTCTATAGATTGTACTTTTGGTGTCATATTTAAGAAATCTTTACCTAACCTATGGCAAAAGGGAGTTTCCTGTATATCCTTCTAATAGTTTTAGTAGTTGATCAATTTTTGAATGTTTTGGGTATTCGGTATGAGATACATGGAAAGATTTTTTCATATGAGCAACCAATCGCTGGCATTATAGGTTGAAAACGATCCTTTTGCTCTTGAATTTCCTTCACATCTTTGTAAGAAATCAATTGAGCACATTTATATTAACCTATTCTAGAACATTTTTTTTTTCTTTTCCTTTGGTCAGTGTGTCTATTCTGTGGTCAATGTCACCCTCTTCGGAGTGCTATAGGTTTAAACTGTGTCAGTACTAGGTAATATGAGTCCTTCAACTTTGTTCTCATTAAAAAAAAAAAAACACTTGATTATCCTAATTCATTTTCAATTTTAAAAGCATTTTAGAATCAGTGTGCAAAAATGTCTAGATAGAATTTTCATTGGGATTGCTGAAAATAGGTCAATTAGGGGAGAATTAACATCTTAAATACATTAAGTCAAGCAATACATGAACATGGTAGTTTTTCCATTTATTTAGGTCTTTGGATTTTTCTCATTAGTTTTTTTAGCTTTCCATATAGAGATCATACATCTTTATACCAATTTAGCTGTCTAATACAGTTATAAATGCCATTTTCCACTAAACTTCAAATCCCAGTAGTTTGTTACTTGTGTATGGGGACATAGCTT
>LZPO01047450.1:1613903-1626429 GCA_001675575.1 Neotoma lepida
CTCTGAGTTTAACCAGAACCATCTTTGTATCTGTGTGAGCATGGGTTTGGATTTGTCCACTGGTTCTTGGTGGTCTCATCAGTGGGTAGTAACTGAAGACAATGACTCCCTCTCCCACAATACACCAGCCAATAGTTCAGCAGGGAGAGGTAATACCCTCCGAACCCCTGCATGATATGATTGACTACTGACAGGCCAGTTTTCTTCAAATCCATCATAAGCAGCCACAGCTGCTATAAGATCATGATTGTGTTGGCTATATCATGCCCAGAAGATAACATTTCATATCCTTTTTCCCTATCTTCCACCTCTTACATTCTTCTGTCCCTTCTTCCACAGTGTTCTCTGAGCCTCACCCCCTCTAAAAGTGGAGATGTCTGATACAGAGGACTTTGAGGCACTGGGTAGGTACCTCATCAATTATGAGGAAACACTTAAACTCCGTAATGTTTACTGAATACCACGCTAACAGTTTCATGAATGGGCCTGTTGAAAGTTCTGGGAAGGGAAAGAATCTGTCTAATATCAGCATGTCTCTAAAGATAATAAAGAACTGTGGCTCTTTTATACCCATCACTCAGGATTGCAAAGGCCAAGGCTCAGTCTGCAGATCATTTTAGAATAAAGGGTTTCATTTATGCTTTTCAAATTTGTAGTTAGGGTTAGGGTTTGGTAAACTCAGTTGTCTGAGGTGTGGTCCTCTGACTGAGCATTTCTGTAGTCCCTCTAAATACCAAAGTCACTCAACCAGTTTACATTAGAAGCCTCAGCACCCCAAGACATCACAGAAATCACTTGTAGGAACCACATGTGTGATTGGAAGCTTATTTCTGCCCATAAGAAATGAAGTCTGAACCATACGCTAGCAGTCAAACTTAGACCTGTCTTGTCATCCCAAGATGGTTGCAATGTCCATAATCACGGAGCAGAGTTCCCAGACAAAGACAGATATAGTATCTAAGTTTCCTTTGCTGTGAAGGTTCAGATATTGGAAATTCTGTTGCTTGGTAACAAGAACTCAGAAGTCCCATGTTCTTTCTGAATTTCTTTCTTGGGTCAGCTGCTTTATACATTATCAAGAATCGCAGTTTTTCTGTTTATTATCTGTCTCCCTTACTTTGTCTCTATACAGCTTACAGAAATGACCAAAAGTAGGCTAAAATATTTTATAGAAAGGTCAAACTAAACACTTGAAAAAGCGAATACAACAGGGTTGGGATGTAGCTCAGTTGGTAAGATGCTTGCCCAGTGTGCACAAAGCCCTGAGCACCATGGAAAAACAGGTATGATGTCTCACGCTAGTACTTAAGAGGTAAAGACAGGAGGATCAGAGTCCAAGGTCATCCTTGGCTACATGCAAGCTTAGGCCAGCCTAGGTCACAATCTCAAAAAAATAAGTTAATTTGAGAAAAGAAACCAAATGGCCGTAAGAATGTATATTTAACAAATTTTGTGAAGTTGTACTGTGATATGCTAATGTCCAGAGGAACATCTGGAGAGGAGCAAATAATTGTGAAACATGAAGATGCTAAAGCCCTCTTCTATGTTCCTATCACTGTCAGAAAGTTGGCCTACTAGAAAATAAAGGTTTAATATTACAGAAAGTGCCTGACCCCTAGATTTGCAGGTTATTCGTACTTAGGAATTGATCACAGAGATGCTTACAGCCCTTTACTCTGGCAGATAATGATTCAGTTAGAGAGGTGCATATAAGTATTATGACTGTTTTAAGGTTTAACAAGACAATGCTGAGAATGCCAGCCCCTTTCCATTTTCCATTATTTAATACAGGAAATAGATGCTCCTGGATAGCTTACTAGCTATCAAAATGCATTATCTATTAGTACTAGTACTAGTATTTTAATAACCGATAACCCCCCATGGGTTTCACTATTTCTGCTAGTAGATGTGACTCACATGATGTACTTTAGAAATATGGTACAGATATAGACATATTTTATTTTATTTTCTGTTTTTCTGTTTTATCTTGTTGTTGTGGTTTTGTTTGTTTGTTTTTCAAGACATGGCTTCTCTTTGTAGCTCTGGTTGTCCTGGAACTCTTCCTGTAGACCAGGCTGGCCTCAAAGTCACAGATCTGCCTCCCTCTGCCTCTCTAGTGCTTGGATTAAAGGTATGCACCACCACACCTGGCTGATATGTTTTTTTTTATATACAGAAATTCCCTCTTACCTGTGGGAGAGTATATTCCAAAATTCCCAGTGAATGCTACAAATTTCAGATAGTAATTGAACGATACATGCACTATGGTTTCTCCTACATACCCTATAATATTGCTACACAGTGAAAATATTAATTTGTTTGTCCATGATTTATGCCTGGGATCTCCTTTCTATCACTATCCTTATTCTTTGAGCCCATTATTATGTAGTGAAATAGGAATTCTTTGAACATGATCACTGCAGTAATACAGCAATAGATCTGATAACAAGGATGGTGGCTATGTTACTAAAGGGTGGGCACCATACACAACATGGATATGCTAGAAAAGGGATGATTTATATCCCAGGTGAGACAGAGTGAGATGGAGAGATTTTCCATATTACTCAGAATTTAGACAATTTAAATTTTAGACACTTGAGACTATTTAAATCTTATTGTTTATTTTTGGAATTTTCCATGTAATGGTTTTGTTCTGTAGTTGACTATAGCTAACTAAAACTTAAAACCATAGCACATCTGCACATAAGGGAGGAGTTGCAGTATTTACATTCCTCTAAACTCCAGATTCCTTTTTATATATCTCCCCCTCTTCAAAATAGTCTGGGAATCGAAGGTCTTACTAGTCCTAGTAAGAGTCAGCATGTCTTTCATATTCAAGTGGGGATACAGCTGGGCCTGACCAGTGTACTGTTTGCCTGTGCTCCTAGAAGTTATTGTTGAACAGACTTTCTGGACACTAGAGAGATTTATATAATAAGGCCTTGGCTAGATCCTGGGAACATACGTCATCATCCCTTTTAGGCAAAACATGCCATTATCACAATGTGGAGCCAATAGGGTATACCCTATGATAGTTGTTCATATTTCATGTATAATCTTGTTCTCCTCAGTGTTCATATTGACATCATTAGGATCAGGACTGTTTAGCCATCCATCACTTGATATAGCTTCCATTGTGATTCTACTTTATTATTTAAGGATCTACGGTCTAGAAACTAGACATGTTTTAGTATTAAACTTTCATAACACTATACATAGTCTCTGAGCTTCTGGACGTCTCCTAAGGGAAGAGTATCACTTTCAGGGGGATCCCAAAGTGATTACAATATTTTTTCTTGCTAGAAATGGAGAAAAATATTCAAATATACTATGGTGAGTAATATAAGTTCAATGTATATGAGTTCAAAAGGATTTTTTTGCCTAGCATGGTGACTTAGTTCACACACTATTATATTTATGGATAAATACACAAAGGTCCAAATATTTAATTAACTGATATGTAATATGTAGAATAGAGTATACGTCTTTTATGGAGCTTTTATAAGAAATGACCACAACCTTGGTGGCTTAAAACAACAAAAAGTTCATTCTTCTACAATTTTGAAAGCCGTATGTTCAAATTCAGTTTTATTGACTCAAAACAAAGATATTGTCCTGGTTATGCTCTAGTCTCTCTGGAAGTTCTAGGAGTGAATCCATTTCTTGCCTCTTCCAACTTTGGGGGACTGCCAACATTCCTTGGTTCAGAGACACATCAGTTCAAACTATACCTCTGCAGTCACAAGGCCTTCTTTTCTTATACGTGTGTTGAATCCCTTTGACTACCTTATATATGGATACTTTCCAATAACACAGGATAAAGGCCCCATATCAAGATCAATAACCTAATCTTATCTGCAAAGTCTTTACCATATAAACTCACACTCATGGGTTCTTGGAATGAGGTGGAGGATATGGTTTTCAGAACCATTATTTAGCCTATGACAAGTAGCTAAATTACAATTCAAGTGGAATCTGTAATGCACATGTTCCACTTGTCTTTTACTTACTTGAAGAGTCTCATGACACTGAGAAAGACTTACCATGAAAATATCAACTGAATGGACAATGTAAGTGAAAAGTGAAATGGCATCCAACAAAAAGATACTAGTAATTCCACAATGTGGTCTGAGACAGAAAGTTGATCAGTTATGGCTGTTGGAAAATATTGAAAGGAAGTGCAAGAAACTTTTAGTAGCTCTGGAAATAATTTCTTCATTTAAACAACTCCAGCAAACAATAAATCTACAGTGAAATCTACAAAGTGTTAGCAAAAAGTAACACTGCTATATGGGCATTACTTACTTTCTTCCTGGTTTAAATTCTAGCACTGCAGGATGTGTTAAATAAGCACATTTTGCATACACAGTTCATAAAAGTGTCTTTTGTCAGTATAATGCAAACTACACTGGAGGAAAATAAATAATAAAATGCAGAATCAGTGTTCCCAATTGCAATAGCTGGAAGCAGGGTGGGACAGTGAAAAACCCAAAATAGAAATGACACTTAAAAATGAATGCTCGAGTGACTTTCAGTCCATCTGATCCCTATTTCCTCAAGCACCGATCATTTGCTGTCCCAGCTGAAATGGATGACTTTTGTTTTGCTGGAGCTGACACACATGTGCATTTCTTGATTCTCTGAAGGCAATTCTTCATCATGAGGTATTGGAAACCAATTCTCCAGGGAAAACATCTGTTTAGCTGCAATGCTAGCATCTGCCATGTTACGTGTGCTAAAGAAAAGAACTTTATCCTGGTGATTCAGGGACCAGAACTCTGCAAGTAGACATGATACCAAAGACAGGTGGGGTACATATTCGCTCCATTGCTCCTGCACAATTGGGAGCAATATTCAGAGGTCTGGCTCACTTCTGGTTATGCCAGACACAGAGCACATAAGTGAGATGACATGGATCCCTGGGTCAATTCTAGAGGCAGAGCTCACTTAGCAAAAGATCCACAAGGCAAAGTAGACACTCTCTGTGCATTACAGTTTCATTAGATCCTTTTCTGGTGCTCCAGCTGGCTGCATGTTGGTGATCCTCAGGTCTTGGGCCCAGGCTTAGTATGTGAGAGATATAGTATAAACATTAGGAACATGAACACTGGGCCATGTTTCAGACTCTCGGCCCTGCCACTGACTGGGTGGGCATGGGAAAGTTCCTTACCTTTTCTGAACTTCCATATCATCATGTGTAAAATATCAACAACTATTGTTGCATTAAGTAGGTAGACTGCAATATGCTAGTGTTTGCTTTCTTTTCTATTTAAAACGTTTCTGAATATGAGAGCTTGGTTTTTTTTCTATGAAATATTAAAAAAAATGGTCAATATCCTTCTTCTCTCCATCTGGGACTTGAGTTGTATTTAAGTTAGGTTGCTTGACACCAACAGAGGTCACTTGCTTCATCCATGTTTTAAAAGTTGAATTTTTATTACATTTTATTTATTCTGTTATCTGTGTGTGTGTGTGCGCACGCCATTGTGCATGTATAGTGGTCCGAGGACAACTTATGGGAATCTGCTTTTCCCTCTTACCATGTGGGTCCTGGGGATTGAACTCAAGTTGTCAGACTAGGTGACAGGCTCTCTTAGCCACTGAGCCATCTTTCTGGCTCTTCATCCTTTGTTGTTGGTTTTAATTCATTCAATTTAACCTTGGGTGATTTTAGTATTCTGTCTTCAGTTTTACTGATCTGCTATTCTGTTGGTTCCAATCTGCTGTAAACACCATTTGATGGTTTAATTGTTTTGGGGATATTATATTTTTTTGTTCTAGAATTTTGCTTTGGATATTATTTAGAGTTTAAGAATTTCTACTGAGGCCCTCCAGTCCTCTGTTATTTACCCATTTTTCTCCTTGTAAATTAGCTAACATGTATCATAGGAATTTTAGAAACCCTGTCTTTAATTCCAATATCTGGATAATTTGTGGATCTGTTTATATTGACTGATTTTTACACGTGTTTTTACTCTCTTACACATCTAGTAATTTTTAATGTAAATGTACATTAAAAGATTCTTTATTCCCCTATCTTTCTCTGAAGAGTATTCAGGAGGCAGTTAAGTTATTGGATCACCTTAATCTTTTGGAAACTTAGATGTAGGCTTCATTAAGGCAGATCTATTTTAGCTGTGACTTTGTTGTGTCCTGGTCTTTGGTGTGTTAGTAATATATGGCCATGATGGAAGTACAGTGGGAAATGTGTTTACCAGGTACTTTTAGCTTGAGAGTACACAAAAACCAAGATTGTCTGCCCTGAAGTAAACAATTATCAAGGTTCTTTAGCTCTATAAGTTCTACTTTTTCTCCTGAGTTATTTGGAGTCTCACTCACCACATGTGTTACAGTTCTGAACTGACACAAATTTGAAGATTGTGCCTATACAGTTTTTGTGTCTTCCTTCTCGTTTCTAGAATTTCCTTTTCTTCAGTCAGGTCCAAACTCTGTCCTCTAAATCAGGTCAGTAAATCTCAGAGCTTTCTGCTCTAGTCATAGTCTAGGGGTTTGTGAGGAATGAGGGGTGCCCTAAGTAAAGATAGATGGATGTGTATCTTAGTGTGATGAAACTCTAGTGTCTTCTACTTTGGGTCACTGTCAATTGCCTTCAAATAGTTGCTTTATGTGTTCTTCAGAGTTAGTCTGTTGTCAGCAGAATGTTTGATCTAATATTAGATACAACAGCAATACTAAAAGTCCAGAGCCTCTTTGACATTCTAGGGTGATCAATGTATGAGTTGCATTACTTATAAGCACAGTTCCTAAGAAGAACACTGGGATTTTCATTGATTGCTTCATCTTGGCTAGCTGTTGCCAATGACCAGCCGTTCCCTGTTTAACTCGTGTACCCACCAGTAGTGGCTATTTTGGGGCACAAAAGGAGTTTTCAGAAATGATACTTATAAAATAGTGTGGATTATTTTAATTACTGATCAACCACAATGAGAGTAGTTGGGTAAGTACTAGAAACATACAATATGCTCATGGAACACTCCGAAGTCTAACAAATTTAACAATCTGAAACAAAATGTTTTGGCTTTGATAGGTTTGAGTTTAAGCAGTTCACTTAAAATTTACCTGAGCTTCCATTCTCTTATCTGTAAAGACAGAGGAGCATTGCTCAGAGTCATTGTGAGAATCAAACCACAGTGCTTAGTATATAGTAGGTGCTCAATGAAGCACTATTCAAATTTTTAAAGACTGTTGTTTTTAGAGTATCAAAGTAACAGATTGAGGACAACTTTCCTCAGAATCACTGATTTTCAGAGCATAATCAGCAGCTACCTTGAAACTTAGTTATCCGAGGTTGTATGTTAATAGGGGAGCTTTCCTGCCATTTCCCTCAGAACAACTTAAACCAATGTTGTCAGAGGTGTGGCCTCAGAATACTAATTTTAAACACTCTCTGCAGATAACAACTCCCATAATCACTAAGCTCTAAGTCTCCTGGAAGATTGAGAGGCAAGGAAAGCTTTCTGAAGGGAGGGTTAGAGAGACTGGAAGACTTTGAACTCCAGTCTCACCTTCCAGAAGTCTGGATTTTATTGCCTTTCTGGCATTGATGCCTGGAAGCCCATAACTTAAGATAGGAACTGAAAAGTTTTAGTTATTCCTAAGTGTATGACTGGAGGGCAATCAGCAGAGTGCTTAAACCAACCGGGGTTATAATTCATCTTTCAAATCTGTATTAAGGCGCTCTGTTGCCTAACTTCTCACCTGTAAGCTACTCCACAGCTCTTAAATCATGCTCTTCTAGGTGGAATTACCAGCTTCCTATAATAATGCATATAGTTTGTAGCCCTCACGTCTCTTGCTTTCAATAAATATAACATTCTGTTTTGTGTCGTAGTCTTATTTCCTTTTTAATTGTGGAATACTGGAAGGGTTTTATAGTTGATTTCATATGGCACCTGGGCTTAACACATAGAGAAATTATAAGGGTCATAGTATGATTATGAGTTTTTTAAACATTTATTTTATTTTATTTGTTTATGTCTGCGTGAGTGTATTCCATGTTTGTATATGAGCCTGAAGGGTCCAGAAGAGGGAGTGGGAGTTACAGGCAGTTGTGAGCCATCCAAGGTGGGTTCTATGAACCAAACTCAGATACTCTGGAAGAGCAGCAACCACACTTAATAACTAAGCCATCTCTATGGTCCTATATTTATTATTGTTATTATTATTATTATTTCTGAGGTGCATGTGTGTGTGTGTGTGTGTGTGTGTGTGTGTAAACGCACGTGCTGTAGAGACTAGAGGAGAACCTCAGGTATCACCCTTAAGGAGCCATCCACCATTTTTTGTGAGACAACATCTCTCACTGGTGTGCAGTTAAACAATTAGAATAGATTAGCTGGCCAGCAAGCCCTAATACTGGGATTATAAGCATCCAACACCACATTCAGATATTACTATAAACTCTGGTTCTTGTGTATTCAAGGTAAGCACTTCACTGACTGAACTGTAGTCCCAGTCTGAGATTTACATATTTTTAAAAAGATATGTTTCTATCTTTAGTAAACATGTTTTAAAAAGTCAAGGCAAGGTCATCCAAGGTCAAAGAAAAAAAGAGTCAAATGTTATCTATCACCCAATACGATATACAGCATAGGTATATGGATATATAGCACATGGATGGATAAACTTGGAACCAATAGATGGGGTAGATATGTGGTTCCTTCTATGCAAGTCTTACTAATAGCTTCTCTAATCATTTCAACAGAATGTGCTGGGATGGAAAGACTTCTCAAAGTGCTAATTTCAGCAGTTGCAGAATAGCTGCCAGGCTGTGACAGCATCGTAGGTGATGTACTGGATCCTTGAAGGATTTCTTCACCTTACCCTTTCCCTCACGATCCACTTCTTCTTCCATGTTTTCAGTTTACTTGCCCACATTGCCTCCCAGAGTACATCTCTCCCCTACTGCTCTCTGGGACTCTGAGGAGTGGACGAGGAGTCAGAGTTAAAACCATGGAATGAATGAGCCCTTTTAATCTGGGGGAAAGAATTGCAACACCCTCAAGAAACCTAACGTGTGCCTGCTCATGAATATCAGTAATGATACTATGTATCTGCTTGTTTGTCATTCACCTGACTGAGGGAATTTTAAATTTTCAGGCCATGGATGGAAAGCTGGAGAAATATACTCTAACATGCAAGGCACAGACCCCAATTAATGCTCAGTCCATGAGTGTGACTTAACAGTCATCATGACTTGTTGCAGTGAACAGCCTGAAATTCTGGAGGTTTCACTTATGTCATTGTGTGGCATGCAGACCAGAGTTTTTGCTGTAAAAGCTTCCCTTTTATTGTGAGACTTCTGGAGACACAAATATAAGCCTGGAGCCACCCAGAAACCAAGGAAGCAAAGAAGGAGTCTCTCAAAGAGCATCGTGGATGAGCATGGTCTCACTGACACCTTGAACTTGGAATTCTAGCTTCTAGAATTATGAGAAAATAAATTTTGTGGTGTTTAAACCATGAGGTTTATATCTGTTTGTTTCAGCAGCCCGAGGAGGTGAACACTTTATCTCAGTGCATGTTGGCCAGCTTGCCTCCAATTGCCAGCCCTGTACCTTTTTTACTTGAGGCTTCCTCTGGCTTTCATTTGAGCAGGCTTGGCCAATTTTAGCAGGGAATTATGCCTGTGTTAGATTTCTGCCACTTGGATAAAATACCTGACATAAGTAACTTAAAGGCAGGGAAGATTGATTTTGTTTCAGTATTTCAAAGATCTCTGTCCATGGCTGGTTGGCCTGTTACTTTTGTGGGCCTATGTGAAGTAGCAGATCATGTGTGGTAGCGTGAAGCACATAAAATCATGGCAGCCAGGAGGTGTAAGTGAGAGAGAACAGGACAAGAGTCCCCTATTCTCTTCAAGAGCATGCCGGCAATGACCTAGTTCTCTTCCAGGAACCCCTACCTACTAAAGGCTCTCCTTACTCTTACTAGTTCCACAGGCTCATGGCCAAGCCTTGACCATTTGGGTCTTTGAGGGATGTTCAAGGTTCAAACCAGAACAATGTCCCTTGCTTTGGCAGTTCTCATGCAAGGGCTGATAGGAGGAACCACTGTTTGTAGACACCAGCTACCTTTCCTCTAGGCTTGGGTAATTGCAGAGACATGCTATGCTTGGTCCTGTGACCGGTTCCAGTTATGTACAATCTCCATTAGCTTTCCATACTCTGTGGTGGCATTCCTGTCTTCCACAGTTGCCAAAGCCTCCCCATCTCCTACAAGATGTACATGGCCAGCTAAAATACAGGCTTGCACTTTAGGCATGAATTCATTTCATGATATCACATTCTGAGAAATACACCATTAGTTGATTTCTTTGTTGTGTGAACAGCATAGGTCTCTGTTTTAGTGATGTGATGCCATGGGCATTTTCCTGAGCTGTTTCAAGAAAGTTGTCTGAGCCTGGCCTTATAGCAATAGAAATATGCAGTAGTTAAAACTCATCGCTGTAGAGACGTACTTGTCCACAGATTTCTTTTGAAAAAGACTTCAGATCTCACTCAAATTTTGATACTTGATATACCACACCATCTATTTTTACTCTCCGTAGTACAAAGAGTATCTCTTACTAGTAACTAAAATATCATAATTAATCTTACAGATATTATACTTCAACCTTTCCATGATTTGTTTTCACTTGGTATGCTCCTTCTTTCCTTGATCCCCCTTTTTGATTTGGGCAGATCCAGTACTCCTTTATGTTCATTTAAATAAGCAAACCATGAATCTCCAAGTGGAGTAAAAGATAAATATTTTGTCTTATAATAGTTTTCACTGGATGAAAAAAATGGCCTTATATTAAAACCTGCTTTGAGGAGTGATTGCTTATTGGTGTTTGTTTTAGATGATAGAGGAGTCTTCTCCAGATATTGATAAGAAAGACTTGAAGCCACTAACTTCATTGTTCTTCTTTTTAAAAAAAAAAAAAAATCTCTCCTCAGAGCTCTGGGGCGATAGACTAAAGGTGAAGTCAGCAGTTTACAAATGAAGGGTAATAAGCTTTAGAGAATTTTTTAAATGAACAGGTCTTAGTGCATGTAAGCCCTGGGGCAGCTGAAATGTTTGAACCTCAGAATTACCTGGTAATAACCGAACAGCCCGATCCCTGTAGAAGAAATTACGTTTTTGACCTTTTAAAAATGCACTGCCCACACTGATGACTTTTTTCTTAAGAAAATGTAGGAAATTATGACAAGTAAATAGGCTGTTTCAAGTTTGCTGAAGAAGAGGGCAACTGGCCGTGGAAAAGCCTGCTGAAGTTACACAACTAAGAAATGACTGTTTTGCTCCTGCTCAAAGTAGCAGACTGCCTTTAAATTCTTATTGCTTGTTTCTTTACAAAATTCTTTGGAGCCTCTACTTCTATCAAGAAATCTTTATTGAAAATTCCCCAGATCTTCAGAATGAAGTAGTTAATCCTTGCTTCCATTTATTCATTTATTGTCAAAAACACCATTCACTAGAAAAATATGAGCAAAATTTATATTAATATAACTAGATAGTGTGTTAACTTTAATCTTTAATAAAAACAGAGTATAACAACAGGTAAGTGATAATGTTTGAACTGAATGCTCATTTCTGTTTCTTTATAGCAGGAAATAAAGCATTTTTTTCTGAACAGGAGGCCGCTTGCTGACATGAGGATTTGTATGCAATTTTAAATGCACTTGAAAAGTGCAAAATCTTGGAGACAAATATCATATAAGAAAATTAAACTGAGATATTTTGTGTTGGAGTACAGATCCTGGAATTAAGGAACGGATTGACCCAAAGATGAAAACTAAGTTAAAATTCCATCATTGTGTCTGCTTCTGAAGGATGAAAAAAAAAATCCCATCATTTAGATTTCATCAAATGTGAAGGTGCAAATAAGTTTCTGGTTGAGGTTATGGGTTGAATTTGAAGCACCAAAATACTTTATTAATAACTTTTAGATATTTCATTACTGTTAGCAACAATCAGTCCAGATATAACCAAAAGACAAAGGAAAGCCACAGTGTTTCTTTGCTGGAAAAGTGATTATTTCCCATGACTTTTTTTCCACTTCTAGACTAATCTATTATCAGATTACCTCTGCCAACAATCTTGCCATGAGTTTGAATGGCTTCTTTATACATTTGTGATGCAACTTCACGTGTAAGGACATGACACATCTTCCCAATTATTCTTAAGAATGGTGGGGCTTATAGCCAATGACAGTCAAAAATTCATAGACCATTTGGCAATGCATTATGTTTCATTCTTACACAGATCTGTTTGATTGGGTTGCTTGTCCTTAGTAGGACATGACATCTAATGGATACTGCTAGCATGTGTATAAAAAGCAGTTAGTGAAGATCTTTTCCCATTCTGTAGGCTGTCATTTTGTCTTATTGACTGTGTCCTTTGCCTTACAAAAGCTTCCCAGTTTCAAGAGGTCCCATTTATTAATTATTGCTTTCAGTGTCTGTGCTACTGGTGTTGTATTTAGGAAGTGGTCTCCTGTGCTGATGCGCTCAAGAGTACT
>LZPO01047450.1:1641963-1663494 GCA_001675575.1 Neotoma lepida
GGGGGTTCTGTGGTTGGTATGTAAAATAAGAAAATCTTCTAATAATAAAAAAATTTAAAAAAATAAAATGAGTACTTTCAAGGAAGAAAGATTACTCTAGGGACACAGTAGGTCCTAGAATAGGAGAACAGACTTGATAGTCTTACCATCTGGTATCACAGCAATGGTGGCTTGGAAACAGTGGGATAGACACTGGTCATTTGGTCCTCTGAGAACAACAGAGAGGCCTTTTCTGTCCTTAAGCACAGGACTTCTTTGTGCCTGGTGTCTGCTGGGTTGTGGATTAAACATAGAATGAGTAATAGCTTAAACCTTCCTTTGCCTTCATATTAACTTGTTCCATTTAAATCTTGCATTTTTTAAGAAAAGAATTTCTGTCACCAGGGCTGTTTGTTAGTAAAAACCTAGAGGGAGGAAAGACACTGTTATTACTCTCACCATTGTGTGGATGATTACTTTGAGAACGCATGTATGGACCAAGAAAATCTCAGAGATTAGCGATGCTCAAAAGAAAGATTCTTGCATTTTTTTCTGCCCTTCAGTTTGACTTGTTAGAGATTTCTTATTGTTTTATTCCAAGATAGGTTGTGAGAACTGAGAATTAATGACCACTTTTTGACAAAAAAAGAAATACACTTCTCATAGTGGAGTGGATATGGTAATAATGGATGCCAAGACAGCCAGATAACAAATAGACTTACTGAGTACCTATCGTGCTATGAAACACACCGTGGCTACACAGGAGAGTCAGGGTATGCAGTGAGTAGTGGCATATGATGTCTGTACCCATCCCTGGACCTCTGTTTTACTAAGTTAGTGCATACATCTCTTACCCCCTGACACACCATTAATCAATACTTAGACACCATTGTCAGAGGTCTTTATCTGACGATTAGAGCTTGCTGGCCAGTACGTAGGGCAGTGTAGACATGCTGGGGAACTCACATTCCCTAGGAGCAGCCATCAGCCATTAGTGATAGGATCTGTATTCCTTTGTCTGGCCCTGGAGGTCCTCATTGGATGAAGTTCCAGCTGCCCACAATAGTAAATATCTTGATCATAAGTCTCTGATTGGCTGCCAATATCTTTCCTTGTTGCATTTCCTATTCCCCTATGGATGTTTCCAGAATCCATTTCCCACATAAATGATTGCCACTCTGGCCGTGAACTCTTCTTCTGGAGAGCTGGAGCTAAGATGCAGTCTGTTGGGAAGGGAAATTGCATTAGCAAGTGTGAATAAGGCTACAAGAAGACACATTATGCTTCCAGCTAAAATCTTTCTGCATAATTACTCTTTGTCATATTCAGGATCTTCTGTGATGAGGAAGGGATATTTACCATGAATGGACCTGCTACAGGAGCAAAAAGCTCTTATATGATGGATTCAATAACCTTATGCACATAATAACTTGATCTGTTAAGGTCTTTGTTAGCTTTAAAAGAAAAATTAAAAAAAGATCCAAAATAATAGAATTGTGACTGTTTTCCAAACAGTTACCATTACAAAAGGGCTCTCTTGTGTTTATAGTAAAAATCCTCCCAGTTCTGTATTTGAGTGAAAGCTGCATCCTATGGGTGTGGATACATTCTCTAAAATCCTTTAAGTTTATCTTTACATATTGATTTTATGAGCATCAATGACTGTCTTAAATTGAGCCCTGTTCTTTGTCTGCAACATCCCTTGGCATAGAGAAATTCCTAGTGGCTGGAACCAGAGGATTTAGGTGCTAATAGCATCTGTGGTAAAGTGCACTAAAAATCTAACTGTGCACTTCCAGGTGCCAGTTCATTCAGTCATCATGGACTGGCATCTCATTCTCTTCTATCTAATCTGGAGGAAAATGTTATTCTCAGGGCTCTACCAGGTACTGGGAAAGGAAAAACACTGGCTTTGAACCTCTGAAAAAGTCTTGGCAATGGTGTGGATAATATATACTGACCTCCCCATAAGGAAGATCTCTTCTATGTTGTCTTGTCTCCTTTCAGGCAATCATATGGCAGCTTTGTGGCATGTTCAGAGAAACACAGTAAGTATCCAACACCAATAGTGGGGTAATGTTGTTTTGTTTGCCATGTTTCTCTTAGCATTTTCTTTTCTGACTGATAGTTGTTGAGGAAGTACATTTTATACAGGGAAAGTTATAGACATTTGAATGTAACAGATTCTGAGTAATAGGGAACCCTGGCTACCAGAGCCTGCTGACTTTGCAGAAAATAAAATGATTTCTGAAATCATTGTTTAAGAAGCAAATCATTTTTTTAAATGAGGACTCCACCTGGTATACAAAATAGAGTGGAGGATCTGTGCCAGGGAATGAACGCCTAGTGAGGGAAATTAATGATGACTACGTATTCTTAAGAAGCCACATCTAACAGTGGGCAGAAAGCTGGCCTTGGAGAAGGGCCAGCTCAGAAGAAGGAACTGACTGTACTCTTCGCCAATTCCAGTGGGCAGAGCTCAAGGAAGGGAAGCTGAAACAGGGCAGTTGGGGAGGATAAAAGTAGACAGAAAGGAGGCTATTAATTCAAAGTCTTTAAGAATAATATGCGCTTTCACGCTGCAGCTGTTATTTAAGTTAAGGGAACCAAAGAATGGAAAAGAAAGGACAGAACCACAACTCAGCTTCCAGAAGCATTAGCAATAAAGAAGACAGATCTTCCTCTGTTGTTTCATCATGAGGCTTTACTTGTTCACTGAATGATTTTTTTTCTGCTTCTTGTTTCTCTAAGAGCATATCTGATGCATTGAGCTACTCTGCTATGTTCTGGGGTCATGGACAGGTAGTGTATTTGTGTTTGAAAGGGAGCCTTGACTTGAAGAGCTTATTTATCATAGGGGATAGCAAACAATTAGCTAGGCAGGCTTTGTATCTCCTTTCCTGTTAGAAATGTAACAGTTTTAAGTTCAAAAACTGTTATTTATCTAGATTTCTGTTAAATTGATCATCATATTGTATAAACACATGGGTTATAAATGCAAAACGTTACTATAGAAAAGTATGGAGAAATGACACAGAGAAAGATGCAAGAGTGAACAGTAGAGGCAATATGAGGTTTTAGACACCTTCATCTGATCAAGCCCCCTGCTTGGGTAAAGGCATCTTAAGAAGTTGCTGGTTTTAGTGGAACATGATGGTTCAGTCTGGCAATCGCAGCACTAGAGAGGCAGAGACGGGAGCATTCCAAGTTTGAGAGCAGAATGGGCTACGTTGTGCTACAATGTGAGACCCCATCTCAAAAAGAAAGCAAAACAAAACTAGAAAGAAAACTTTACGAAGAAGCTGCAAGCTTGGGGGCTGTATGAAGTTTGAATTGATTGCCAATCGAAGATCTGAGGTGGAAGGGGTTCAGTTAGAGGTCAGCTTCTTGTCAGAATTTTCTAGGATGCAGATGGGATGTCCTGGATATTCTCTGTGCCTGTGGTACTTTGTCATGTGACCACCTAACATAATTTATACTTCCGGGTCCTATGCAGGGCACACGGACCACTAGATTCCAATGTGTAGCGAACATGTTTATTTAACATGTTTTTAGATAGACCTACATTGCTCAATATAACTTCTGTAATGCTGGAGATACACTAGAGCTGTGCTTTCCAATACATACCCACTAGCTAAATGTTTTTGAACACTTGAAATGAGGCTAGGTTAACTGAAGGATGGAATTTAGATTTCATCTGATTTAAATTTAAATTGCCACATATGCCTAGAGGCTACTGTGTTACATAGTACAGAAGCAGACCTTGGAAAATAGCAAAATAGAATAATTGACAATATTTATCTTTAACTTGAAAGAGAAGCCCATTAACTTTGGGTCATCCATTGTGCCCTTATAGCCGTTGTCCCATTGGTAGAGTTCCCTTGTCTTCTTTCCCAGCCTCCAGACAGTAGGCTTCAACTCCCAAAGTTTTATCTTCGCTTTGGATAATAGTGAGTAGCTGGAGTTTTTCCAAATAATAAAAGATTTCCTTGAAGACAAGACATTCTCTAGACACTGCTGTATAAATAAGACAGGGTTTTTAAAGCAGAAATAAAAGCAGCCTTTCCTTCAGCTCTCCCTAGGAATGGCAGCACTAGTGGTTTGAGTCTATTAAATGTCAGCTCTCTCTGACCACACTCCAGGCAGATCATATATATCAATATACATATTTTTAATTCTTTGTCTTTGCTCAATAATAACAAAAGGGAACCAGGTTGAAATCCCATGCGAACCTCCTCAGAATTTAAAGCCCACTTTCCTGAGACAGGATTAGGCAAGATAAAGGCAAAAGCAAGAAAATGAACACAAACACAATTAGACCAGCCCAGCCCTTGAGTCAAGTCATGTGTAATTTCCAATAGAAAAAGATTTAATTATGCCATCATGACTAAAATCACTTATTAAGTGCCCATTTACATGTGATGCTGGACTGGGAAGATATACAGAAAAAGCCAGACTTGGTCTCAGCCCACTAGACAGACAATAATGAAACAGAGGGATATTCAGGATGGGAATTAAATACATTAATGAATATTTACATTCAGTGCAAATGTAGTTCCCACAGAGCAGCCTTGAAACTGAAATAACTAGAGAACAAAGCTCTGGGCTGTTCTTCCTTGGATGCATTGGATTCAGAGAGCACAGGGAGGATGAAGAAGTCTCTTTGAATATGTTATTCTCTCTATGGTGAATGTGAAAATAATGTGTATAGGACAAGCACGTGCATTTTGAGGGCTGTGGGGCAGGAGAAGAGTCTACAGTTTATGCAGTCTGGAAGCTATTCCAGAGCAAACCAGAGAAACCCAGGCCAGTGTGTACTTCTCTCTGCAGCATGCATTAATATAGGTCATAGAGGGTGTGTGGAAGGGAAAGGAAAATAAAATGAGTCAAGCAGGCAGCAGACATGCATCATCAGAATCTCAGCTGGGAGTGGGCAAGGGTTTTCCTAAGCAACAGTATAGAAAGAAGAGATGAAATGTAATAGGAATTGGAAATAAAGGGAAATATGAGGCTGAGAAAATGAATCCAAATGTTTGCTTAAAACATAGGGATTAAGACTACAGGGTACCTATGAAGTACAGAATCAAGTATCAAGAAACTAGGCAGATGGGAGAAATAAAGGTTGAGCAAAAAAGGGGAGCTATTTGGGCTCACGCTATAGACAACAGCTTCAGCAGTTTGAAGTCTGCTTTTAAGGTGGCACATGCTCTACTACATGCTCTAAAAATAACCTATCACTTGATAGGAAAGAAACTGGTAGATTCAGCATTGCACAAATCTGTGCGCTAGTTGATTGAGCACCTAGAGTGCTAGAATAATCCACATCCAAACCAAATGGCCATTTTGGGGTAAGAAAAGAGTTAAACTTATGGAAGCAAAGAAGTGGATGGTAGCTGCCAATGCCTGGGAGCCAAAGAAATGTGGAGCTGCTCCTCTGTGGATAGGAACCTCAGTTATGGAAGAGGAGAAAATTCTAGAGATCTGTACAACACTATGCCTACAGTTACACCACTGTATTGTATAGTTCAAAATGTTAAGAAAGTGAGTCTCAAGTTAAATAGTCTTTTAAAAATTGAACAAAGATTTTAATGAATAATATAGAGCACTTCCTAATACAGATATATGGAAGCACTAAATGTGAGAGCTTCCCAAAATTTAATTAATTTTATGACTATAATCAAGAGCACACAGAAGCTCTGGCACCTATAGGAGATCTGCACACAACATAAGACATGAATATAGGTAGGGAAACAGTTGGGAGAGATAGGTCTGTATGCCTGGAAAACATGGGATATGGATAAAATAGGGTAAGAGGGTAAATGTGATTATGGTACTTTGCAACATATATATATATATATATATGAAATTGTCAAAACTATACATATTGCATACATATGTACACACACATACACACATTCTATATAAGACATAAAATATGATAATAATCTTTCTTTTTCCCCAAAGTTAAACCTCTTCTGTCAAATTCCTTTAGACTCATTTCATATTTTTGTTTTACTCTCATTTTATTAGTTCTTTTATAATTTTGTACAGTGTATTTTATTTTATTTTATTTTATTTTGGCTTTTCGAGACAGGGTTTCTCTGTGTTGTACAGTGTATTTTAATAGTATTCATTACACTCCCCCCAACTTCCCCCAGATCCCTTCCTTCCCTACCTGCTCAACTTTAGATCCTCTTTTTAAAATTATATATATATATATATATATGTGTGTGTGTGTGTGTGTGTGTGTGTGTGTGTGTGTGTGTGTGTTAAAATATAATCAAATGATTTCCCTCCTTCTGTTTCTTTTTTTCCCACTTCTTCCATGTACTCCCCCCAACACCCTCTCAAATTCATGGCCTATTTTGCTTTGTTATTATTACATATGTGTATAAATGCACAAATACATAAATTCAACCTGTTGATTCCATTTAGTGTTACTTGTATATGTACGACTTCAAGGATCCACTTGGAACTATGAGACCAATTAGGGGGTTTAATCTTTGGTGATGACTAATTTTCTCTCTCTCTCTCTCTCTCTCTCAGCTGTTTTTAGTTACCTGTAGCTCTTTGCTAGGGGTGGAGCCCCATTAGATTTCTCCTCTCCATGTTAGCATGTCTATTGGTGTTCAGGTCCTGTTTAGGGAGCCATATTCTTAAGTATCATGGGTAAAGCTTCCCTGTCATTTCTAGGAGACAAGCTACCATATCAGACTTCCTGTTCCTCTGGCTCTTAAAATCTTTCTAGCCCCTCTTCTGAATTGTTTCCTGAGCTTAGATGCAGGAGCTGTGTTGTAGGTAGATCTCAGTACCCCTGATCGGTTCTTTATATTTTGACTAGTTGTGGTCTTTTGCAATGGTCTCTATCTGCTTTAAAGAGATGCTTCTTTGATGAGGGGTGAGAGCTATATTTATCAGTGAGTAGAAGGGTAAATAGGAATTATGCTGGTTTAATAAAGTGGCAGTAGAAAGTTCTTTTCTAAGATTCATGACCTCACTAGCCCCAGGAAGTTGGGTAGATTTCTAGTACCAGGCATGAGTTTCCTCCCGTTGAGCAGGCCTTAAGTTCAAGTAGATAGCTGTTAGTCACTGCCAAGATATGAGTGCCACTATTGAACCTTAAGTGATATCTGGCCATGCTGATCATTGTTGTGATTCACAGGCATCACACAGCTGGGTGGGACTATAGGTTGTTTCACTCCCCTGGCAGTTTGTGTAACACTTTATGGTACTATGAAGTTTAGTCCTCAGAAAGGAGGCTTCCAGATGAAATCCAGGACAGATCCTCTGAGTCCTGTGTCCAAAGTACATGATGTGTTCAGCAGTAGGGACTTATTTTAAGTTCTGGGAGGAAACCAAGGGCAACAGCAATACTCGATATTGTTTTGGGAGTCTCTTGGACATCTCTCAGTGGGGTTTCCTGCCTTGTACTGGCTTTCTTAGAGAGTCTATGGCTCTTGGAGGTGGTATCATTGTCAGCCCAAGTGGGTAATTTTAGATAAATTATAAAAAATTAATGTGATTTTTTATGGCTTTTTCAAATATCCTTAGTGTTATTTTTTCTATCCTCTCCCCATCCTTCTTTATTGACTCCTGTCTCCTCCCTAGTTAAACTCCCCTCTATCTTCCCCTTCATATCACTAGTATTTGTAAAAATCAGGTTAAATATTCTTACTGCCATCATGGGTGAGACAGCTCACAAAAGCTGGGAAGCTAGAGTACATTAGACAGTCTGGAAGCAGCTCAACAGGTTGAAGTTTTTAAACAGATTAACTTTTCCTTCTCATGTCTTAAAAAGAATATGAGTAAATCTATTAATGAAATCTCTGAAAACTCAAACAAACAGTGGAATGAAATGAAAAAAGGCTGATCAAGACCAGAAAGTAGAAACAGAATCAATAAAGAAAATCCAAACTGGGGAAAAACTGGGAATGAAAAATTTAGGAACTTGAAGACAAGCCTCACCAATAGAATACAAGTGATAGAAGACAGAATCTCAGACGTTGAAGACAAGAGAGAAGACATAGTTAACTCAGTCAAAGAAAATGTTAAATCTAAAAAGAATTCAGGCACAAAACACCCAGGAGATTTGGAACACTATGAAAAGACCAAATCTAAGAATAATAGGAATCAAGGAAGGAGAAGAAACCCAGATCTGCCAGTATCGCCACCAGCACTCTGGGCGTAGGCAGAACCAGTCCAGCTGGTCTCTACCTGGAGCTGAGTGGGAGGGTGAATGTCGCAGCCCAGCCCCCAATCCCCCGGGGTTAAACACACTGGACCAGGAGTCTGTCAAAGCAGGAACTCGTTTTATTGAATCAGGCATGGGCTTATATAGGGTGGGGTGAAGGGGAAGGGGTCTTGGGGTGACGTGGGATAGGGTAAGGGTAGAGGGCAAATGAGGTTTTTCCATGATAATGATAGACCCCAAAAACAGGGTACTACCTTCTCGGGAAGAGGGCCCCCAAAATCCCAGACTCCAGTCCAGTTGATGCAATCTGCAAGAGGTTTATTACAAGGCAAAAATAAGACAAACGGTTGTACAATCGGGCCCTCTTGAACTCTCTCGAGCAAGAGAAGCCCCGAACTGAAATCACACACAGTTTTTAAAGGCAAAAATCACAGAATTACAGTTTTCATACAGATCTATCTTTGATTGGTTCGTGTCTAGGGACTTTCCACAAAGTTTGGCTTAATTATAGGGTGGGTGCTCATTGTCATGGAGACCAGAGTTGTGGCATTCCAGAGCCAAATAATCGTTATCACCTGAATGTCTTGTGGCATCCTGTGACATCCTGTGGTCAAGCAATCGAGGTTCTGCTGGAGAACTTTGGGGGGTTTATACAAGGTCACAGTGACTTTCCCCGGAACTCCTGTAATTGTCCTAGCTACAATTGAGCAATTATCTCTTTGCCAGAAACCTCCGGTTGTGGAGGAGCAGCGGCTGGACAGCGTATCTTAACAGAAATCTTGACCTCCATTAAACAGTAATTTAGCAATTCTGCTCTGGCTTTAGCTTCTCAATCCTAAGGGAGGGAGTGTCAGGCCTAAAGAGTATGGGGGTTCCAGGCCTTAGGAAAGTTGGGGTCTTACAATAGCAGTAGCTAGGTAGAGGTGGTCTTGGTGGTTGGGCTGTGCTGAGTCACTCCTAAGTGGGAGTCATGGTCCAGAGACAGGTCACCAAACTCAAGTTAGGCTCAGGAAGTTGCACTGGGCCTCACAAAGCCCAACAATACTAGAGTTAGGCTTAGGGAGTTACACTGGGCCTCACGCCCGGGCCTTATGAGGCCCAACACAGATCAAAGGCACAGAAAATATTTTCAAAAAAATTGTAGAAGAAACATTTTCTAACCTAAAGAAGGAGGTGCCTATCAACTACAAAAATCTTATACAATACCAAATAGACTCAACCAGAAAAGAAATTTCTCATGACACATAATAATCAAAACACTAAATATACAGAACAAGGAACAACTGTTAAAAGCTGCGAGGGAAAAGACCAAGTAACTTTGAAGATACAGCTATTAGAGTATACATAATTTTGTCAATGGAGAGCCTAAAATCCAGGAGGGCCTGTACAAAGGGTCTACAGACTCTAAGAGACCACAGACGTCAGCCCAGACTAATAGACCCAGCAAAACTTTCAATCACAATACATGGAGAAAATAAGACATTCCATAAAAAAAACAAATTTAAGCACTATCTATCTATAAGTTCAACTCTACAGAAGGCACTAGAAGGTAAACTTCAACCTGAAAAGATTAACCACACCCAAGAAAACAAAAGGAATAAATAATCCCAGCTCAGCAAATTAAGAGGGTGATGGTGGGGGATCCATAACACATCAATGAAATAAAGGGATCATTTGCTCATTGTTGTTTCCCAACATCAATGGTCTCAATTGCCCAATAAAAAGGCACAGACTAGCAGATAGGATATGAAAACAGGATCCATCATTCTGCTACACCCAAGATTAACATCAAGGATAGACATCATCTCAGGGTAAAGGGATGGAAAAAGATATTCCAAGCAAATGTACCTAAGAAACAAGCCAGTGTAACCATTTTAATATCTGACAAAATAGACTTCACATTAAAACTAATCCAAAGAGATAGGAGGATACTACATACTCAACAAAGGGAAATCCACCAAGAGGATATTGCAGTTCTAAACATTTATGCACCAAAAAGAAGAGCACCCAAGTTCATAAAGGAAACACTACTATAGCGTAAATCACATATTAATGCTCACACACTAATTAATAGTGGGAGATTTCAGTTCCCTATTCTCACCAACAGACAGATTTATACAGATAAGAACTAAACAGAAAAATGCAAGAGCTAAGTAAATGTCATAAAGCAAATGGACCTAACATATATTTACAGGATATTTCACCCAACACAAAAGAATGTACCTTCTTCTCAGTACCTCATGGAACTTTATACAGAATTGACCACATACTTAGATACAAAGCAAGTCTCACCAGACACAAGAAAATTGAAATAACACCCTGTATTCTATCACCCTGTGTCCAACCACCACATATTAAAGCTGTACATAAGCAAAAAACAGAAACAAAAGAAGGCTTACAAACTCTTGGAAACTGAACAACTCTACTGAATGAAAAATATAGCTGGATACAAAATTAATACACAAAAATCAGTAGCCTTCCTATATACAAAGTACAAATGGACTGAAAAGAAATCAGGAAAAGAACACCTTACACAATGGCCTCAAATAATATAAAATTTCTTGAGGTAACTCTGAACAAGAAAGTGAAAGACTTGTGTGATAAAAATTTTAAGAGATTGAAGAAAGAAATCAGATGATAGAAAGATCCTCCATGCTCATGAACCAGTAGAATTAGCATAGTGAAATGGACATCCTACCAATAACAATCTACAGATTCAATCCAATACCCAACAAATGTCCAACAAAATTCTTCATAGATCTTGAAAGGACAATTTTCAGTTTCATATGAAAACACAAAAAAATCCTAGGATAGCTAAAACAATCCTTCATAATAAAAGGACTGCTGGAGGTATCACCATCCCTGATTTCAAGTTGTACCACAGGGCTACAGTAATAAAAATAACATGATATTGGCACAAAAACAGACACACTGATCAATGGAATAAAACTGAAGACCCAGATATAAATCCACACACCTATGAACATCTGAGTTTTGATAAAGAAGCCAGAAATACACACTGGGAGAAAGACAACATCTTCAACAAATGGTGCTGGTCAAATTTGATATCTGCATGTGGAAGAATCCCAATAGATCCATATATGTCACCCTGCACAAAACTCAACTCCAAATGGATCAAAGACTTCAACATTAAACCAGATATACTGAACCTGATAGAAGAGAAAGTGGAAAACAGGAGAAAACTTCCTGAACACAACACTCTTTGCACAGGCACTAAGATCAATAATTAACAAATGGGACCTCATGAAATTAAAAAGCTTCTGCATGGCAAAGGACATTGTTATTTGGACAAAGCAGCAGCCTACAGAATAAGAAAAGATTTTTACCAACTACATTTATGATATACAAAATCCATAAAGAAATAAGTAACACTAGATATCAAGAAAACAAATAACCCAATTTAAAAATGGGATACAGATTCAAACAGAGAATACTCAAAAGAGGAAACTCAAACATTTGAGAAACACTTAAAGAAATGTTCAACATCCTTAGTCATCAGGGAAATGCAAATCAAAACTACTTCGAGATTTCATCTTACACCAGTCATAATGGCCAAGATCAATAACACAAGTAACAGCTCATGCTGGTGAGGATATTGAGTAAAGGGAACACTCATTCATTGTTGGTGGGAGTGCAATCTTATACAGTTGCTATGGAAATCATTGTGGCAGTTCCTCAGGAAGATGGGAATTGATTTACCTAGAGATCCAGCATTATACTTCTTGGGTATATATTCAAAGGTCACTTCACCCTACCACAGAGGCACTTGTTTGAACATTTTCATTGCTGTGTTATTCATAATAGCCATAAATTGAAAACAACCTAGATGTCCCTCAATCAAAGAATGGATAAAGAAAAGATGGAACATTACAAAATGAAATTATGAATTTTGCAGGTAAATGCATGGAACTAGAAAAAAAATCATTCTGAGAGAGATATCCCACAACCAGAAAGACAAATGGTTTATATTTGCTTATATGTGCATATTAGCTGTTAAGTCAATGATAAGCAAGCTACAATCCATGTAATCACACAGGATAGGTATAGAGTAAGGGACTAGAGGGAACAGATAGATCTTCTTAGGAAAGGGAAATAGAATAGATAATTATAGATGGATGGAGGGGGTCTTGAACAAGAGGATTAAGTAGAGGGGAAGGGGACAAGTGAGGGAATATGGGGTAAGGCAGCTAAAATTAACTGTCATTTGAGTAGTATGGAAACTGTCTTAATCATTGTGCTATTGTCATGAAAACACACCATGATAAAGCAACTCTTAAGAAAGAAAGTATTTAATTGGGGGTTTGCTTACAGTTTCAGAGGTTTAGTCCATTATATTATAGTGGGGAGCATGGCAGCCTAGCAGCATGTAGGCATGTGCTAGAGCAGTAGCTGAGAGCTCTTCATCCTGATCCATAGGTAGACAGATGCCGTCCTGGCACAGGCTTTTGACACCTCAAAGCCCACCCCCAGTGACATGCTTTCTCCAGTAAGGCCATGCCTCCTAATCCTTCTAATCCTTCTCAAATAGTGCCACTCCCTGATGATTAAGCATTCAAATATATAATCCAATATGGGCCATTCTTGTTCAAACCACCACAGAAACTTAATACAGAAGAAACTTCCTAAAATGTACGTATTTGAGGGTATTTGGTTTCATTACAGAATTTTGAAAACAACATTTGTTTTTGTTGTTTTCCTTCTCACCCATATCTCATTCCCTTCCTTGTGCATTCTAATCCCAGTCGCCTCCTTTCAGTTCATGTCACATGTGTCCTTTTGTACTCTTTTCTCTTTCCCTAACACTGGCATTTCTCTCTTTTCATTCTATTCAACAAACGAATGGATAATGTAACTATGACACACATACACAATAGATTTTTCTCAGCTGTAAATAAAAATGAAATTGTGAAATTTTAATGAAATGGTTATATTTTGGAAGAATTATCTTAAGTGAGGTGATCCAGACCCAGAAAGGCAAAAACCACATATTCTTTCTCATTAAGATTCTAAATCAATGTTTGTACATATGCATTATCTTGTAGTATCTTTATAAAGCATACAACATGGCCTTTGCCCCAGTGAAAAGTAAACCCTGATCTGGGATGTGGGAATCAGAGAATCCAATTATTGAAATCTTATTTTAAAAGGCAAGGTGCCATGAAAGATATTGTGACTACTTTGGACCAGAGTGATAAATGGAACAGATACCTTGGCAGATCCAGGACAGAAGTGACCCAATAATCTCAGCCGTCCACAAAAGATTCTTAAGTGAGAAAAACTTACAAATTGTTATTAAAGAACCAATTAAGAACATGGGCTTCTGAATCACATATCATGGGTTCAAATCTGTTCTCTCACTTTTTTTATTTTTATTTTTTTTTCAGTAAGGAAATTAATTTATCTTTCTTGGCCTCATTGTCCTTAGTTTTGGAATGATAATTCCTGTATAAGGACTTGATAATTAAAAGTGAGTTTAAAAATGGAAAACACGTAGCTTGGGTCATTTGCATACAAAATAATTGAAATATAGTGGCTATCAGAAATTTAGATGTACATATCACAAGTACACATCTCATGTGCATTACTAAGATTTTTTATATTAACTTGTGGATATACAGAGGAATGCATATTATATTTTAATTTCTATTAAAGATGGATTCTGTTATTTTCAATATACATTCTTGTGTTCTTCATATATTTACTGTTTATGAATCCTTTTGGGTGTGATTGCATTCTTGTGTTCCTCATGTATTTACTGTTTATGAATCCTTTTGGGCGTGATTTCTAGCTTGGACAATAAGTTCCAAGATAGCAATTGCTGCCAAATTCTTGATGCACTTAAGTGAGCAGAAGTGATGAGGTAAACCTCTCATATAAAAATGGCCACCTTTACACACCGTATACAGCCTTGGTGCAGGGGGAGGGTCTTGGACCTGCCTCAGCTGAATGTACCAGGCTCTACTGACTCCCCATGGCAGACCTTGCCTTGGAGGAGGTGGGAATGGGGGGGTGTTGGGGGGAAAGGCTGGGGGGTGGGAGGAGGGAGGAGAAGGGTATCTGTGGTTAGTATGTAAAATGAATAGAAAATCTCTTAATAATAATAAAAGATTTATGTTTATGACCAGAAAAATTGCTGTATGAAAGAATCTTCAAACCAAGGCAACAACATATAATGAGGACAAAATTTGCACCATGTATAATTCCACATTTTTGATCATTTAGGCTGAAGTATCAAAGAAAAACTTAGAGTAAAATTTTAAATAAGCAAGGCTATAAGTAAATTCTTAATTTCATCCAATTAACTATACCAAGAAACCTCTATATATACATATATATAAAACACGGTTTTCGATTGGTCAAGACAAAAAATTATTAAAGCATATATTACATTGATATTTTTGTCCTATGTTCAGAATACCCCAGTGCTCTTACTCTAAGACCTTAACTGTTCAAATATTTTAACTTACATAGATATCTCCTGAAACTAATTTAATGTAAAAATTTCCAGTTAACTCTGATTTTATTACTTTTGACTTATTCATACCAAGCTTAAAATAAAATAATAAAAAAAAGTTTCAAAAAAAATTAAAATAAAAATTGCCACCTTTATTAATCACCTGGGCAATCATGGATGTCTTTCACCTTCTACTACTATAGCACCTACAGAGAAGAGATGCCTCATTAAATGTGCCTGTGGCTTTACCTGGACTCTTCTTGATGCTAGTCTCCTAGAAAAATTATTGGGGATTGTTGGCAATTATATTTTTACCTGGAATTGTGAGCCAGATAAATTATTTCCTCCTTAAAACAAAAAAGAAAATTATGACCATTTAAATGGGTGTTTTAATTGCTAAGCACACATACACACACCATTTATTTGTGGAACTGAAGTCTCAGTTTTCATCTAATATATGCAGAAGAAAACCTCAGCAAATGATCACTCAATCAGAAGGAAAAACACTTCGAAACATTTAGTCATATACCAAAGAGAATATGACTGTTTATTTTCCTTCATTGTCAAATAAAGGTCACAACATACACTACAGATGGGTTCTGATATGCCACTGTTGTTAGGATATCTACTTCCAAACAAACAAACAAATGAAAAATACTAGAAGGTCATACCACCACTCCTATCCCGGTCTTTAAAGGTAATGCCAGAATCAATCTTCCCCAAGGATGAAAGATGTAATAGAGTCACTATATTAGGGAAAGCAATTGTGGGGAAGCTTTAAGCCTGCATTGGATCAACCCCTCTGATACACTCCTGTCTTTTTTTGAGATGATGCTCTATAAAGTTGTGTCCTTTCTCACATTGATTCTTCTCAGAAGGCTAGGATTGGGTAGCATGACTGATGGAAGAGGAGACACAGTTGTATCTGGGCTAGATAATTCTGAGTGATGAGCAGACAGTATCACACATTGTGAGAGACAGTGTCTCACACAAGATGTATGTGCCCACCTGCAAGTTGAAGTCAAGTTAATCAATTTAACACTTAATCTTGGGCCTAGGTAGCAAAGAAAACAATTCAAGTAGAGATAGAAATGGCTTAACTAATAATCAAGAGAAATATTTAGTTGTAGAACATGTATGTCAACATCCCATTGTCTGAGAAAACAAAAACTTAGTGTTAGATTATGGAATCTTTCATTAACTTCTGTCATTTAGAAAGTACAAATCTTAAGGCAGAAGCAATATAAAATAAAGTAGATATCTCCATAAAATTATATGTTAAAAAATAAGAAATCATAATCTATTTATACGAGGGGGTAAATCCTCATGATGTCACCTGGATCTCTGTTGCATGATGTATCACAACAGAATAAGGAACTTAAAACTAATTAAAGCTAACTGAATAAAATTGAAATGTTTTTATTATTTCCAGAATCCAAAACAAAAAAAAATCTCATAGGAAAGAGCCTGGTAATAATATTTTTTTACTCAGAAGAAACTTGTAACCCAGCTATGCCTGTGTTTGCAGAAGGCCCAATGTCTCATCCATTTCTCAGCCCGCAAGATTAAACAAATACCTGAAATTCAAATGTTCTGAATAGGAGCTCCCTGGTCACCTGGTTATTCTATTGCAGGTCAGGATAAGTCTCGAGAGCTCTGTTTCCCTTCCTGCAAAATAATATTCTCCTTCCTCACCTCTCATTTCTCTTGCTGAGTGCAGAAAGTGATGTCTTTATGACCCAAGGAAGCAATGTGTGATTTAGAATTGCTAACTAGAGCCATAAACAATGGCTGAGATGTACTCACTACCTTCTAATTTATTTCCTCTCCATCTGATTGCAGGCAGAAAATGAAACGTTACTGTTTATTTGAAGGAACAATATTTTTATAGCTCAAATTTACCAAGGTAGATTTTGAGTCTGTTTAACGTAAATTTCTCAGATTTAAACCTCAAGTCCATCTATGATTTTCAGGGTAGAAGTATAAATTATGTGAAAGTTTCAAGGTAAGAATTTTTCTAAATTTTTATATTTTGAAGCTTCTGTTGAAGTATTAGATCCAGTGGGCCAAAAATACTCAGAAGAAAGTGATAGTCTCTCTCTTTAGCCTCCTATCCTGAAATAGGACTGTTGACCCTCCAAGATCTTCATATTATGGGATGTTTCCTTCTTCTTCTAGACTTCTCCCTTTACTAACATTACTGTATATGTCTATCCTACAGCTGTAGTTTGCTTCACCCTCCTTCCATTTACCAGAGACTCTCAAAAATGAGAATTTAGAGTAAACTTAGTTAAGATGTGACTAGGAAGTACTGCGAGGTAGACAAGAAGTAAGGAGAGCAGATACCAATAAAAGGAACACTAATGAGATGGCTATATCCATGAAGACATGGGGTGCATAAAGTTACCGTAGGTGGACTTATAACCATAAAGAAACTGCCCACCTGGGAAGATCAAGGGCATCTGAGTGGGATACCAACAGGATGTTGATATTGATAACATATACTCTTCTTCCTTTATCTTTTCTCCATCATATTTGCTATCTCAATATCATCTCAGATCTTAATTTGCTTTCCAAATCTATTTGAGTTATCTCATATAGGCTTCCACCACCAAAATTCACATGTTTAAATTCATGTTACTTGCATGGACTCTTGTAAGCAGTTACTTTGTTATCTCTTCAATAAACACAAGTGTGGGCATGGCTAATAAAGGACAAAGTTTTAGAGAGTCAGAAGTAAATGACACAGCTTTGGCTAGGAATAACAAGTTGAAACTGTGAAGGGATATTGGGACCAAGCCATGAAGCCTTGGAAATGTTGTTAATGAATGGGAGCTGTTCAGTATGTATCATGGTGGATTACGGAGTACAGGTGTTTAAGGAGTATGGTCAGAGACACACTAGAAAGACATAATCCTGGGGAAATATGGTGGGGATAGAGGGATAGTAATCTCTCTCTTTCACTCCCTCCCTCTGTCCCTCTCTCCTTCTTTCATTCCAGTTGACCTTCATTTGAGATCTATCTACACACAGATTGAATGGCCAAGTCATTGAGGGAGAGATACCACAGATAAACTATAGTGGATATTTCTTGTGTTATTTAGCCTAGACTGAAGCCAACAGTTATTCAAACTGTAATCTAGGTTTTTCTGTGAAGATGGTGTGTAGACATGATTAAAATCAACAAACAATTGGTTTTGAATAAATGAAAGTATTCTTTATAATCTGGGTGGATTTGAAAGGCGAGAAGGGCAGAAATGAGGATTCCCTGGAGTAGAAGAAATTCTGCCTGTGGACAACAGTATAGCTCCCACCAAACTGCTCATGAGTTTTGACTTACCAGTCCTCATAATAATCACTTAAGCTGGTTCTATAAAATAAAAAGCTATCTACGTATCCACCCATCCACCCACTCACTTATGATGTCCCCACATAGCTACAGGTCTCCCAAGCTTCTTGCACTGGTTCCCTCTCCTTTCTGATTTGGTTCTGGGGATGCTAGCAGCCTACTGTTCCTGTGAACACTAGAACACATCACTATTCCTTGTTGTTTTCTCTTGATCTGTCCATAGTTTATAAGTAATTCCTCAGTTTCTTTTCAATAATGCCTGTGAGATTACTTTATAAATTGCTGCCAGCGTCCTGACCCACACAAGTATGGAGGAAGATGTCTAACTTAAAAACCCAATAAAAGGCATTAGGAGTTTACCTTGGTAAATAGGTTATTGTTTGACATGAATGACCAATTTGTCCATTGTTGATATACAATCTAGAAGTTGAGACTCCAACTCTGGAATAAGATTGTTTCAAAATATCAGTTTCACAGTTACTAGCTATACAACCTTTGAAATACACATACCTATTTTGAGCTTCAGGGATTTTTTTTTAATTTGAAAAATAGAGATAATAATTCAGTGCCTTAGAGCCCTCTGCCATGCTACTGATGAGATCATAATAGCACCACCTATTGAAGCTATTGTGAAGATTAAATGGGTAAGCCTAAGTGAAATGCTCACAACAGCTCAATGAGGGGGTCACTAAATGTTGGCTGCTACAACCATAGTAGTTATTATTATTCTTCTCTTTCTCTTACCTGACATGTAAGAGGCAGAGTGACTTGGCATTGCGTTTAGAACATGAAAGACAATTTTCATTATATCCAGTTGCATTTTTGATGCCCTGTGCAAAATTATTTAGCTGAACAAAATGAAACTGAGCACTTGAATTGATGCTGAGATATTCCCGGGCTCCTTCCAGTGGCTGCACCCAGAGTGTTAGTGCCAGGAATCTTAAATCTTCTTTCTCCTGTTTCCTTGTCAATTTTCAACAGCCAAGCCAAAGATTCAATTATGCTCTTCACCCTAGAAAGGGCAAACAGGATTTCTGTTTCCCATGCTTGAATGCGTGAGCGTGTGGCTCAAGGTGAGACTTCCAACCTCTGCAGTCTGGTGTCATATATGGCTGACGGTTTGTGCAAGTCCATTTTCTTCTCAGCATGATTTGTTTCATGCCTGAATGATATGGAAAATCTAGGGGTTTTACAGTTTGCAGATCTGACATTAAGATATTCTGGCAACAGTACACATAAGGGATAATAGAAGGGGAATCGTGGTTCCTACTCAGCAATGGTAACAGGATAAGAGCCCTGCTTAGTCAAGGTTCTTTTAGTTGAAAGTTATAGAACCCTGCTAGGATTTGCTTATGCTCCAAAGAGGAATGTATTGTGAGAATACTTGGATAATAATAAAACTCAAGGGAGGAAAGTAGAGCCAGCCTCTTGGGGACTTAGTTTCATGAGTAGAAAGTTATAGCAACAGGTTGAGATTGTCTGTCTGTCTCACTGCCATTTCTCTCCTGTCTTCCTCACTCTGTCACTTGCATGGTGACTTGTCATCATGCATGATAGGTAAGGACTGATCTGGAGTTCCCATGTTTACCTATCATCCATTCTAGACACAAGAGAAGACCAACTTGAGTTATTTGGAATCTCAATCGCACCTCCCAAAGGGAGAGACTGTGATTTTTACCCACCCTGGGGGTGGTGTCTCCTTTGTATCTAGTAAAACTTTTGTTCACGTAACACAAACATGTTAATGCCCCACACCCGTGGATAAAGGGAGTCAGTCTTAGAAAGTGATGGGAGGTTAACTTTGCCACTAACAGACATCCTTAAATGTCTCTCCACCTTATTTTCCCTCCCTCTTTTCTCTATTTCCTCCCATTTTCTCATTGTAAAAACAAATTTGTCTTACCTGAGTAAAACAGGAATATTTTTTACTTCAATTTAATAATTTCTCCATATTCCTACAGTAACTGAACTGGACTAATAAATCATAGCATACATTTTAAATTCCTAGGACCTTGGAAATTTATTGAACTAACTACTAGATGTTAAGGGTTTCTTGTAATTTAAAATCAAATTTTGTGGTTGTCAGTTTGAGATCTAAGTGTGCATTACAAACACTATCGTCTTTGTGAAGAGTTCAATAATCTTGGACTTTATTGCAGATTCAGAAATTAGCCTCAGGGCATGTTTGTAGAGTTATTGACATCATGTGGTCTGAAGAGAGAGGTCGGGCTCCCATTTTGAATTGCAATTACCTCCTAAGTCTAGGATGTTGTAACCTATTAATGGACTTATTGTTGTGTACTCTTAGGACTTGGCATGATGAGTCTATTCTTGACCACAGGAGCAGATGAAAATTTCTCAGTGATGAAAGCAATGATAGCAGCAGCAGCAGCAGCGGGGAAGAGGGGAATGTCTGTAGGAGGTATCAAATGCTCAGTAGTGATGGCAGTATGGGGTATTGTGTGTGCTAATGAGGACCTTAAGAGAGTCTAGAGAAATGACAGAGCTTTTTAGATAAACTTCATTTTATATTTTGACAGAGCGTAGTGTTCCTGTCATTTTGCTAAGTATGAAGCCTAGAGCACCGGTGTCCTGGGAGGACAATTTCTTCCAGAAGACTGAAAAAAAGGCCTAGGGTGTGGGAGGATACAGCTCTGATGCTTTGCACGAGGACAGCTGGACATCAGAGGCAGGGATACTAAACATTTTGGACAGAAAGACAAAGAAACCACTGTGAGCTCTCTCTCTATGGGGCACCTTTTAGTTTAGAAGCTTTCACTTGATACGATCATCTACTTTCTGGCAAATAAGACAGATAACATTTAGATACTATGCATTCAATAGATATTTTATTTTTTTGTCTCTTCTTATTTGTTTTCATTGTTCAAATAACAAGCTTTGAAAATATCATCGATGTCAGACATATGCCTTGACCTTCACCAATGTTCCTGGAAGCCCACAGTGAGAGGAGAAAACACTGTAAGCAGAGGCTCAAGCCAAAGCAGGAATTTGACTTATCATCTCTGGAACACAAACTGCAATGGATGCTAAGGGTAAGAGGAATGAGTAGGTGTGGCTATTTCTTGGTGACTTTAATCAGATATGTTTTCTTACTGGTCAAGTAAATAAAGTCACCATCCAGCACATATAAGATAATAAGCTATAAGTCGCCATGAGAAACAATAAAGTATGGAATTTACTTTCTCTTCTTATTTTCCACATTTTCTTCACTGTCCTTGGGTAGGGGAGTGGTTTTTCAAAAGCTTGTATTATTCACTTCATTATTTAAACACATTTTATTGATCACCAACTGTGTTCAAAAGATTATTTTCAGTCCGATGTTAATGAACACCAGCAAATGGAATGGTGCAAAAAAAATGGAGACATAATATTCTAAATAAAGGGGTGATGTGTTCTTGGATTCAGTTTGCTAATATTTTATTGAGTATTTTTGCATCGATGTTCATGAGGGAGATTGGTCTGTAATTCTCTTTCTTTGTTGCATCTTTGTGTGGTTTGGGTATCACGGTGACTGTA
>LZPO01047450.1:1695988-1710294 GCA_001675575.1 Neotoma lepida
GCACAATGCTGAACTTGGTAAACATCTTAAACTCCAGTAGGACAAGGGCCATCTCCTTTCATATGTGTTACTATTCCATTGACTCCAGTTCTAGTCCATTTATTACTCACTACTTTCTTTTCTTCCTCCCCACTCCACATATGCTTAACATTCAGTTAATTTGGAAACCTTTAGAAGACAGGAAACAAATCTTTTCTCATTCACTCTCTCATGGTGTGTTTGCCAGGGCTGGATGGAGCTATGTGGCTTGTGAAAAAAATCAGTCAAAACAATGTTGAGCTCCTTTCCTCATACCTTGACTTAGCAAAAGCTGACTCTCTTTTGCTATGGCAAATGAGAACGTTAAACCTGAGCCAGACAATGTGGTTTTACATAGTTATTATTTGTCACCATGATGTTAACAGCCTTCAAAAGATACCTTTAGTTCTTGGAGCCTCAGTTTTTGCATCTTTAAAATGAAGTTAATAGTACTGGCCTTACCAGCATCTTTGAGGATGACAACTGGTAAACTGTAAAATGTCAAAAAAACAGAAATTATGATTATTAATTTTAGTCAAACTGAAATACAAATAAACTGGAAGAAGGACTCGTTATGCTGCCTTTATGACTCCCCCTTTCCTAAGCTTGGTATGTACTTAGTGCTTATACTTGCAAGAAGTCCTTTATAAATATTTATTGAATACACAAAAAATTCCCCAGCTCAGATACATGCTGTTCTAATATAGCCTAATGGAAACACCCCTTGACCAGAAAGTCTAAGCAAATAACTCATTATTTGCTATGGATTTTGGTTGTCTTTTGTAGCTTATATAAGTATCATGATACTCACAGTTTGGGAACTGTCTTAAATACTGTTTAAAAGAGTAGAAAGGATCTATAAGCAAACACATTAATCCTGTAATATTTGAGAGAGATACATTCCTAAACCCTCACGAAGTTCCAAATTTGCAAATACTATTGTGAAAGAAAATGAAGTAATTAAGGCTAATGCTTTCCAAAATGCAGAAGAAAGACTGTGAGGGGAGTTTACTCCTCATATCTGCTAAAGATGGAACCCCAAAATATTCTAATCAACTTGGAGAAATAACTGAAGTTGACATCTCTGAGGCAGGAGACTGACTACCTTAATTGATAAACTAATCATTTATAAAGGGTTTATAATTTGGAATTACTGTCTTTCTAATAGACTGCCTCTGGAAAGAACTTGTGGGAGTCTCTTATTCAAAACTTCCTGCAGGCTGGAGAGGTGGCTCAGCAAATAAGAGCACTTGTTGCTCATGCAGATAGCTAGGTTCGGTTTGCAGCACCTGTGTGGTGACTTAGAACCATCCATAACTCCAGTTCCAGGAGATACAATACTTCTGACCTCTGTGGTCTCCTGCATGCATGTGATGCACATGTCTACAGTCAGACACATATACATTCTCTCTCTCTCTCTCTTTCTCTTTCTGTATGCATATATATATATATGTTCCACCATATATATGATCTCTCTATATATATGAAATATGCATGTATGTATATATATTTATATATGTATGTATGTATCTTCCAAACTTTTTCAGCCCTTGTCCTATTCAGGCATACCCCACTTCAATATACCTGAATTGTAGGTCTTTGTTTCTGAAATAAATGCTATTTCCTTTGACCACTATGTTAATTCTATTTTAAAACCAACACTGTGATAGTATACACTTTTTACCAATGGATATGTGAAGGTTTAGCTACATTTTCTGCAACTGGATTTTTGGTGATTCTGTAATTCTAAAGACCCATTAGTCTGAATCCAAGTGGGTAGCCTTTGCTTTTTCTTGGGAGATGTTTTTCTGTTTGCTCCTTGGCTTGCCAGTAGAAGTTCTGATTTGTCTGAACACTAAACTCTGGATGAACAGAGCTTATGTGCAAGCTGATACCCATCTTCCATCATAAACATTTTCTACTAGAAGAACAATTAGAAACTGTAAGTCAAGTCTGGAGAGGTGGCTCAGTGATTACATATGCTTGCTGCTCATTCAGAGGAATAGAGTTCAGTTCCCAGAACCCACGTCAGGCAGCTCAATACTTCTTGTAACTGTAGCTCCAGGGGATCTGACATTCTCTTCTGGCCTACTCCACACATGTGGCAGGCAGGCAGGCCCATGCACGCACACACACACACACACACACACACACACACACACACACACACACACAGAGAGAGAGAGAGAGAGAGAGAGAGAGAGTCCATGAACAAAGTTGGTGAGGTAAAATGAATAGCTAGGACATTAGGGAGGTTGGAAGACTCCAGCTGAGCAGAGTGCAGTGACATATGTTTGTAATTCCATCACTTTAGAGGTGGAGGCAGGAGGGTTGTGAGTTAAGACCATCCTGGGCTACGTATTGAGATCATATCTCACAAAATGGTTTGTAAATCTTATTTTACAGATGAGGAAAACAAACATCAAAGAATATTTGATAATTTACCCAACATTAAGGAGCTGAAAGATTCAGAGACAGGACTTTACATCCTCTTGGAACCCATATTTTATATTCCCGACATTCTGGTCCTGTGGTAGTAATTCTTGTGACTCTTTTGAAGACTATGATTTCTCCTATTAGGTGCCCAGTAAATGCCCAGATAAATGCAGGAACCGTGGGGGGAACAAGTCAAACTTCCTATGCCATTGCAAGATGAGGTTTATTCTACCTTAAACTGTCTCTATGAACAACAGGAAGAATTGACAGCTGTTAAGCAGCTGGGCATTTGGACAGCTGAGCCCCACACTGAGCAAGATAGACAGGCTGATGAATAGCTATGAGGGAGGGTGCAACTGGGTACTTAGTGCTAGGTCTATCTGGCTGCTTGGTGACTCCAAGGGTTCTGATCCTTGCAGCTCCCAGCATGTCCACTAATATGTTTAATCATCCTTAAATCTAACCACTGATTCCCAAGTATCTCCAGTCATTGTGCTGATGGACATTTGCTCTGAACAGAAATATGGAATGAGAAATGCTCGCTTTAGAGTCCCATCCAAAAAAGGGCTTACTTTTTTTTTCTTCAGTGCCTTGAGATACTTTTGTTTTTCTTCTTGTGACCTTTTTGGCCTGCTGAAGATACAAAGCATAAGTACCCATTGCAATTTCCCCCTCCTTACCCCTTGTTCTATGTCATGTGTTCAGGGAGGCTTCCCTTCACTCCTCCTATTACCTTAATTAGAGTAAAGGAGGTAGGTCTATTTTCCCACTAAGTCTACCTCACCTGTCAAGAAACAAAACCCTCTCAAACATGCCTTTTTTTTCAAATTTGGAGTCCCAAGTATCTTCTAAATATTGCAGGGACTATTTATAGGCATCATGATCTGTGTGTGGTCTTTATTGCAGTGTACTGAATACATATTTAACTAAATGCTGAAAAGCAAGTGTAAAAATCACATTCAATCAAAGCTAGGGTCATAGCTGAAAATCACCATAATAGAATGAATTTCTAGATCATAAGGATATATTTGAAAACATAAAATACTTATTATTAAATGTCTAGAATAATAAATCAGAGACATTCTTTTCTCATGTATTATCAGTTACAGGGTTGGTTGTGCAGTGACTCTAGTGTACATTTGTATTAGCAAATTGGTGCCTACTTTCAAATGAGATTGATGGGTAAACAAGATAGTTTGAAGCCTTTTCCGTTAATATAGAATTCTGTGGCTGATACCACATTATTATGCTTTCCTTTCTCTCTACTGGAACCAACTAAGGGTAAGGATATTTCTTCTTTACATCTTGAACTTGAAAAATGGTCCACAGTTGAAACAATATCTTCTAAATGAAGTTCTACATTTCCTTAGAGAGAAGGTTTCTTGAAGTTTCTTAGGATCAACAAGTATTACATGTTTTAGAGTGTATAATAGAATTGATACCATGAAACATCCTCTAAGGACTAGCTCATCCCTGGATTCTGAGTAGTCAGTTCTTGACCCATGTCTATATGAGCAACACTTAATAGGGTGTGTGTAATTTAGGAAGAGGCCATGCATTTGGGAAGGAGAAGCATGGACATGGGACGAGTTGGAAGGATGGAGGGAGGGCAGTGATGTAGTTTCAGTACTAATGTATAAAATTCTCAAAAAAGAAAATTAATTTAAAAATTTCTGCAAGATATCAACACATATTATACAGTCTCTATTACTTGTGCTGTGTTATTACTGAATTTAAAGTTTAGGAAACACTACAAGGCTTAGAAAGGAATTTATGTTCCTCTTAATCTTATAAATTAATAGTCTGTTGTGATGTCTGCCCCACTGAGAACTTAGGTCTCCCGAGAAGGGACGACCTGAGACTGTCCGCCCCTTCCCAGCCTCCCTTTCCCGGGAGACAATCAGATGTGACAGGGAGTCCAGTCAAGCAAGAACTCCTTTATTCAAAAACAGTCAGCCCCTTTTAAAGCCTAAAACCACAAGGCTAGAGAGAGGGGCGGGGTAGATGGCTCATCAGGCCAATCAGTTTAAAGGTCCCCCAAACATAAACAGCTTAGGCTCCTCCCTCCTTGCTTCCTTCACAGACCCCCACAGACCTTTGTCAACAACTTGGTTCCTTTCTCCCTGCCTCCTCCCAGGACCATCTTTACTTGTAAACAACTTGGCTCTGCAGGCCCCTACAATAGTCTCTTTTAGATATGGTATAAACTGTCAATATATAGTTCTATGGATTTAACTACCTGGAAGTTATTAATAATTATTTTGAATATAAAATTAACAGCTTTCACACCATCATTTATTCTAGTAGTGTTTAATTTGTGCAAAGATAAATATATATTCATAGTTCAGTGACTTGGAATTTCAGCATAGGAAACATATGAGGAGTTTTTAACTCGAAATTATACCTGGAATGTCTACCTCCAAGTAATTAAATTTTGAATGAGAACATTTTGATAATATCAATGAATCAGTGTAATACATCTCATTCATTTTGTAAATGCTATGTTGACTGAATCTAAGAGTAGTCTGCATGTCATATGATCATTGATCACTTATGAATATGAAAAGGCTAGAAACTGCCTTCCAATGATGCAGATTTTGTCTCAACTGCTGAGTCATCTATATCTGCTTCTAAGCTTAGATGGTTGCAGAAGCAGATTCGGGCAGCTCTCCATCAGAGGATTATCTCAGCCCAGCTAGTCTTCAAAGGGTTAGCTCTTCACTTGTATTTTATCACAGCACCATAAAAGCAACTAACACATCCCCAAACCAAGTCAAGTGAAGCATCAATTTGGCTCATGTCTCTTTTCTCACCTTATTTGGTACTTTGAAAGATCTTTAACTGACCTTCTTATAAACTCTGTTCTGAAAGATCTTTAACTGACCTTCTTATAAACTCTGTTCTATCTGGGTTTTGCTGTTGTTGTTTTTCTCTTTAAATGGTGTCTGAGAATTTCAGAGTTGCTCCTTTTTGTTTCATGCCTGTGCCTGTCATTCTGTTGGTCTCCAGGGTCTGTCTGCTCCTGATTTTGTATTCTTTTTGTCTCATTTTTTTTTACAACTATCCTTCTCTCCTTTCTGTTTATGTAGGGAACAGCTTTTGGTTTTTCTTCTCCTCTTGGAATTCTTTAATCCCAAAGGTCTCTACACCTTTAGTACAGAATTTCTCTCATTATACTTTCTGCATCATCCCTCAAACTACCCATGGACATATTCTACTTCCTGTCTCCCTGACATCTATAATGGATCTATTGCAAAACTCACAACTAGGAAGAGAATGGACACCAGCCATTAACCCCGTGTTTAAATTATCTTTTCTCCTCTAGCAAAGGTATGTTTGCATTTTGAGTTTGATTTCAAAGAGTAGAAGGTAGAATTTTTCGCTTGTTAATGGACATACATTTTGCTACTCCAGGTAGAAAGTGTTTAACTTTTAATTTCTATGCCAGCGACTTTACCTAGATCTTTGTTCATGCTAGGCAAATCTCTACCACTGAGCTATACCCCAAGTTCATTTATCTGAATTGTTTTATTTTTGTACATAGACAAAAATATATTAAAGTAATAAGCTAAATGGGACCCAAAATGGTGTAACCACATTGAATGAGTATCATAGGACAGAAATTTCTTTCCTGATGGCAAGGAGCTAGGGTTTCTAAGTCTGCATATGAGCATTCCTGAACATAAAAAGAGGGCAACCTCTTTTGCTTGGATCCGCATCTATTATCAACTTCTCATCTCCATGTCCCATCTCACCGCATTTTACCTTAATTGACACAATTCAACAGTTACCTGCCCATATACTTGGACTAGTCTTCTTATTGCAATGTCCTTGGCCCCAATCCATTTCTATATCTTTTTTCTTCTTTTTTGCCATTAATTTGTTTCTAACAAATGTAATGAGAGATTTCTTTTCTAATAGTAGTCCTAGTGTGCTATAACTTACTTTGTTCTAACTAAACATTTGAAATCTTTTTGCTAGACCAGGACAGTAAAATTCAAGATGATTCATTTCCCATGTTCAGAGTCACTCAGTGCACTTTATGTTGATGTGGGATTATTTTTTTTTAATTTATTTAGTACAGCATGTTCTGAACAAAATGGATTTTTCAGACTTGACTCAAAGTATGAGCATCTTGAGGTTCATGAAAATTGGGAAGTCACCAAAGTTACATATTTCCAGCAGAGACTGGAATTTTATTAGTATCAGAAATAATTTCCAGATGGAAAGTTTTAAGATATCTAAATAACAAAAGATATCCCATTTATTTTCTTCTTTCATGTCTATCAAAGTCTATTTTGAAACAAAGCACATGAAGAGCTGAGGTCACTTCTCCATGGCACTCAGTACCCATTTCACACTGTGGGCTGCTAGATGATCTCCAATTGCTAATTGCACAGAAAGCTTGTGAGAACAAGTTGCTTCCCTTGATGACAAATGATTACTGTGATAACTGGCAGATTTTCTTCCCAGAAAGTATACAAGAGGTTTAGACACAAATTAGATATGACCCAGTTATCATGGCTTATGCCAGTAGGCTATGACAGAAAGGTAGAAGCAGGGGGACCACAAATTAGACATGAATTCCAATTCCTAGATGAATTTGAGAGGTCACTCAGAGTTCACACATGGAACCAAATAAGACATCTTTACATTGCTGAGTAATTTTCAAGATTCCAATGGTGCTTTATTCATGGTTCTGAAAGTTTCAAAGAATGAATTATAACTTGCTTTTCTTCCCTCCTTCCCTCCTTCTTTCCTTTCTTCCTTTCTCCCCTCCATTCCTTCTTCCCTTTCCAGCAACAATATAAGATAGCCAAAATGCAGTTACTGAGAAGGTACACCAGATCGTTAGGGAAAGGCACTATTTATATGTCAAAGAGGTCAGGAAATCAGCAGGGAAGTACTATATCCAGTGGTAACTTTCGTTGAGGATCAGCCTGTTAGATTTCAGGCTGTCTAAATATCCGGGAATAAGCTCAACCTGGACTATAGAAGGATTTCTAGTGGTTAGATTAAACCAACATTCCTTAGTGAAACTAATTCCCATTTGCCAAAAGGAGTCATTTCCCTTCTGGCAGAAGGGACATATGACTCTCCATTGACACTTACCTGTGGCTGCATATCAAAGCCCATGCTGGCCTCCAGGTTCCCTTATTCCCTATTCACAAGTACTTGCTATACATTTCAAAGCCCCTACACCAGTCTCCTGGCCCTCTCCACCATCAGTTACTCACCCTCATTATAGGCCACTGGTCTCACTATTCTCTCTCTCTCTCTTTTCCTTCTTCCCTCCTTCCCTCCCTTCCTCCCTCCTTCCCTCTCTTGCTCTGCTCTCTCTCGCTATCTCACTATCTCCACTATTATCTCCTATAGTAATTAGAAGTTTTTCTGTGTCCTGCCTGGGCCCTGCAGTAGGGACTAATCTCTCCCACCTGCATCCTGCAACATCTTGGTCCCAAATAAATACACAGAGGCTTATATTATTTACAAACTTATGGCCTAATGGCTCAGGCTTCTCATTAGCTAGCTTTTACATCTTAAATTAACCCATATCTGTAAATCTATACTTTGCCACGTGGCCTGTGGCCTTCCAGTACCTTTACATCTTGCTTCTCCTGGCATCTGCTCAGCTCTGCTTTCTTCTCCTCTCTCTCTAGTTAGAATGTCCTGCCTAACCATATTCTGCCTCACCATTGGCCAACAACTTTATTTATCAACCAATCAGAGCAACACATATTCACAGCATACAGAACAACATCCTCATCATCCTACTACCCTCCTTTCCTAGCACTAGCCTTGTCCGGTATGCTGGCCATGTTCAGTCTACTTTCTTTCTCTGCTCTGGACTCTTCCAGATGTCTGTGGCTGTTCTCTCTCTCTTATGCACAATTAAAAAAAAACTTCCTTAATAATGAGGCAGTCATGTCAGCAATTTGTTTACTGCTCTCCCTCACATACGCAAACCTCAGTAGTAACTAATGTAGGTAAAATGATCTTTAAGCATCCATTAAGACTGCCTGATAAATGCTAAAAAGAATGAATTTACTGCCTACCCTTGGTGTTGGTAGCACTGTGCTTCTCTGACCTGGGACCCTATTTAGGTAGAGTTCTTGGCTCTTCTTTAGGTGACTCAGCTGGTTCTGATCCACATCGAAATCACTGCTCAGCTTAGTCCTCTGCTCACTCTTTCTGCTATCTGGAAGCCCCCTATTCTCATACCATCTTGCTGATTAGTCTATTCTTGCTGCAATTTCTTCCCCCACCCAGAATCATTCAATCAGCCTTAGCTATTGAATGCTATTTCTTCTGCTGTTTACTGCTCTTCAGTCAGACTTTCTATCCATAGTAAGTTTGCTATGATATTTTTAAAAGGAAAATTGCCCTTATTAGCAGAGACCCATATTTAGCAAATGTTTCCCAAAGACAACCCAAATGATTTCACTCTCCCTATACAGCTGTATTGTGACTTTTGAAACTGGGAGTTTATTGTGGCATGAAATTATGATGTAGATGTTATATTAATGGGGGGAAGCTTTAGTTCAATGCCTGGTTATTCAGTTATAATTTCTGTCACATATTAGGTCAGATTTCTGTTGAGATAATGCTGCATAAAAAACAACTTAATCATCAGTAATTATTTCAAGGCTGCCTGAGAGAACAGCAAATAGGTGTACAATATTGAAATAGATAGTGTGAGTACCAGCAGAGGACAAGTAGACAAAACCCTCAAAGTGGAGCGGGTGGCAGGTCTAGAAGGCTCTCATACAACAGCTAATGGGAAACCTAGAATTTTTTAACTCCAATGGTCTCCACCCCACCTAACCCATACAAAGACATGTCCTGAGTGTCAATGGAGGCCTGAAGCAATAACACTGGACTCTCTCTTTCTATGTGTGTGTGTGTATGAATATTTAATATACAACTGTGAATGCAGCATAGATACTCTCAACAAATGAATGATTCATGTCCTGCTTGAGATGGAGCAGGATGTTGTCATGAAACTCTGAAACACATGCAATTTAAAACTTTTGAGTTAATATTTCTGGAGTTTTCTGTTTAATAGTTTCAAAACACAAGCTGACTGCAGGTAGTTGCCATCTCAGAGGGCAAAATTACAGCTCAGGGAACTAACTATAAAGAAACTGCCTGATTTTGTTTTAGAGGGCAACATGAATGCTATGTGGATGTTGGACTAGAATATGAGTACACTGAAGTCAGGTACCTACCCACATGTATGATTATCACAAGATTTGAGAGAAGAGCTAGGGAGTCAATTAAATACAGCCCCAGAGCACATTTATTCTAGGAAGACAAATATTAGTAGTTTGTTCAATGCAAGAAGTAAGGGGAAAGAAAGCCTCGGATAAAACCAACATTCCAAGGCTATTTGGGAAGAGGATGGTGCAGCATTGGAAGAAGTACATGAATATAACACAAAAGGTGGGAAAACAGGATCACTGGTATCCTGCACTGACTCCTTCAGAGAATAAAAAGTCAGGCATGAAAACTTATTTTCTTAGGTACAAAATTAGTTCAAGATGCAGAACTGTGATGATGAATACAATGATGATGACAATGATGATGATGAGAGAAATTCCCATTAATGATGTTGAGAATGGTCAAGATATTACCACATAGGTGTCCTACTTTTGTTTTTTTGTTGTGGTGACAAAATACTCCAACAAAAAACAACTTAGGGGGAGAAGGGGCTTACTTTAGCTCACAATTCCAGATTACAGTTCATCATAGCAGAGAAGTCAAGGCAATAGAAATGTAAAGCATCTGGTCACATAACATCCACAGCTAACAACCGAGGACAGTGGATTAATGCATATATGCTACTATTCACCTCTCTCTCTTCTTTTCCTTCACTTTAGAGCCAGGCATGTGAAATGATGCTGTCTATATCAGGATAGGCATTCCCATCCCAATTATCACAATTAAGAAAACCTCTCACAGGTATGATCATGGGTCAAACTGATCTTGATGATCCCTCATGGAGACTCTCTTCCCAGGTGATTCTAGACTGTGTCTAGAATTGTAGCAATAGGCTTGGTTCACTTAATCCTCACAACAATCCTATGGCATATTCACTTCGGCATTACTGTTCCCTTTTGCAGGTGGAGAACCTAAAATGCAGAGTGGGTGAGGTTCCAAAAGCACATAGCTGATAAATGAAGTATAAATTTAATTTGAAGTATATTTACTAGGTGAAACAGTTGTTGCTCCAAAGTTGGATTAATAAGTAGGGAAGACTGGCTAATACCTAGAAAGATGATTTCAAACTTCTTTGATGTTGACTTGGAATTATCTGAGCAATAAAATGCAGTATCTTTATAATGCATAATTATTAATTGATTGATTTTTTGCAAAGTTTTCATGACAATTGTCTTTCTAAATAAGAAAATTAATGCCTTGAATGAGTAGAATTTGGCAACCTATAAAAATCTTTGGCATGCGTCATCTCATTCAAACTGCTGAGGGGAGTTTAGGCAAAATGTTGTAATTGCCACACTTTTCCTGAAATATCAAAAGGCTTTTTTCTTAAAGGGCCATATAAAAATATTTTAAGTCTTGTGAGCCATATAGTATCTGTGTCATTATTTAGCTCAGCTGCTGTAGCATGAAAACAGTCATAGACAATATGTAAGAGATTGAGAGTGATTGTCTTATAATAAAATTTCATTTACAAAAATAGATGACACGGTAAATTTGATATGTGGACAATAGTTTGCCAACACTTGCTCTGGATGAGCAAACTTCTATTTAATGTGGTGTGATGATCATTCCAATTTCTCACATCTTCTAGAAGTAAGAATGGAACCTAGACCTCTTGCCTGTTCTATTCATTTAATAAATGTTTAGTGAATGTATAGTTTATGTGAAGCACTCTTCTAAATATTGGAGGAGACATTCCTACTTCTATTTAGCTTACTTATTTGAGGAGAAAAAAATGGTGAAATGGGTCAAGAAAATCACTACAGAAAATTAGAAGTGTTATGAAGAAAATAAAACTAACAGAAGATGAATTTAGTTACAAGAATCAAAAATGACCAGTGTGAAATAGAAAAATTTGAATTGAAATTTGGAGGAAGAGAATATTAGTTACACAGTGACTTGGGAAAGATTATTAGGAGAATAGAGAACCCACTGTGTGGTGGAAAACAGATGTGGCTAGATCAAAGAAGTGGGACACATTAAGGAATTAATTATGTCATGTGTATAATGGTTAATACTACTTGCCAATTTGTATGGAGATTAAGAAAGCACATCTCTGGGTGTGTCTGTGAGGACAATTCCAGAAATGATTATATCATGAGAGCTCTGACTTTATTAGTGAATTAATCAATTGATTAATTAGAATAGACTATTGATAGGTTGTGGGACTGTGGAAGTTAAACACTAATTGGGGGTAGTGAGTGGCTGGAGGTATCATTTTGAATGATGTGTCTTGGTCCTGGTGTCTTCCTATGGCTCCTTTCTGCTTCCTGGTTGCCATGACATAAACAGCTCTGCTCAACCACCTTCTTCTGCCATGATATTTTGTATTACCACAAGCCCAGAGACAATACAGCCAGCCAACATGGAGTGTAAGCATTAAAATCATGAGCCCAAATAAATCTGTCTTTCTTTTCATTATTTCTTTCATGTTTTTGTTATAGCATCAAAAAGTCTGACAAACACAGTGCCAAAGGATTTGGATTTTATTCTAAGTGAAATAGGAAGCCAATATTTTCTTATTAATAGCATGCTGTCCTTAAATTTCTTTGTGTCTTCTCTGTTGCCTAAGCATGTAGCAAATGATCTTATAATGTTTAATTAGTTGGCACTTTCTGTTCTTTGGTTTCCTTGAGAACACAGAAGATCCATCAACACGCTTAGATAATTGAAGATTCTTATGAGGGGACACATTTTAATAGATCTTTCATTTATTGGTTTCCAAAAAGACTATATCTAATGCTCTTGTCCATGGACAACATGGAACTCTTTGTTCTCTCCTAGGGTGATTCTGGGCACTATCCAGACCATCTGCCTTGGCTCAGGCTCCGTGAACATAGTGTCTGCCACTATTTGTCAAAATGTGCCAAAAAAACCAGGAATGAGATGTCTTTGATATCACAGCCATTTTATCAAACAGAACCATTATAGTGAGGTAACAGTTTTATGATGATACAGTTCTACGTGTATAATTTATCATCTGTGGGTAATTTGTGTGTGTTTGTGATTTCTCACCTGTAAACACAAGTAGTGTTGGGATGGCGAAATAAAACCATATAAGCTAAAGATGTGAACTGCCCCGTGGGCTGCTGGCTGTACAATGGCCAGTGAGAGTCTGTTTTCTTTCTTTTCCAAAAGTTCTGCTATTTGGTAATTAGTAGCCACTAGTACCCCTTAGAAAGCAGGGATTCCCTTCACATTTTCATTTATTAGAACTTTAATAGTACTGAAAAATTACAGCAAGCCTTAAAGTAATTGGAACTGTAGGGGCATTTTGGCCACCTCAGAAATAATTGCGTTTTCACAGCGAACTGCCATCAAGGATACTGGGAGGCTCACCTATTCAGATCCTCCTTAAATGAAAATTGGTTGTCACAGTCACCCACAGTGCTGTTAGACTTCAGCTCTTAGTGTCAACCATTTCATAGATTGCCTCCGGCTGTAGAGTGTCCTTAGCAAGGCACCTCCCTTCTCAGTAGGCCCACTTCTAATTAGTGACTGATGAAGGGCTATAAATATTCTACTCTTATGGATCAGTTTGAGACAACTTCAAAGGCTCTAGAGCCTCTTGAGGATCTTGGTCAGATAAGGCTGCTGTTGAGCCAATAGCATATCTTGGCTTCTCCCTCACAACTAGCTCCTTCAATGTAAGTATCACTCCAAAAGTCATTCTCTAAAAGGCATTGCACATGTTAAACTCCCTGCTAGAGTCTCCTTTCCAGACAATGCAGCCTGTAACAGTTGTGCTCAGGTATTTTGCTTTCTTTAAACTTCTATTAATGAATTTAGTGTTTATGCAAAATACTCCTCTACAATTGTGAGCATTTATGTCTGTAACTGTCTGAAAGGATATATATGACTTAGGTTAGACCTTTCTTCTATAAAGTTTAAGAAATGACAGAGAGAAATAAAATATTCACTCAAGTACCTAAAACATATAACCTCTCTAACTAAAATACTCCTAAGGGATCACTGATTGCTGAATGCCTATGTATTGAATGTGAATAGCATGAAATGTTCTTCAAATGAAAGATTAATTTTGGAGTTATCTTTGAGATCATATATCATTTCAGCATGCAAGGAAAGGAAAATAAAATACTAGCATTTAAAAAGTTAATTACAGATTAGGGCCATCAGTAAATTTAGGAAAGTATTGTAAAAGATAGAATGCTCTATTTGTTTGGATTGCGCATAGCTTAGAAGTTACAAATGCTTTTAAATTCTTATATATGAAACTATGTATCCTTAACAAAGAGTGTCCTCTGGCAAATTTGTCTTAGGTTAAATGAGAATTGTTTTGGTGATTAAATGAGAATATGGATGGGTAGAACATAAATCCTCAATAAAAGTTAGCTACTGTTGTTGTTCTTCAAAGTGCTGTCTGGTTAGTATTCCCCAGAGAAATTTCTCTCAACATGTACCAAACACAATTCTAATGACGATCTGGGTGGAAGAAAAATAAAGCTCCTGCAGAGGAAAATAAGACTGGTAGGACAGAAAAGATGACACACAGTTTTGAAAAACTTAGAATGAATTCCAAGATAAGATCTGGGTTCAGACACAAAGAAAACGCCATAAAAGGCTGAAAAATATTTGACACCTCAGTCACTAAGAGTTCAGGATTTGAGGCA
>LZPO01047450.1:1710369-1733715 GCA_001675575.1 Neotoma lepida
AGAGACAGCACATTGTCATATAACAGAGTGGTTGCACATTGTTTAAACAGGGCTATTGTAGGAAGACCCCCGGTAGCAATGCCCGCTGGGATTGCACATTTTTGTAAACCTGAAGGTCAGGTAGGAAGGGTCAGGTCCCAGAGAAACTCAGGACAAATGGCTAACTGTGGTGCCAATTAGCATACCAAAGCACACACTGACCTCCAGGCTCACTCAGTACCTATGGCTCCTCCCAGCCCTTCTTATTCCACCCCCTAAACCTCTCCAGCTCAGGGGCTTCGCTCTCTTTGTTCTCCTGGTCCCCAGCTCCTCTCTTGATCCTCTTGCTCTCTCTCCTCTCTCTCTCTCTTCTCTTTCTCTCTCACTCTCCTATTCTCTCTCTCCTCTCATGGCCAGTTTCAGTCTGGACTTTTCTAGATGTCTCTGGCCACAATAAAATCCTTCTCCTCAACCATACCTTGAAGAAGTCATGTCCTCATTTCATTCAGGAAGAAAACATATGTTCAAGGTACACAAGGACACAAATGTAAATTTTATTTAAACATGAGAAGGGTATTCCACTGCTAGCAAAGGACAGTTTGGAGGACTAACACCTAACTAAGATGAATAGGAGAAAAAGATTGCAATGGAGACTATGAAAAATATTTTAACTAAGGGAAAATAAACAATACATAGAAGAATAAATAACTTTTGACAAATAAGTAAATTCACAAGCAAGTTTCAGGAAATTATCTGACTTTAGCAACAGAGTACAACCAGATACAATCTTCATGAAATAGCTATAAACTTTTAGAAGAGCAGTATATTATTTGAAAAATTGATTATAAAATCAAATAAAAATGTCATTTTTCCAATTAAGAAACTGCAGTTTTAAAAGAAGATGATGATTTAAATGTTTTGTTATATTATTAATAAAAAAGGGAATGATAAGACTTATTAGTGAGGGTCAAATACAGTAAGACTGTATTATATTACTTCTTTCACACAGGGGAGACTCAGATGATTTCTTCATTCATGCAGACTAGATAAAGTGAACATAAATTGTTTACAAAAATAGCTTACACATGGCTACTATTAGAATTAAGCTCAGTAACTAGCAAAGAAGAGAAAATATGCCAGAAACCAAATCAATAATAATAATAATAATAATAATAATAATAATAAATGTATATAAATGAAATACTTCAGAAATTTAAACACCTGAATCTTATTGTCAAATGTTATACTGTTCTTAATTTCAAATTCAAAAACAATTTTTTAGTTAAATTTCTTGATTATAAAGCCAATTCATGAGGTAAATAAAAAAAATGAAAAGGAGCCTTCATTATGTGTATAGAATTCACTTGTGTTGTCAGTTTTCCCATAAATATGGTCAATGTTATTCCAATGAAAATATAATAAAACGTTATTATTTGACAAAATGAGTGTAAAAGACATTTTGCAAAAATAAGAGAAAACCAATAACAAAGCCATAAAAAGAAGAGTATGAGACTTTTGGAGTTACAATATTACATATTAAAATATTCTGAAAATCTCTGATAATTAAAAGCATATTAATATTCCAAGAACATAATCAGAGTTTTTAAAATCCAAGTATGTGTGTTCCTACTTACTTTTTCAGTTTAGGAATGATTGCAGTCCAACTTAGTCAGGAAAGTGTGTATTGTTAAATAAATGATGTTAAATTAGATGACTAACCACTTGAGGAAAAATTAATTCAACACAGCTAATTATAAATTTATCAAAACAAATTTAAAAATAAAGTTATAGAGGTAAGAGTATTAAAAAAGAATAGAAAAATAGACTATAGAGAATAATTTATACATGTACTGGAAGATCCTCTCAAAAACATGGCATAGAAGTTCATTGTGAAATCTAGACTCTAACCATTCACTGAAGTACTGTCCATAGCTGCTTCTGCTCTAAGAAGACAGAGTGGAACAACTGAGACATGGAGCATTTGGCTGAAAAACCCTAAACTATGTATTCTCTGATTCTCTACAGAAAACATTTGCTGACTCCAGGTATAAAGCAAAATAATTTTATGTGGTCAAACCTGAAAATGTGGACATGGAAAATAACATTGTGAACAATAAATAACTAGCAATAAGATTGGTAATAATTCATATATGGCATAGAGCTTACACTATATGGTCATTAAATAAAGCTTTTGCAAAATATTAAGAAACATTATATAGTAGAAGACAAATAGACAAAAACAGAAACAGGCTGTGCACAGCACAAATGATGTAGTATTATAAGCTGATAAAAATGTCAGCTCTTTTTTAGTCAGATAAATATATTTCAATATCACTGAGTGTTATCAGGAAAATCAAAAGAAGAATATTCAGCCAAGATGTAGAAAACCAGATTCTTACGGGCTTTTGTTGTGTGTGAAAGTTGAAGGAGGATTTGTAGCATATAGAAAAAGCTTTAAAATGTATTGTTGGCCCTTGGTATTCCAAGTGGCTTGAGTCCAGAACACCTCCGCTATACCAAAATCCAGGAATGCTCAAGTCTTTTTAAACAAAATGATATAGTATTTGCATAGAACCTATGCATTTTTCTCTGAATGCTTCAAATCATTTCTAGATTATTTATGTCATGTAATATAATGCAAACACTGAGAAAGTAGTCATCACACTGAATTGTTTAGGGAATAATCACAAGAAAGAAAGTCTGCATGTGTTTGATTCAAATGCACTTTCTCAATATTTTCAACCCTTGCTTCCCTGGCCTGCAGATATAGGGAGTTGTCTACAATTGGGGAAAGCAACTCTATCATTAAGGACTTTCCCTAAGAAAATAATTAAGGAGAACCAAGATTTAGTTCTAAGGATGTCCATTGCATATAATGGTTAAAACAGAACAAACAAGTTTAAATACAGAAAGATAAAGCTTTGGCCAACTGGGGGAAATTGCCTACTCCTGAAGGAAGACATTAACTTTCTAAAGTTATGTTGTTTTATACTTTGTTAAATGCAAAAATGTTTCGAACATAGTGTTAAATATAAAAGATAGATTTGAAAACATATATACATCCACCATAACTGAGTATTTGAAAAGAAACTCACATACAAATCCTCAACAAACACCAGTAAATATTAGTTAAACTGTCTTGTGGGATAACAGATGACTTTTGTTTTTCCTTTTTGCTTATTCATGTATGTTTTATTTAACTGTCTTCTCTCTGATATACAAAGGAAAAAATAAGTTTTATTTTCTCACTCTTAGCCCTCACAGACAACTTAATGAAATTCTGAGATGATTCCTTAACTTTGCTTCTGTCTGTGAAGAATCATCCATTTCACTTATCCTCCAGAGCAACTCTCTGTACTTAAGAACCTGTCAAGTTTGTGATCTGAGAGGAATGGGGTATATGCATGGTATGTGGCCGTCTCCCCTGGGAGGTCTCTGTTCTTTCCTTCTTTCTATAGTGACCTAATGTAGGTGGAGGCTAGGAAGAAGGCTTCGGGAAGAAGGCCTTCACTCAAAGAAGGCCAGTCAGTTGCCCAGCTGGGCTCCCTTGCAATCTGCTTTAGGTTGTTGCTACTTTTGTGATAGATCTTCAGTACCTTCTGTGTGATGTGGTCTAAACAACAACACTCACAAGGGGCAGAAAGATGTTTACCACCTACTTTTTCTTCTTATCCTTCTCTTCCAACCCACACTTCCTCCAAACATCACCATCATGGTTCAGACTTGGGCAAACTTTATTCAGCTTTGCTTCCTTTGAAGCACTTCCTAGAGCCCATGTGAAACTCAAGTATTCATGACTCAAGTATTCATGACAAATCCAACGGGGAGGCAGTGTCATGGTGATATATTGTGCACCCTAATAAACTTTGCCTGAAGATCAGAGAAGCAAAGCAAGCCATAGCCACTACCTCTTACCTCACCAACTCCTCAGCCTGAAAAAGCCTAGCCAAAAGGCCTCTAGCTGAAAGGGCTTCCTCACTCAAAAAGCCTTGTAGTTCCTGCCTCTTTACGCCTTATATACCTTTCTCCACCCAGCCATTAAAAGCGTGTGTGCTTTCCAAGTACTGGGATTAAAGGTGTGTTCCACGACTGCCTGGCTCTATTTTCTCTCCTAGACTGAATCAATCTCATGTAGTCCAGATTGGCTTTGAACTCATAGAGATCTAGATGGATCTCTGCCTCCCGAGTGCTAGGATTAAATGTGTATGCCACCACTGCCTGGCCTCTATGTTTAATCTAGTGGCTTGTTCTGCTCTCTAATCTTCAGGCAAAGTTTATTAGGGTACACAATATATCACCACACAGTGCCTGCTGGCCAGCATGTTCTGTGGTCTGCCTTTCTCTATTCAGAAGGGGCTGGAAATGAGCCTGTAAGTCCTTTCCATAGCTACATCTCAAGACAAGACCTGGTAACAGTCCTCATCACTTTCAGCATCCCTGCCCTGACACCAGCCAGTGTCTCTATGATGTGCTTCCCTTGGAACCTTACATTTGATTTCATTTTAATTGTGCTTTTGTTCAGGTTTGGCAAAAAGATGTGCTTTGCTCCATTACTGTGGAGGGAAGGGAACTCTCCATTTCTTCCATGAGTTAGAACTCCTTTTCCCCCTTCCAGTCCCCTCCTATAAATTGGGAGTAATGGAATTGTTCAAATCTGAGTAGATTTTTCCTTTGGACTATTAGAAGAAGTTCATTCTTAAGAATAAATTAGTAAATAATGTTATGAAGTGTGAAGGTGTGAGGAGTTAGAATGACTCTCTTTATCAAATGCCAAACAAATTATAAAATTATTGCATAATTGTAACTAGAAATACATAGTCATCAGGAGGACAGAAAAGAAAGCTTTGAACAGATCCTAGTGTGAAATAACTTGGTACACTCAAGATGAACTATCACAGACTAATGAGAAGGGATGTCGTATTCAACAAAACTATTGAGACAATTATCTGGGAAAACCCTGTGTTACATTCTCATATTATGCAGAAAAATAGATTTCAGATGGTTTGGGCTTAAATATATGACTATTAAAACACTCAAAAATCAAATAGATAATTTTTGAACTGATCTTTACTTAAAAAAACATTTCACACCCTTGAAAACATTGGAAGAGAACAAAGAAAAAAGTGCTTATTTTGTGTTAAATGAACAAACACACGAATAGGTCATAAGTATATTGAAATTACATTGGAATAGAAGTAAATGAGGTATGTTGAATAAATCATGCTGAAATGGGAGAAACAACATACTCAACCAGCAACCAAGGCATTAATGTCTCCAGAAAAAAAATGGGCTGTGAAAATGGATCCTTATTCATTATGGGTAGGAATGTGAATAATGCTGTATAATCATCCTAGAAGACAGTTTGAAGATTTCTCAAGAAATTAAAAATTACCATATGACCCAGCTATTTCACTCCTGAAGATATACTCAGAGAACTTCATACCCTACCATAGAGATACTTACACCTCCATGTTTTTTGTTGCTTTTTTCACCATAGCAAAGGACTGGAATCAGTGGAATACTACTCAGCTCTAAAGAAAAAATGAAGCTAAAATTTTTAAAGAAAATACATGCACTTAGAATATATAATATTAAGTGAGGTCATACAATCTCAGAAAGAAAACACCACATGTTGTCTCTCGTATGAGGAATCTATTCAAAAATATGTGTATATATAAACAAATGTACATGTTGGTATAGTATAACATGAAGAAAAGAGAACAAGAAAAGCTAAATAGGGGGCTGGAGAGATGGCTCAGCGGTTGAGAATCCAGACTGCTCTTCCAGAGGCCCTGAGTTCAATTCCCAGCAACCACATGGTAGCTCACAACCATCTGTAATGAGATCTGGTGCTCTCCTCTGGTCTGCAAGGATACATGCAGACAGAACACTGTATACATAATAANCCACATGGTAGCTCACAACCATCTGTAATGAGATCTGGTGCTCTCCTCTGGTCTGCAAGGATACATGCAGACAGAACACTGTATACATAATAAATAAATCTTTAAAAAAAAAAGAAAAGAAAAGCTAAATATAAGGCGACAAGGAAGGACTGAGTGCAGGCAATGGACATGAGTTATGAAAAAGGATATGAAACTAATTACTTTTCTAGTTCTAATCATGTCACAGGTTTTTTTCTTTGGAGTAGTAGATAAATATGGAAAATATATTGGATACTAAAAGTGTAAGATTTAATGTGAAATGTCACAGTTTCCATTCCAATTGCCTATTCAAGTGTATTAAAGTTCATTGAATTGTATAGATTTTGAATCTGGTTAATTTGAATGTGAGATGCTTTTATTTCCTTGCAATTTTTTTAAATAATAAAGTTTATGAATTTGAAAAGTAATAGCATATGAAATAATAAAAATAATTTCAACTAAGAAAAGAAAAAATGGACCATGACATGGCCAGTTATGAAAGATGAACTTATTCTACATAAATCATACAAGACCTCCAGAGTAGTAAAATACCACAAATTCAAGAAAAAATATAAGATGACATTTTACCAATAGACGAAAAGATTTTTTAAAAGTACAAAGATAATGACAGTACAGTGGGAGAATCCTTTGTACTCACAGCGGGCAACTGAGTAGACTGCCCTAACCTTTCAGATAAGTGACTGAGAATAACATAGGCTGATCCTCTTCCACTTAGCTATTTAGATGTACAATGTAATAAACACACAAGAATACTAATATGTAAATTTACAATAATTTCATTTGAAAATAAATTATTACGCAATGATTGGGAAACTAAGGTTATCTATATTGCAGAGTCTTAGTATCTGGGACACAGATCAAACCATCCATGTGTTACAGAATTTTAAGTGGCATGGCAAAGTGCCTGTGTAAGGAGAAACTAAATAGAAGACTATTTGTAGCATGACTGTTATTTCTTTTTTGTTAATCTTATAAACATGGCTCCAATCGCTCTGTGCATATGCCTGTTGGATTGCGCTTTTTCCATATGGACAGAAAAAAAAAACACTCTTTCTGAGGCATGGGTGTTACAACCTCAGAAAGGAAACGGTCTACATGACAGCTGCAACAGTCACTACCACCCTGTCACTCTCCTTTTTCAATGCATTCTGTGTCCAAAGTTTTCTTTTTAATTATAACAGATTCAAATATTCAATATATGTTTTCTTAATTGTACATCTAAATAACATCTATTCTTTCTTCTGTTGTTTGCATTTTTAAGAACGGCCTATTTGAAACATAGTTGTCATACAATAAATGGCATGTATTAAAGGGTGCCTGTAAAACCATCCCCACATTGAAGAAAATAAGCACAGCACAACTGGTGTCTTATTATGAAAACATATGGTTTGGACAGAATGATGCCACCAAGCTCAGATTACTCATATTCAGTAAATTTTCTTTTACTATTTTGAATGTGTTCAAAATTTGCTACAAGGTGCACATGCTGCTTTTATGAGCAGACAATCTTTGAGGAAAGGCAACTGGCAGAGACTGAGGGTAGATAACAGATTGGTTAGGAGATTCTGGTATTTAAAAAAGAGATCCTTTCTCTTGAGAAGATCTGAGGTATACCAACAAGAGTTCAGGGCAGTGCATGTATGTGTGTGTGTGTGTATGTGTGTGTGTGTGTGTGTGTGTGTGTGTGTGTGTGTGTGTGTGTGTGTGTGAGAGAGAGAGAGAGAGAGAGAGAGAGAGAGAGAGAGAGAGAGAGAGAGAGAGAGAGAGAGAGAGAGAGAGAGAGAGAGAGAACAACCTTGGGTGATGTTCCTTCTCAAGAGCTGCCCATTTTGCCACTTCGCTTTATTTTTATTTGTTCTCTGAAATTTTCATACATGTATATAATGTATCTTGATGGTATACATCCCTGACTCACACCTCCATCTACCCTCAGGAACCTTCCATCACATCTCCCTTCCAGCTTCATGTCATTATTTGTTTGTTTCTAAACCACTGAATCCAACTGATGCTGCCCATATGTGCATGAATGTTGCACCATTCACTGAGGCATGAGATACCTACCAGTGGCCTCACTCCTAAAGAAAACTGACTCTTCCTCTCCCAGAAGCTATCAACCGCGGTAGCTCCATAGATAAGGGTGGTGACTCATAAGCCCTTCCTCCAGCCATGCTGGAATCTTTAACTGTCTTGATCTTGTATAATTAATCACAGCTGTTGTGATTTCATGTATGCAAACAATGTCATGTCCAGGGGACAGCATTTCACAGCACTCTTCCCCAACCTCTGGATCTTACATTCTTTCTCCTTTCTCTTCTTTGATGTTCCCTGAGCCTTTGGTGGAGGGCGTAGGGAGGTGATGTAGAGTGATGTAGATGTCCCATCTATTGATGAGTACTCACAATTGCTTATTCTCCGTACTGTGACAAGTTATGGGTCTCTGCACTAAACACTAACCACTATGATAAGAAACTTTTTGGACCGAGATTGAACACAAGCACAAATCTATGGATATAAACATAAATATGTAGAAGGCAGTTTGGCAACACAACCACTTAGAAAAAGAATAGCAATAAGTACTCTCCTAAGGCTATGACTTCTCTAGCAGTGGGCTTTGATCATGTATTCCATGAGACAGGCCTCAAATCCAATCAACAGGTAGTTGGTTACTCTAATCAACAGTCTTGCCACTTTTGTACCAGTGGGCACATAATACTTGGCATGTCTTACTGTAGTATGCATAGTTCTATACTGAATAAGACACTGATATATTTTCTCCCCAAACAGCCTACATAATGGTACCTTCAAGCACTATGTAAGTTAACCAGTGGAGAGAGTTTCCTGGTCAGTTCAAGATTGATTTCTCTGTGTTCTGCAGCCAAAGTGTGTGGTGTCTTCATCAATAGGATCTTACTATCTAATTCTGGTAGGCAACCAAGAGCAATGGCAATAGCCTGTATTGTTTTGGGTGCCTCTGGGCCTACTCTAAACAATAACTTACATGGGGGTAGTTCATGCCTGCCACTGGGATTTTCATTTAATAAGCTATGTGTTACAGCTTGCAAATTAGTGGGATTTCATAAGCCTTCCTCATCCATCTTCAATTTTGGTTAACTCCTCACCCCTCCTTTTTCCCTTTTCCTCTTGTCCCCATCCCTATTTAAATTGCTAGCTCCCAGTATTTTTGCCCTCTTATGTCATTGCACATATGTTCTACTATTCCCTATTATTACATTGTAAGGTCATAGGTTTCCAAGCAGCTCCTCCATATGTACTTCCTTTTGTTAAGCCTTCTCCTGACTCCTCATTTCTCCTACCTTCATCACTTTACTATTTGCTTAAAACCATCTGTCCCCAGTATCTCCCTTCTCTAATTTCATTTCACCTATATTATATTATCCCTGCTTCTTAAATGCATCTCCTGCCAATGGCCTGTTTCTACTTTCCTAGCTTCTATATGAAGTCCATGTTATACTCCAAACAAAAGATTTGAAGCTACTCCAAACAAAAGATTTGAAGCTAGGACACTTTTTTGAGAGGAAAAAATGTGGCATTTGTCTTTTGGGGCTTGGGTGAATTCAGTGAATTTTTTCCTGTTCCTTCTTACTAAGATTTGGAGTTTGCTAATTAGGTTAGACTGGGTGGCCAGCCAGCCTCAGGAATCTGCCTGACTCTGTTTCCCTGGGAATGGAACCACAGCCTATCTTTTCACATGGGTCCTGGGAGACTGAACTCACATCCTCATGCTTACTTTACTAACTGAAGTATTTCCCCAGCCTTTGGAAGCATTTTTGTAGCACATTGATGGTGGAGCTACTAAAGAAGTTACAGAATGCATGAATTTGGGAGGATGGAAGAAGGGAGGTCTGGAGTCCAGGTGACAAGACAGCCTTGACTTTGAGGAAGGACATCTCATCCTTTGAAGCCAAAAATAATAAAGAAAGAGGGAGAGATGTTAGACCAAGAAGCATCAAAATCAGGATACAAGTTAGATAAGTAATTGCATCCTGGGATGTAAACTAGGAAAACCTGTTTGAAACAAAATAGATTGTGTTTTTAATTAAAGCTATCACCATTGCTAATATTTTGGTACATAGTTAATTTTTGTCATACTCCAAATTGTATTATCACACTTGCTCCATATAGTTTGTCTTTGAGGGGGTGTTCCTTAGCATATTAAGGAAACACACTGCCACTGAGCTACATCCTCAACTCTCTCTTGCATAAAATTCTTCAACAGTATCTTTTAGTTCACATTTTGTGCACTCCTTGTAGTTTAAATGGTTCCCATGTCTCAAATCAAATATAAGAAGTAGTAGCATGTTGTAAAGGTGACCAAGCTTTCCTGTCCATACACAGTTGTCTGTAAAACAGTGCATTATTAAATAATTACTTTGAGATTCTTTCAAGTAGGGACTATTAAGAAATGGCACTGCTAGCATTATCTGTAATAGATACTTGGGCAGAACATGAATTGATCACTAGTCTAGAGTCTCTAAAATGGAGTAAGATTATACTCAGCTAAATCATATGACAAATCTGGAGTTGTCCTCAGATCAGGTGACAGTTCTAAACTGTGTTATCTAGTGGAAACTCTTCACCGTATTAGGGCTGCTTCCTTTAGGCTCTTGTATGTTTTGTAAAATCATGAAATAAATTGCTGTTTCCTTTCCTTACTCCTGGTGCTTTTGAGAATATTGTTAATTTTCAGAAAGGACATGAAATTATAGAGTTTGATTGCTATCACTGTGCATTCTTTTGGGGGCTGAACTCCAGGAATAACATATATTTATTTTTCACCAATTGTGTAAGTGAAAGGACATCTAGGACTAATATTAAATAGTCTTGATATGTGTTCTCATTAACTCTAGCTGGGGATTCACCAAGGATGATCTATAATGTAGCTGTTGGATCCTGCCTATCTCTTTTGTCCTCACTTCAGCTAGCTTGATAATCAAAGTAGGTTTCTCTTCGGAAAGATGGCAAGATACCACCCTGTTGTTGATTCACATATTTCTGTGCAGAAGTTTCATACATTTTCAGTGGAATTCCCCTTTAACGGCTAGGTAAAGGGACTTTCATGTTCTATTGGTAGTAGTAATGTATCATTGAAGGCACTTGACACATTCCATGCCTTAGTTTCCTCATTTCTAAGATGATATTATTATGCCTGGCTTTATCTTTTGTAATTTTTCAGAGATTCAACATGGATTTTATGGGAATTCATTGTGACAAGAATTCCATATGAAACAAATAAATGAGATTTTTTTCCTCTTTGGAAAGAGAAAGCAGTCCAATGGAAACAATAGTTTCCCCCTTCTAGAATATTGCCATTGGCATCCTAGCATTGGCTATTCAGTGTTTTAATGAAGATACATACTTGAGTTTATCATGGTTCAAAATCCACCTAGGATTAAAAATTCTCTTTTATTCTGTTACAGGTGCCACATTCCATCCTCCATCATGAATACATGGGGCAAAATGGCATCCAAGACTCCACTTCCTTGTGGAATTGGTAGTTGGAGTTTAGTAGCCTCCTAATAAAGGTAGAATGCCTTCTTTGGTTATTGGAGTATGGTTTTTATATTTAGTGTGATTCCATTCTGATAACTTAATTGTTCCACTGATTTGTTTATCATATTGAAATTACCTCTCAGCTCTGTCAGTAATGATTTATTTTGATATTATAAAAAGTCATTAAAAGTAAGATAATACTCCTTCTCCTATTCCTTTGCTAGTTTCCTCAAGATAATTGCCTTAGGATTTATAGTTCTGCTATTTCTAAAATAAGAACATTTGCCCACACAAAGCTATTTGCTTAGCTCTAATAAAATATTATCTACTTAGACATTTTTCCCTTTCTGAGAAAAGAAGTATGTTCGAATGTTGAACATTTTCATGACACATTTAATCTCTACTGCAAAGAGAAGATGGTCAGTGAGAAGACCTGGAATTAGTGTAGCAAAGCAGTGACTAAGGGTAGCTGGAAGAGGTAGATTTTGTGTGAGGATAACCATTTAAGTTTCTTTTTATTCACATAGGCTACTGGCAGGGCTTCTGCATCACTAAACTTACTCTTGATTGGTTGGAACAATGGACATTGTCAGATCCTCACCCTTATCTCCTCAACTTTAAAGATTTCACTGTTAGCTAGCTCAGCTTCAATGCTTGCAACTGGACCTATGCCTGAGGGCTATCTTTTGTTACTAAAGCCAACTATGTCTATAGAAGGACAAAAATGTCCAGATATTAATGCTCCCTGGGGGTATCCTTCACTCAATGGCTGATAAAAATGGCTAAGTAAATTCCTCAGCCTCTTTTGCCCCCTGGACGGTGTAATACTACCCACTGTGGGTGTAATACTACCTACTGTGTTTTATACTATATCTGGAGTTTCCGAAGGAGACTGATTTCACATTGTCCTCAGTGCTAACTTTAAGGCAAATGTGCCCTGTGCTGCATTTTCTTTCTGTATTACTCTTTCCTATACCCTTACTGGTAATTTCTGGGATTGTCTCCAAAACTTCTGTCTGTATACAAACCCTTGACTCAAGAAAAATCCAAACAATGACATCTGGTAATCGAGATTTTGCTCATACAAGTAGGTTAGGGAGGGAGATGAGCAGCTTTAGCCAGCAAAGGGATCATGGATTCAGATTGTACATCTTTCCATGTATGCCATGATATTTTAAGTAGGGAGGAAGGTGAGTTCATGTGGTGGGCAGGTGGTAGGAAGAAAGAGAGAGAGAGAAGTTGAGTGACATTTATGCATAGGAACCCAGGCTCATAGGCAAAAAGAGACAAGTTGATTGTAGTGCACTGCACCATTCATCAAGAGATGATATAGCAAGAGCTTTTGTGAGTTACCAACACTCCTGCCTCTCCTGCCTCTTACCAGTCCTTTCACAGTCCTCTTCTACCCTATCCTTCACTACCAAGAGTTCATCAGAAACCGAGATAGAATTAGTTAATATAGATTTCCAGCTATCTCTCCTTAATCATGATGTGTCAGGAAACAAATGTAGAGAGACCATTATAGTGAGAATGAGAAACCAGAAGGTAGTTAACATTCTTAGCTAAGGCACAGAGACAGTAGAGTAAGAGGAGAAAGATGTTGTGTGACATTTAAAAATAGACCTAACTTGACCAATTAGTCTGTTCTGTCCATGGTAACCTTATTCAGTGTTATGGTAGTAATAGCTTCTAGAAAGCTGTGACATATTTTATAATTGAACTGCCAGGTTCATACTTAGTTATAATTCATTCACAGATAAGTGTGTCTTGTTAACCAAATTATGTTGACTCCCTTAGAAAGCTGGTATGAGGGCTTTCCTGTTTCCTGTCTTTGTGTGCTGTGCTTTTACAGGCTCATGACAGACCATTAACATGATGAAAGATTGATTGTTGTCTTGGGTACTAAACTGTAATTTAGCCCTATTTTCATTTTTCTTTCTCATCAACTGCAGAATCATATGCATTTATCAAAATGGGTGTCATCTGTTTTGAAATTCATGAAGTGAGATTGCACACTTGTCAAACTTTTCTTTTCTGACATTGACAAAAAACATCAACATCAAGCTTTACTTAAGTGGTTTGGAAATAGAGATGTCCAGGTGAAAGAATGGTGGAATCAAAATGAAAGACTAAGGAGTTGGAACGGCTCATTCATTCTATGAATGTTTCTTTCAATGCATTCAGGGAATGCAGCAAATTGTCAGACTCAGGCTGTAGCATGCAAAGAGCTGGAGGGACTTTATGCTGATCCATTCATTCAAGAAAGATTTAGTTCCCACTGTGCTTAACACTGTCCTAGAAACTAAAGAAATTAATAATGAAGCAAAGTCCCTTTCCTTGGAGAGGATACCTTCTAGGTAGTTCATATAATTTTAAGTATATATGGTAATATAAGGAAAGAGCACTAAACTAAAATTATAAAGCAATGAAATCCAGAGCAAATGAATAAATAATGCTTTTCAAATGTAAGTGATCCAGGCAAATACTTTAACAGAACCGGCTATGTCAAATACTTGATAAAACCTAGAGCAGTGGTTCTCAACCTTCCTAAGCTTTGACCCTTTAATACAGTTCCTCATGTTGTGGTAATCCTCAACTGTAAAGTTATTTTCATTGCCACTTCATAACTGTGATTTTGCTATTGTCATTAATCAAAATATAAATTTCTGTGTTTTCCAATGGTCTTTTAGGGGTGGTGACCCACAGGTTGAAAACCACTGACCTAGAGGAAGTCACTTGCTTGCCCTTACATGTTTGTAGAGCTGTGGTTCAGCTGAAGTTTTTGTTATTGATTAGAACTTCTGACCATTGATGACCACTCACGAAGAAGAATACTGAAGAAAGACAGTCGCTGACTGCAGCCTTAGAAAACTAAAGGAACTCTTATACCAAAATGCGATGCATGTTTCTTTGAGATTTAGTAATGAAATAACGCTTCTTATTTTTACTGTTTGGATTTAAGAAGGTTTTATTGGCCACTTGAGATTCTTCTGTTGAGAATCATCTGTTTAGATCTGTACCCCATTTTTAATTGGATTATTTGGTTTATTGATGTCTAGTTTCTTGAATTCTTTATACATTTTGGAGATCAGCCCTCTAGGTTGAAGATCTTTTCCCATTCTGTAGGCTGCCGTTTTGTCTTATTGACCGTGTCCTTTGCCCTACAGAAGCTTCTCAGTTTCATGAGGTCCCATTTATTAATTGTCAATCTCTGTGTCTGTTCTACTGGTATTCTATTCAGCAAATTGTCTCCTGTGCCAATGCGTTCAAGGCTACTTCCCACTTTCTCTTCTATCAGGTTCAGTATGACTGGATTTATGTTGAGGTCTTTGATCCACTTGGACTTGAGTTTTGTGCAGGATGATAGATATGGATCTATTTGCAATCTTCTACATGTTGACATCCAATTATGCCAGCACCATTTGTTGAAGATGCTTTCTTTTTTCCAAAATTGTATAATTTTGGCTTCTTTGTCAAAAATTAGGTGTTCAAGGTGTGTGGATCTGTGTCAGGGTCTTGGATTCAGTTCCAATGATCCACCTGTCAGTTTCTATGCCAATACCAAGCTTATTTTATTACTATAGCTCTGTAGTAAAGCTCAAAATCAGGGGTGGTGATACCCCCAGAAGTTTCTTTATTGTACAGGATTGCTTTAGCTAGCCTAGGTTTTTTGTTTTTCCATATGAAGTTGAATATTGTTCTTTTAAAGTCTGTAAAGAATTGTGTTGGAATTTTTATGGGGATTGCATTGAATCTGTAGATTGCTTTTGGTAAGATGGCCATTTTGACTACATTAATCATACTGGCCCATGAGAATGAGAGATCTTTTCATCTTCTGATATCTTCTTCAATTTCTTTCCTCAAAGACTTAAAGTTCTTGTCATACAGACCTTTCACTTGTTTTGTTGGAGTTACCCCAATATATTTTGTATTATTTGTGGCTATTGTGAAGGGTGTTGTTGCCTTGATTTCTTTCTCAGCCCATTTATTGTTTGTATATAGGAGAGCTACTGATTTTTTTTAGTTAATCTTATATCCAGCCATATCACTGAAGGTGTTTATCAGCTGTAGGAGTTCCCTGGTGGAATTTTTGGGGTTGCTTATGGACACTTAAAGAATTGTTCATCAGGAAAATGCAAATCAAAATGACTGAGATTCTGTCTTACACCTGTCAGAAAGGCTAAGATCAAGAACAACTAATTATAAGTTATGCTGAAGAGGATGTGGAGCAAGGGGAACATTCTTCCATTGCTGGTGGGAGTGCAATCTTGTACAGCAACTTTGGAAATCAATGTGGCAGTTTCTTAGAAAATTAAGAATCCATCTACCTCAAGACCCAGATATATCACTCTTAGGCACATACCCAAGTGATGCTCAATCATATCGCAAGGACACCTGTTCAACTATATTCATATCAGCATTATTTGTAATAGCCAGAACCTGGAAACAACCTAGATGCCCCTCAACCGAAAAATGAACAAAGAAAATGTGGTACATTTACACAATGGAATACTACTCAGCTGTTAAAAACAATGACATCATGAAATTTGCAGGCAAATGAATGGAACTAGAAAAAAATCATTCTGAGTGAGGTAACCCAGACCCAGAAAGACAAACATGGTATGTACTCACTTATAAATGGATGTTAGCTGTAAATTAAAGTATAACCATGCTATACAATCCACAGCACCAGAGAAGAGGCTAGGAAACAAAGAAGGCCCAAAGAGGGATGCATGGATTTCCCTGGAAAGGGAAATGAGAAGAGATCTTCCAGGTAAACTGGGGGTAGGAACATGAGAGATTGGGTTGGGGGTAGGATAGAGAGGGGAGAGTAATGAAAGAGATATCTTGATAGGGTAGGCATTTCGGGGTCAGGTAGACACCTAGTAAAAGGGAAACTCCCATGAATCTACAAGGATGACCCCAGCTAAGACTCCTAGCAATAGAGGATACATAGCCTGAACTGGCCAAGCCATCTCCTGTAATCAGATTGGTGACTACCCTAATTGTCATCAGAGAGGCTTCCTCCAGTGACCGATGGAAACAGATGCAGAGATCCACAGCCAAGCACTGGGCCAAGCTCCAGAAATCCTGTTGAATAGAGGAAAGAAGGGTTGTACAATCCAGGGGAGTCAAGACCATCACAAAGGAACCCACAGAGACAACTAACCTGGGCTCATAGGAGCTCTCAGACACTGGACCAACAGATAGCTAAGGAGCCCGCATGGGACCGACCAAGGCCCTCTACATATGTATGTCAGTTGTATAGTTTGGTCTACTCATGGGATTGATTCCTAGCAGTGGGAGAGGGGCTTGTCCCTGACATTTTGACAGGCTTTTGGGAACCTATTCCTCATACTGAGTTACCTTACCAAGCCTTAATACAAGGGGAGGAGCTTAGTCCTACCTCAAATTGATATGCCATGCTTTATTGACACCATTGATGGGGTAGGGTAGAGGAGAGGTGGAAGGAGAGAATGGGAGAAGAGGAGGGAGGGAAAGCTTTAGTCAGGAAGTAAAATACATGAATAAATTTAATTAATAAAAAATTGATGGAGAACATTTAAATGTTATTGAGCTAATTTTACTAGCCATCAAATATGTTTGAATAAATATTCAAATACAAAAAAAGAAGTTTCTAATGACTGCAAAAGACAAGGAAGTCAAGTACAATTTTAAGAATTGAATGAAAGAAGTTAAATTGTCATAATTTACAGACAGTTTAAGTGTTTATGCAGAAAATATAAGAGGGTCAACAAGCAACTAGAAGCAGTATAAAATATTAACATTAGTGGCCGAAAATAAACTTTGAAAATCAGCAACAGCCAATTTTCAAAAAGCAATTTGAAGACTTTTAGTCATAAAACAAGGAACTTTTACATATGAACGTGTTTATACAGAATATAGATGCAACCTAATATAGAGAAGCAAATAGAAGTTACTACCTGTCTGTGGAAGCTATTTTCATAAAAATACCATACAATTTCTTTGTGTGTGTGAGTAGTTTGATAAGATGACATTAAAATTCAAATAAGGTGTTTAAAAAGCTGGAAATTAAAAGTCAGTTTTAAAAACTAATATATAAAAGCCAGGTGGTAGAATGTGCCTTCACAGATATGTATTACATTATATTATACATACATTACTTGAAATGAGGGACTGTTGTTTCACAATTGAAAACAGATTGTCTATTACAGGAGGGAACAAACATTTCTGTGGTGCATGCATGTATGCGTGTGTGTGTGTGTGTGTGTGTGTGTGTGTGTGTGTGTGTGTGACCGATTTTAAAATAGGACTCTTCTAAGCTCAAATCTCATTGAGGCATGAAAACAATAAATCCTGTACTCCAAAGGCACCACCATGCAAGCATTTCAGAGTAAAACTATGAGAATTGTTTATTCAGCGTTTAAGCCCTTCTCTTTCACAGAGGATGTAGACAGCAGTGGGGACTTGCAGGGGGATTTGTGAAGAAATGTCTTTGACAGTTGTTGGCTGTCTCCCCACAAATGCCTTCTGTGGTAGGAGGATTAGGGTTGCTCTCCCTTTAACTCCACTCTGAAGAGAGCAAATGATTATGAGACGCTGGCCAGCAGGTCCCACAATTAGGAGGACATAGTGGACTGGGGTTAGGCCTCCTCAGAAGTCTGGAGGCTCTGAGAAACAGGAAGCTGTTTTGGAGTAAAATACCCTGCACTGTGGTGAGCATCCAGCCTTGGAGTTGACTGGTGCCCTGAGGTCAGAGACTTTCCTGGGGATTCGATTGGACTGCATGCAGAAGAGAAAGCCACTCTGGAGCTATGCACATCTTAATCCTAGAGAAACATCACTGACAGCAAAAGAATGCGAACCATCAGGGACCTATGAGGAGTGTGCTGGACTTGAGGCAGTATACAAATCCTGAAAGGAAGCAGCCAGGGGAGGAGCTCAATTGGCCTGGTTCACAGAAAGTTCAGATTAACTCCTCAGGAGAAATCTCTGTAAATATTCTGAGAATAGAAGCGAACTTCAAGTGTCTAGCAGGCTTAGTGAACATGAAATCCTCTTCCACACGCTCCTCTATCTCTAGTTCTGTTGGAATCAGAAAGCTAGGGAAGAAGGTGGCAGCAGTGGTTTGGAGGCTTTAGGTGAAGACCACAAACAGAAAGATTGTACACTGTGCCCATAGCACAGCCTTCTCGTCTACACAGGGCCTAAGGAGGTCGGGAAAATATATATATATATATATATAGAAACTTCTGCTAAAGTATCAAATATATATTTCTGAAAATTCTTTCACGCCAAAAAATCACACACTATGAATAACTGGCTCCTGAGCAATATATAATTGGATGAAACCACTCAAACCCCGTGGTCATTTCTAACCAGATTGTGAACAAAAGTTATAGAAATTTTAATAAAAATGCTGGCATAGTTCAGTCTCCATTGCAATTTTCACTGAGCCTTGCAACCAACGGATCTTGCCCACTCTTCCACATTGTCCCTTTGAGACTCAAGACTCAAGACATTCAGTTCTGAGAAGATATTTTGTCCAAACTCTAAGTCAGATCCAGACTACAAGCATTTTAAAAGCAACATCCATCTCCCCCCCCTCATTCTTTCTTTCCTTATAATGGACGAGATTTATATGATATCTAGTTTTAGGCAAAACCAAAACCAAAAAAACCATGCCCTCAGTACTGAATTTTGGAAAGTTCCCAGAAGTCATTTAATTGAAAGTTTTGAAGAGAAACTTTCAGTACCACCATACAAACTGCTCACCAACACACTGGTTCACTTAGATTCCTATGCCAATCTCACCACTTGATTAGATTCTCAAATGTCTAATACAGCTTGCTGTTAAATTGAAGTCTTTCTTTTCAATTTTACATGGTGTCATTGCTTAGATGCAGTTATTGTAGCTATAACACGGAAGCAAAGAGGACAAAAAGAGGCATAACAGAAATAGAACACAAGTCAGGCACTTTCTGGGAGATCTCCACTTGGCTCGTGAGTAGTAGATGGAAGTTCAGCTGAAGGGAAGAAGTGACTGGCAAACTAACTGGTCATGCCACAACCAAGAGAAAGAAAAAAAAATCAATTCAACACCAAACTCTACTGGACATTTGAAAAAAAAAAAGACAAATAGAGATGTCTCTACCAATGATCACCAATTATGGGTAGTCATATCTGTTATAGTTGGAGTCTGAAATATTCTTCAAAGACTTATTAAAATGGTGAAGGCTTGGTCTTTAGCTGGTGGCACTATTGTGAAGTGGTGGAACTATCGGGGTGGGGCTTGTAAGAAGTAAGGCATTTGGTTGATCTGAAGAAGATGTTAGGACTCTAGTAGTCATTCACGTTCTCCTCTCTCCTGCTCTCCCATCCACATTGCCATTATATGAGCAGCTTTGCAAAACGATGCACTTCCTTCCATGATGCTCAGTGTTTCTTCTGGGAAAAGGGACCAATGGACTGAAACCTCTAAAACCACGAACTGAAAGTCATCTTTCCTCGTTTAAGTTGATTCTCTTAGGCATTTTGTCACAGTGACAAAAGTTGAGCATCAATAGCAAGAATGAGTCAAGAGGGACTGGATGGATGACTCAGAGGTTAAGAGCACTAACTACTTTTCCAGAGGTTCCAGGTTCAGTTCCTAGCACCTAAGTAGAGGCTCACAGCCATCCAGAACTCCAGTCCCAGTGGATCTGATGACCTCTTCTGGCTTCTGTGGACAGTTCATGAAAGAGGTGCACAGGCATACATGCAGGCTAACATGTCCATATCTATATAAATAAATAGATAAAAACTTTTAATTAAAAAGGAACAAATGAGTTAAGAGAGGAGTAAGTTAAACTAAAGTACCACTAGGAACACTCCACTGGATAATGCACAAATAAAAAAAATACCTAGCTGTGGTCAGTCAAGTAACTTTGCTTCTATATTCAGTATATAAAAATACATGTCTCATGTTGCCAAAGTGGAACTCTCTGAATGTCTTCTGATTTTAAAAGCTGCCTTATTCCTGATCAATCACTTCTTCATATTCCATTTTTGATACTCAAGCCATGAAATTAAAAAAAAAAGAGGAAGTGAGGAAAAGAGATGAAGTAAGCCAGAGGAGCAAATGAAGGTGAATAATAAGAAAAAGAAACAATTGGGTCTTCTTAAAAGAATACTGCGGTAGCCTTTCTTTTACAGAGCTCCTGTCTCAGTACTTGTCTCTCAAAATATGCCCATCTCTTCCCCAGGTGACGTCTCCTTTCTCCACTACATACTTGTTTAATATGTGTCTTGACTGTGCTTGGTCCCATTTCTTGTGATTTTCTGGCTCTTGCCAAGATTTGGATTCTGTGTTGGCATGACAGTTAAAACTCTAGTTTGCAACTGTGAGAGATCCACAAGGATCAAGACAAGTCTTGAGGTGCATTATTTCTGTTGAGCTATGTATTTTTTCTGGATTCTGTGGTAGCCAAAGAAAATCTGACTCTTTGACTTTATCAGAAATCACAAAGGAAAAAAATTCCTAGAATCAAAGATGAGTATTTATCACTCATATTTGAAGGACCATAATTGATTTAAATAGTTTCTAAGGGTAATCTTTATTCCTTGGTTTAAATAAATTATTTATTATTGGTCAGTTTTCCATATATAACAAATAATGTAGCTGAAATCAAGGTTTTTCTCACTTGTCTCCAAAATATAGTCACCAAGAATATTATTATTAACTTCAGAATAAGTGACATTATTTACTAAAGAAACTATGGACATTTAAGGAAGAATATCATTGTGAATAGGTAAGCATTGTACAGAATGAGAAGATTCCTTATTACACAATACAGAATTAGGGTTCCTGTAATGCTTCTTATCTGCTATGTAACCTTGGCCCACTTCCTTAACTTTTATTAGTTTATTAGTTTCTCTATCAATAAGAAAGAGTTAATGACTTTTAAATCGAGACCAAATGAGATTATGTCTCTAAGTTTGCTCTATACAATGTTTGGAACATCAGCAAACAGTTGAATAACATTTTTAGCCCTGTATTACTTTTATGGCATTTAGCTGAGCCAGGCAAATTCAGAATTTGTTTTTGTCACGATGGGCTAGGTTATACTGTCATTACAAATAACCTTAATGTGTCAATAGATTCCAACGAAGGTTGACTTTCTACTCCTACCACTTGTCTGATACAGGTTAGCTGTGCTTTTGGTCCTTATCATCTCTCTGATATCCAAAGTGTCAACACATCCATGATCTGAAACATCGCTAGCAGTTGTGAACACGGGGACAAGACAATTTGGTGAAAAAGGGTGCTGGCCTTCAAAACTTACTCAGAACCAACATGGGTCACTTTTGTTCTCATTAATTGATCAATGCAAGTTGCTTGGTTGTAATTAGGTCTAAAAAATGGAGAAGTATTCATTTGCATGAATAATACTGATTATTTCCCAACTTCATTTCCATGAACTCTCCAGAAGGAGAGTAGGAAGAAAATATTGGATCATAGGATAACCCACTTATGGGAAAATATTTTTCTATAGGCATATGTACTTATCTTTTCAAGCTTCAAGTCAAATACTATTTCTATTAAAACCTTCATAGACTTTTTTTGCTGGAAATTGAACTTCCACTGTGGTTATGACACTTTTTAGAGCATAGAACTATGTGCTATGTTGTATTATGGGCTGAGCACCACTAATTTGAAACCAATGTCTACAATGCTTCAAAATATGAAATTTTCCCTGCGGTTTTTATTTATTTTTTTGAGAAATTTCATACATGAGCACTGTCTTCCCCAGGAATTAGCCCCATAATTGTTTATCCAATACCATGTTGTCATCTGAAATCATATACAAACAACACTAAACAGACTCAGCAGGTTATATTTAGATATTTATGTGGGCATGTGTGTGCACACACACACATGCACTCACACACACACATGCACACACACACACACATCATATAACAATAACAAAGAAAAAGAGGCCATAATTATGGGGAGAGAAGTGGGGGAACATGGGAGGAGTTGGAAGAAGAAAAGGTAAGGGGGGAAGTTATGTAATTATATTTTAATTTAAAAATTAAAAATTCTTAAACTGAAAAAATGGGATGTGGAAGAAATGAAGATAGCTAAGAAATATCTTTAAAAGTGTTCCACATCTTTAGAAATTAGAAAAATCCAAAAATATAAAACCTTCTGATCACCAACATAACACTATAAGTAGAAAATTCTGACAGATCACATTCAAAATGCAAATATACTGAAAGTATGATATGGGACCACCGAGATGACTCAGAAGATAGAGGTATTAGTTGCCAATCCTGAGTACCTGAGTTCAATCCAAGGACCCACATTGTAGAAAGAAAGAATTGATGAATGAGAGGTGTCCACCAACCTACACACATACTGTAACATGAACAAATGTGTGCATGTGACATAAATAAATAAATAAATAAATAAATAAATAAATAAATGTGATTAAAAGCTTTTAAAAAAGAAAGTTGTTTGATGTCTAGTTTTTTGACTTCTAAAAATCTAACAATCCAATTAGAAAATGGGCCACAGAGCTAAACAGAGAATTCTCAACAGAAGAATCTCAGATGGCCAAGAGATTTGAGGCATTGCTCAACATCCTTAGTCATCAGGGAAATACAAATCAAAACAACTCTGAGATACCATCTTACACCTATCAAAATGGCTAAGATCAAAAACACTGAGCACAGCTTATGTTGGAGAGGATGTGGAAAAAGGGGAACACTCCTCCACTGTTGGTGGGAGTGCAACCTTGTACAGCCACTTTGGAAATCAGTATGGCGGTTTCTTAGAAAACTGGGAATCAATCTTCCTCAAGACCCAGCTATACCACTCTTGGGCATATACCCAAGGAATGCCCAATCATACCACAGGGACACATGCTCAACTGTGTTCATA